>JAEMPF020020314.1:47786-52927 GCA_022496165.2 Catalaphyllia jardinei | reverse complement strand
TCTATTCTCAGATTATAATCATGTCACTAAGTAAAATTAAACACAAAGTTTGTTGTATTTATAATGTGAAAGGAGATTCTGGTCCTCATTTGCCTTCACTTCAAGTGGCAAATTTGATACTGCATATAAAAAATATACTACTTTTATACACATACTGTAATTGTTCAATTTTGCTGATCATTTCCGCTTTCGATTACCCTCCAGGCTTGCCAAAATGCTGTTTAAAACACTTGTTAAAATACAGGCAGCAATACTGTACACTAAAATGTGAAATAAAATATTTATTGCATATTTCTCCTCAGACTATGCCCTTGAACCCTAAGCCCTTTCTCAATGGGCTGACTGGTAAACCAGTCATTGTCAAGCTGAAATGGGGAATGGAATACAAAGGATATCTTGTGTCTGTGGATGGCTACATGAATCTTCAGGTAAGTTTCTTTTGGAAGAGTAAAAAAAAGATTGAGTTGCGGGCATGCATGTTAAGTCCAGCACTCCAAGCTCACTTTTTCAAAAAAGAAAGAGGTCACCATCACCCAACTTTCACCAGAATTTTGGTCGCCAAAAATTTTTTCCGCTCGCCATGGCCACTAAAATGGTAGCAGCTTGGAGTGTTGGTTAAGTCATGTTTGTGGTAAATGTTTTGTAAGGTCTGTTGCATTCTACTGTAGGGTGGATAACCCCCCTTGCAGATAGGCTGCAACCCAAGATTGTTTTCAATGTCGGTACTGTCTTGCAGCTTGCCAATACAGAAGAGTATATTGATGGTGCCCTGACTGGCAACTTAGGTGAAACACTCGTCAGGTGAGTATTTTTATTTTACATTGAAGTTGCATGACCATTTTGCCAAAAAAAAACTATTCAAAGGCAATGTTCTGAGGTAAACAAGTATGACATTTTCAAGTTTAATTTTTACCTAATTTTAATTCAGAATTATACTTGGAGAAATGAGGGCCAAATGTACATGTACTTTACATACATTGTTCATTTCCAAAAGGATTGCCTACTACTTGAATTTTTTGCTATTGAACGCATGAAAGTGAGCATTTATTAAGTACATGTAATATATACATGTAGATTTTGTGGTTAGATCTTTGATGCTTCAGACTCTTATTGCCAACAAGCCAGCCGAGCGAAGACGCTCGGCTGGCGAGGCGGCAGAAAATAGTGCCGCGCGAAGAAGGGCTTATGCAAAAAAATTCTCGAACGGCCTTGGAAAGTGTAAGTGTAAGGTGTAACAATGGCTTAGTTTAAGCCAATTGCAAGGACGAAACTATTCGAGCCATTGTAGTTTTTAGCCAATCAGGAGGTGCGTTACATCTTGACTTGTCTCGTGGAAGGTGATTGTTTTCTTTGCCGTTGTGTTTATCCAACTGTGAACAATTTCATAGTCTCACATCATATCAAACTAGCGTGTTTCCTCTCTCACTTTATCGAAACTGAAAGTTCAATTGGGGAGCGTGCCCTTTGCAAAACTCGTCTTCTAATTTGAATATCGAGGAAAACTGTTAGACAATAGCAAATCCAAGACACAAAATCGACATGAAACCGAACCAGCGTGTTCACCACGGAATTGAACGAGCATTTTCATGAATCGAAACAGTGTATTCCTTCTCTGTTTACCTATATCGAACTGAAAGTTCCATTGGGCAGCGTTTTTTGGAAAGAGTGTGTTCATCAGTCGAACCACTAGAGCATATCCAGTGTTCAAATCCAGCATACATGTATCTGATATTGAACTGAAGGTTCAGTCGGCAGTGTCACCGAACAGAACTGAACAAGTGTGTTTATCATGCAGTCGAATCCAGTGTTCAAAACACAAATCGGACCTGTTTGCCACAGAATTAAACAAGCGTGTTCATCAATCAACCAACGTGTTCACATTCACTTTGACTTTGCCCGTCATAACTGAAAGTTCGACTGAGCAGCAATACTGGATTGCATGACGAACGTTACTGGCTGGTAAACACGTTATAATTTTCTCTCGGTAATGTTTGCAATAAAAGAGAACCAAACATCCACCATGCTGTATTGATAAACCCCTTATTATACCACAAATTATTTGCTCGTTGGCACTCTATCGATAGGTATACCTAGTATACTCTAACTTGTATATTTTACTCCAAATTTATCTTGGTTGAACTCCTTCCATTTTCCCAACATCTTTGGAACAAAGTTGTCCATGTAGGCTGGGGAGATTTCCACCCCACTTTTGCACCCTGCTTTACCTTACCCACTTCTGTGATCTTTTAGTGTATATGGAATTGAAATGTAGTATGCTGTTTTACAAATTCAGAAAGTAGTTCTTGGTACAATGTATTTGGTAATGGTGTATAATTGGAAAAGCTAGTATTTAGGCAAGCTTTGTAACCTAAACAGGAGATCTACATAAAATATGTTATACACTGTACATGACTTGTATAATCCAGGTGACGTTATCAACAGAAGGTATGGCTTGGTGTTTTATTACTAACAACCTGTAGTTTCATACTGTACAAGAAGTGTGGCACTCATCATAAAAAAGCCAAATAGAAAGTTTGTTACAATTTTCGCTGATGATAGACACCCTTGCACACACAAAATTATAATTTTAACAGTTGTTAGCGCACAGAGTTCAGATTTTGACTGCTTGGCGATGGTAGGTTTAAAGTCAAGAGAAATTTGTAAGCACTCAAACAATTTGTAGGCATGGAAACAAATTTCTCCTATAGCAAAGAAATTAAAATCTACCAATGATTGCCATGCGCTAGCAACTGTTAAAACCAGAACTATGCATGCTAGCAACTGTTGAAAATCAAATTCTGAGTAATGCAAGTGTGTCTATCAGTGAACATTTTAACGAACTTTCCATTTGGCTATTTTATGATAATCCGATGAGTGCTGCATTTCTTGTGCGGTAAATCTGATTGGTAATAAAATTCTCGAGTCACCTCCTCTATAACATCACCTGAATTATATTTGTTTAGTGCTCTGGTTCTACTATCGAACACTCTATCAGCAGATGTGCAAATCAAATGGTACTTTTTGATAGATTATTAAATTAGTAAATGAATGCTTCTGTTACCTTTACTGAAAACTGACAATGGTTTTCCGTACATATATGGGTATGTGTTATTTGTGACAAGTGACAAAAAAGTACACTGATTGAGGAACTCATTTGTGACATCTGATTAAGCCCATGGTTATCCATTACTGTACACTTGTTCTTCAGGGTAAATTACTTCTCTCGAAAGTAAACATTTTATCACCCAAGATAATGTAGCAGGGAGAGTACTGCCTCCTTGCAGCCACATTTTCTCCATGTAAACAGCCTGGCTGTAAGAACCTTGACCATAATGGATTAAGTTTAGATTTTCATGCCTGCCATCAAAAATGTTTTGTTTTTCAGGTGTAATAATGTTCTTTATGTACGTGGAATTGATGAAGAAGAAGAGGATGGAGAGATGAGAGAATAGGTTTAGGCTACAAACATTCTTTGTGACATATTTATTAACTGTAAAAAATTTTGACTTTACCACTTGTATTAATGTTTTATTTGCCTGTCTGCTCAAGAGTTTTCATCTTGAATGGTACTGCAACAGTGTAATACTGTACACTTGCAAACTCAAGTTGAAATGTACAATGTAGTTTTTTTAAAGACATTTTGAAGTTCATATAACTTCTTTTCATGCAATTTCCTGTCACCCAAACTAGAGGTCTAGGAGAGAAAAAAATAACTTCTTTTTTTTATTTTTGGTCAAATAAATTATGATATGAAATTTGACCTGACCTTTGTAGTTACAATTGCTGAAAATTGGCAAAACTGCTGTGTGCATGGACTTCCAAAGTTGTTGACTTAGAATAAAGATTTTCAGTTACCAAAAAAGAAAAGTGAAAGCCAAGAGTACTTTGGTCATAACATACATGTACATGTACTCGTAGAGATTTTTTAATTAAACAAGATTTACCTGTACTTACATAATTGTCTTTTGTTGGGATTTTTTCTGGAATTTAGCGAAAGTAACATTATTCTTAATTGACACTTTTTTCTGTTCCTTGCTGTCCTGCATGGAATTAGATGCTTGCTTTGCTCCTTGTGGAGGCACAGTGGCTTATGGTTAGTGACTATGTGCTGGTCTCTGGATCAAGAGATCTGGGTTCGACCCCTGACCAGGGACATTTAAATTTGTTTTCTTCTTGGCACAGTTTACTCTCACAGTGCCTCTCTCTTCTCCCAGGTGTACAAAAGGTTACTGGCCAGTTTAATGCTTGGGAACGTGTGATGGGCTAGCATCTCATGCAGGGGAGAGTGCAAAATAATACTACTCCTAGCCACTTCATGCTATGGAAACTGGGGTAAATTCCGGCTTGACGAGCCACTTGCAGGGCTGTCATTACGGGCTGTAACCCCTAACACCTGTTATGGCTGAGTATGTTTGATTTTCCCTTTATGCTATCTGACCAATGGGTGAAATTGCCTGTGTTTGATAGAAACAACACGCTTGTTATGGGTGTGGCGATCAAAGATACAGTCAGGTGACTCGAAACTTAATGACAGCCTGACTTGGCTTGTATGCAGAATTTACCTTTGTTTCTGTCACCTACCACACAAATGGGACATTTTCTTTCCTTTTAAGTTAGCCTTGAAGCCCCATAGGAGTACTATAAATTTCTAAAATTGTTTCTGTGGACCCAAAGACCACAGTCAAGAAATATACCAATAATAAATATAACATACTAGTGCGTGGATGACGCTATCCACTGGATGGCGATTTATCCAGTGGATAGCGTCATCCACGCCCTAGTATGTTACAACATGGTTTGTTTTGTTAAAACTTGTCCACTGGGTCGGGATTTATCAGGCCCCAGTTGTTTAAAGGCTGGATAAATCACTAACATCCAGTGGATAGCGTTGTCCAGCCTTTGAATAACTGGGGCCTGGTGGATAGTGTTGTCCAGTCTCCGAACAACTAGGGCCAGGACAACATGAAACATGAAAGGTGCATTGTAACAACAACAACAACAACTTTATTAAACCAAATATAATAGTGGATGGCCTACCCTGCAAATAGCTATAGAAAAAGCTAATCGAGGCGGGGTAAGCCAAAAACAAGAACACACCTATTGAAAGACAAATTTACACAACAGCAGTTAGTTTAACAAAT
>JAEMPF020020314.1:27786-42786 GCA_022496165.2 Catalaphyllia jardinei | reverse complement strand
CTCTTTGAGAAAAAAGTCAAAAGAACAAATAATTATTTAATTAAGATATCTTCCTGAGATAACCAAACAAATAACCTGCGATTGCAGACGTGTTTCCCGCTGTTGGAAATACGAATGCGTTCGCAGGCTACCAAACAAACAAATCAAACACACAATTAAACAAACTGTTTTTCCAAGTACTTTCCCCCAGTTTTAGCCACGTATGAAACTACTATGAAAAATGCGATTTGTTTTTGTTTTTCTCTCTGTTAGCAATTCACCTGATATTAGCCTCGTTATCTCCTATGCAATTTCGATAGACTTCTTCCACTTTCTTGTTTAACATTTGTAGCATTTTCTCCTGCGATGAAACACAATTCACGATAAAGTGAGTTATTATAAAACTAAGAAAATTACATCATTGTGATTGTAATTACTTCATTCATCTCAGTCACAAATGATTCGTGAAATTTGAAAATTATTTTTAATTGCATTCGCCTGCAATTTTGAGACAACTTTGAAGTATCACTCGTAGTGTAAACATTATTAAAAGAGAACAGTGGTCTAGGCCAAGACTACTCTGCGTGAGAAAAACGCTACTTCAAGCAGTGTCAGAACAAATAATATTACCTGATCTTCAGCTTTAAATTCACCATACGAAAACATTCTGTTTGGGGGATAAACGGAAAAATAACACAGCATTATTAGCCAAGTATTAGCGTTACCTCATTACCAGTAACGTTAAAGAACGCCTGTAACTCAACAAACTACTTCTAATCGGGTTACCAGGTTCAAAAGAGCAACTTGTAAAAGGGGTTGCACTTCATGTAAAAGGCGTATAGTGCAACTCTTACTTTGATTTCATTTCTAGTTCCTTGGCTCTCTCTTCTTCTCTGTTAATGGCGTCATTTAAGAAGTCTATCTGACCTTTGAGAATCTCAGTTTCACGGTTCCTGTGAAGAAGAAACAATGACTTTCAGCCTAGGGTTTTGCTTTTTGACAGATAAGTTTAATTTATTGAAATAATGTTCTTGAAAAAAAAAACACTTCAGTGAGTGGAGGATCCAACTACGCTATATAATTGGCTTAAAAATTCGCGCCAATTTTTCATTCATACATCAACAGTGAAACCAAAACCAATCGCGCCTCGTCCACACTCATTTCTCGCGCTTTGCGTCAGCGATACCTAATTGCTTTGAGTTTTGATTGGTTCACTGTATTGCCTGTGCCTTATATGATTGGCTGGAATGAACAGTGGTGGGTCCAGACTTTGAGCTAAGGAGGGGGGCCGGCTTTAATTTACTTGCCCAGCCGGCTTTTCTTCCTTCAGTCATTTCGTCCTTTTACACCCAAAATAAGGGGGGGGGGGGGGCGAAGACCCCCCGGGCCCCTCCCCTAGATCCGCCACTGATGAATACTTTGGTTTTGATTTCACGACACTAACTTGAAAGCCGCTCTAGTATGGACAGGCAATTTTGTTTTCATTGCAACAGATCAGTCGGTAGCAGAACACAGTTGGTTTAGGTTTTCATCCAGTCAGCAGTAAAACCAAAATCAATTGTGACACGCTCGCACGCGTTTTTCCGCGCTGTTTCAGCGCCACACATTTGTTCGAGCTTTGTTTTGTTTAGTGGATTTTTTTGTACCCTTTGTGACTGGCCAGGATGAGCACTATGGCTTTGGCTGTAAGGCATTCAGTTAGACTATAAAAACCATTCTATTTATTTCAGGGCGCGTTCGTTTGGGATATTCCGGAATAAGAATATACTCCGAAATAGATTCCGGAATATATTCTGCTCCTGGGAGCAGAATAGCCGAATGGAACTCCAGGTATTCCGGAATGAAAATAGCTCCCAAACAAACACTTACTTGTATTATTTCAATTATTCTTATTCCGGATTATATTGATCCCAAACGAACGCGTCCTAAAACTTATGATAATCAATGTTCATAATTAGCTAGAATACCAGTCTTTGGAATTTTAACTGATCATCTATTGAAAACTTTAAATTAACTTAAAGGGCCACGTCACGGTATTTTGAGTTATTTTGACCATCGACAAAATTACCTTTAAATTGAAGGAAACCTGAAAATAATACTTTAGAAAGATTGAAAAACACTAAAGACATAACAATAACTTGTAAAGGAACAACGATGGTTAAGGATGGAGAAGATTGACACGGATGACCAACAACGAAATTGAAAAATTTACGCTAAATTTTTCAAACCGTTTAACCATGACGCAGGTCCTTCAAAGAATATAAACTGGTAAAGTGTACGAAACTTTCTCTAGTTCCTGGGCCTAAATAAGAGTATTTCGCCGCGGTCAATCATTTTCGGGTTATGTGATCCGGGGCCGGTTCTCTCCGATACGTCACCGAAATCAATTGACCGTGAAAGTCTGCGAGAAAGCCGTTCAACAAGGAACTCACATTCGTTCTTGTGTTTGCTTGATGGTCTGCCGAAGCTCCTCAAGAGCCTCTTCGGTTTCTTGACTGTTTTGGATGAGGGATAAGTTTTGTTCTTCCAGTTCAGCAAAGATGTCGAGAAGTTGTTGAGGATCGCCAAAATACAAGTCGGGCTCCTGAGAAATGGAAGACAAAAAGAAATGCAGAAAGTAAAAGAAGCCAAGTTATTACTGCAAAGCTAAATGTACAACGCACGTCTTTTTGTTGTAGCTTATTAGAGGATAACACTTCAAGGTGATTCCTCAGAAATAAAGTTATCGATGATTTTTTTTAAAACTTTTCCTGAATGTTGTCTACCAAGCAGTGTATCGAAAAATACAATAAAAATAATGGGTCACCCATTCTCGTTTAATCTTATCCCATTTATGCCTGTACTCGTGCTTATCACGCGCGTTATTCATCGGTCCACGTTACATTTTGCAGTAGCTCCAAGCATAGTTAATTAAAGTAATACTTGGGGAAAAAACACTTGACAGGTATAAAGTGTCGAGCATATAGAACAATATCACATACAATTTGTGCAAACACCACATTACTTAAAATGACGTGGACGTAAAGCGTTCGTAGAGTTGTTATTTTCGCGGTCATAATTTGCATCATAGAGTAGCGGTTTTGTGCACTCTTTCACCTCTATCTTATTTTTCTTTCCAATAAAATTATTTTATTTTTTTAAAGAGGACAATATGTAGACTGTTACTATGCGATAAAAAAATACAGGTCACCATGCTCGTTTAAAAGAAAAGGAACATTTATTTCGCTACCGAGCTTTGCTTGAGGGACATTTCTTTCGTTGTGTACGTGCACGCACTCATTTGCGCGCGCTGATGACGCGAAAATCGTGCGCAGTAGGGATGCGCAAATAAAGAGTAGCGTGACTGAGAGAGGGCCAGAACTGGACTAAGTTTGTGACATAATGAAGCGCGAGAACTGAAAGTAGGCAACAAAGAGCGAACAAAGTGAATTAAGATGACGCCAAAATATACTCACGGTATCACTTTCTTCTTCGTCAGTCTCATAAACTGAGGCAGGACTTTCTTCAACATCGCTTCGTTGACTGAAATAATGATAAAAACAGCACTGTTTCAATTCATTCTGACCAAAGGACACGGCGGCGAATGATAACCCCTTTCACAGTTTCACGGCTTGGAGAGCAAACACAGCAAAAAATTGCAGTAGTAAATGAACGGGAAAAGTGAAACGTTTGATGTCCAATACGTTGAGAGTTATAGACCTTCAGAGTATTCTATAAGTTACAAGGACAAGACCCCCAACACAAGGGTTTTTTTTGGTCAAATTTTAACAACATAGATTTGCTGTTAGGCAAAGAATTTTACGTCAAAGTCTTTTAATTTCTTATGTCTTTAAATTTCCTCGCGAAATGCGAGTAAGTTTTGCAGACAATTCAATGGAAAAAAAGAAGGCCTTAACAGTCGCTTTTCGAGTGAGGCGACACATATATCCCTCAAATGCGATCAGTATCTTCTTTTCCCTAATATCTTTGGTTTTCAATTCAAAAAAGCTTAAGAATTCGAATTTCCCTGCGTTTTTAGACATTAGATTCACAGTTTTTCCTATACGTTAACTGAAATTTTTGCTATGTTTGCTCCCCAAGCAACTGCGAGCGTGAAAAGTTCTCTTTACAGTAGAAACAACAAAACACGCTTTCTATCTACTCAGCTTGTTTAGTCTTCTTAATATTCTGATTGTTTTTTCCCCTAATTAAGTTAATTCCTTTTAAGCTGTTTTTTCGAAATCTGGCAATTGAAAATAAAATGGTTTGTCGTTGTTGGTGGTGTTTCAGTTTGTCTGCTCTAATATTTAAGACCTTTGCACGAGCTGGAGTTTCTTTCTGCAACAGAAAACCTATGTTTGCTTGCATGTATAAAGCCTTCAAACCTAATTTCAACTTGAGAACACTAAAAATCTAATATTTTAATTTTACACCATTTCACCTTCTCAGGAATTAGGGGGCTTAAGATACAGACGTTTTCGGAGCGACGGCGACGGGAAGAACGATTGAGAATGGGGCGAGATTGACTGCGCATGCGGCCCCGCCGTCGCCCTCACGTCGGCGATGTGAGATCAGTGGGTTTGCCGTCGCGGTGAAAACGTGAGTTGATCTTGTTTGTTTTTATGATATACTGCTAATTGCATTATCACATTTCGGATGAATCATCCCACGACGTCTCGGCCAACTCAATAGACCTTTTGTTTTCTCTTTAGCTCAAAATGACCGAAGGAACATGTACTTCAGTGAAGTCCAAATTGTCGAAGTAAGTTTGGGCATTTATGGTGGAATCTAAAAGGCTCCAACAAGAACTGGAAGGTCCTTTTTGTCAAACCTGAATTCTGCTCTGCACTCAGCCCCACTCATGTGTAATGTCCAAGCCAAAGCGACTTTACTCGTCAAAGGGAAGTTGGAGTCCGACGTAAACATTTCGTACAAAAGCAAGAAATCTTTATCGCTAATAAGATTAGCGTCGTTGGAAAGAACGAGGAGAAGGCGGAACTCTTCAAACGTAGTCATGCTACGATAAAAAAAGCCTTCTTATTTCTAAAGTGCAACAAATAACTCGACGAAGTCGCAGAGGCCGCCCGATATCGAAATCTTAACAACTTTATCTATGGCACGAAAACAGCAACCTCTGACCCAGTCTACCCGGGTTGTGACGTCGCCGTCGCCCCGAAAACGTCTGTATCTTAAGCTCCCTATTAACTTAACATGTACAACTTACTTTTTCCCTTGAGCGCTTCCTCCGATTTTCTGAGATAAGACAATGTATACATGTATGTTACACTCAATTAACTATGTTTGTCATAAAATTAAAAACTGCCATCTTAAGGCCCTGTCCACACTAATCCGTTTTCAAACGAAAACGGAGCTGTTTTAATCCGGATGCGGCTATCGTCCACACTACAACGTCGAAAACGATCACCGAAAACGGAGCCATTCGAAAACGTTCTCCAGAGTGGAGCGATTTGAAAACAATGCTTTTTGAAAGCGCTGTTTTCTAATGTAGACGGAGAAAGCGATGCTATATGAAAACGGTGACGTCATCAAAATAGACCCGACCGGGCGCCAGACCACTCGACCTTGAGTATCCGTGTCTTGGTGCTGACCAAAAGGCACGTGGGCTCTGGGAACGAGATTGATTTCGCAAATGCATGCGTCGATTTAATTTGAGCATGCGTACTGAGAGCATAAAAGCGTTTTCAAAACGGATACGGCGTTGTAGTGTGGACGGGCGAAAGCAATAAGTGTGGACGCAAATCTTTTTGAAAACGGAGCAAAACAGCTCCGTTTTCGTTTGAAAACGGATTAGTCTGGACGGGGCCTAAGTATACATTCTATTTACATCGCCTTCAACCAATTCAACAGCTTTCTGACATAGCATTTAAATAGCAAATAAATAGTAAGTGATTCTACAAGGGGTTAAACAGCAAGTATAAGGCAACACAACCGAACCTCAAGTGAAAATCAAACCATAGTTAATAAAGCGGAATGGTTAGGAAGCCCGGCAAACATCACAAGAGCAAACAACAAAGACCTTTGTCGGGTTTCATAACCATTTCCCTTATATAGTAGGATGGCTTCTGAATGAAGTTTAGAAAGATTCAGGAAAAGTCGTAACATGAACTGGTACCCAGCACACTAAATTAAACCAATGTCGACACATTTTAAGGCAGGATGCACACTGCGCCAAATAAACTTGAAAGCACAGCTTTCTTTCTACGGTTAGACCTACCGTCCACACTAATCCGTCACGAAAACGAAGCTTTGCATTTTGAGTTTTTCGTAAACGATGACGTCACGATAATCACGTGATCTCCCTGACTGAGTTTTCCTCAAACACAAACCCAAACTGAATAACTGGTGATTTTGAGTTTTCAAATTTCACCGCCAAAGTGTGGACGGAAAACATTTGAAGCGCTTTCAGAGTGAAACCTCCGTTTTTAAAGAAATTCCTCCGGTGTACTGAGGACTGCGGACCTGAGATGGTGTTTAACAAAAGCCGTATCACAAGATACAGTCAAATACTCTACATGTTATTTACACCAGATACTGTAGGTTATTCATACTATCCGCTAGCTACTATGTTTATGTTTAGGACATTTACAGCAACTACAGTTGGAGGCTTACAACTTAATAAAGTAACAGGTTAAGGCACAGGTGAAGATAATGCATGCATGCATACATGTATGAGGCCTTTGAATAACTTACTGAGCTGCTTCTGCTGTCTTTTCGACTGCCACGGCTGGATGTTCTGTCTGAAGTGTGTATGGATACTAAAAACAGAAACCAAGTCGTCAGAGAAAATCTACTGTGCAAGCGATTAAACTGTACTTTCCAAAACGAACAAACAGACAGACCAACAAAACAAACAAACAAACCAAAAAACAATAAACTCCCTATGGTTAGAATGATGTACTTACTTCTCTTTCTTGTCAATGAACTCTTTTCCCTCTGTTTTGCTCTCTGTGATAGAAATTATAAGAGAACCAAAATACATGTCACAAACAAAATCGATAAATATATAATAATTATTATTTGATGTGAACAACCTGCTGGTACATTGTACATCCTGCGTGTATGTCACCAGAACAAAAACACTGAGCTGAGCAACTTACAAAGTATGTTGTAAGCCAGTCCTTATGATGGCAATGATACAAGTCTGTCCAGAGATGTCCTAAATTTCTCTTAGTTTGTGGAGGATGTGGGCAAAATAAAAAGTATGAAAGTGGCGGGGGAGGGGGGGGGGGGGATGAGCACAAAACTAACTGCTATTACAATAATCTAATATTCTTTTCTTTAAACAGGCATACGAACGAGGTGAAAGGGTTTTTACAAAGGATAATTCAAATTACAGATATTGAGCCTTATTACAGGCAATCACTGAAAATGGTGATACCCAATATTTATTAGCTTGCAATTTATTATCGTCTGCTACGTCTAATGCAAACCTTTTTCTCTTCTTTTGCTTTTCGTTTGTCATCTTTCCATTCCTGTTAATTTGATAATAATGAAGTGACATTTAACAATTGAAACGACTAATGGGAAAATCATCCTAAAAGAATAAATACAGTAGCTAGCCAAATGCCCCACTGACACTATTAAATAACTATACACCTTGAAACATGTCATGTACTCAATGAGAAGAAGTTGATTTGAACCGCAGGAATACAGCTGAAATAGATTAGATCATCATAAATCACTTCACTGAAGTGATTTAAGTAGTTGCAAATTTTAGCCAGAAAAAGTTTTCAGGGCTTCAACAGGATTCGAACCCATGGCCACTGCCTTTAATTAGCACTGCAGTGCTCTACCAACTGAAGACCCATATGTTTAGAGCAGACTAATTTATCAATGAAGTCTATCTTTACCCACGACAGGAATGAGACGTGAAATAAAGTTGATTTGCATTGTGGGAATACAGATAAAATAGAGAAGTGATCATTGCAGTTGGGTAAAGATAGACTCAGTAAATTGGTCTGCTCCCTACATGTGGGTCAGCTGGTAGAGCAATGCAGCACTAACGCAGTGCCCATGGGTTTGAACCCAGTTGAAGCCCTGAAAATTATTTCAGACTAAAATTTGCTTAGGGTGCATATCTTTAAGAAAATCCAAGATTGGATTCTTAAATCCGAAAGAATCCGAAAACGGATTTTGTGTTTATTTACTAGACAGATCAATTCAAGATCTCACGGATCATTGTGCGGCAAAGGAACCGAAGAATCCACTTCCAGAGTGGATTCTTCGGTTCCTTTGATGGACCATGATCCAAAAGATCTCAGATTGATCTGTTTAGTAAAGTAATGTAAAATCCCTTTTCGGACTGTTTCGGGTTTTAAAGGGACACTATCGCGATGTAGCGCACGCGCGAACTTGACAGGTTTCTTTCACTGGAAAACAATACAGCTGTCACTTTGTCATGTCATGCTTACGCGACAAAGTGACAGATAAGCGCTATTTATATCCCATTTGCCACTTGTGTTCATCTCTCAATTACAGGAAGAAAGGTCAACTCGCTCAACTAGTCGGGGAAAGCGACTTGTTTTTTCGTGTTAAATGGCAAATAAAAACTGTATTGTCCGATGTAGTGGTGGGACACATGAAAAGCCCCATGAGTAATGCAAAAACAAGGCAACGGTAAGTCTGTGGTTCACAACAAGCCTGAATATGCTGATGTGCAATGTTATGATGGAAATTGTACTCGTCTGATTTTATACACAAGTCCCTATCATATTTACAAAACTGCCCTGATAGCTAAAAACAAAAAAATACAAGTCAATCTCACAGAGTACACCTGAGCGAAGAGAACCTGATAGAATGTCTGAATATCAAGAAAGAAAACCAACGAGTAAGGTGTGCTTGCTCTAGTAAAATGCCAACAAAGAAACGCGCTCGCACGAGCGAGATCCTTTCAGTCTTTCTAAAGCCTCCTGAATCGGTTTCTTTACAAAAGTCCTGCCGATTTTCTGAACCTTTCTGAAAGCTGCCAGGAGAAAGCTGTCTTCATCCAGCACCATAACACTTCCCCTCCACTCGAAGTTCCATCAAACGGCATTGAGGTTAACATTGAAAGGTCTCAATTGCACACAAATTGACACTTTACAAGAACCATGTATCACTGATCTTTGATTCTGAGAAGTGTTAGGGCAAAGCCAAAGTTGATTGAGGACGATGCAAACAGATTTATGAAAGCTCTTTACCACCATTACCACATCTTTGAATTTGCGACTGCCTGTCCAAAATTCAAAATCTTGCGCATGAGCAAAAACCTGATTGTGTTCCTTTGGATTTTTTAAAGAAACGCACCCTAAAATTGGGATTACAACTGCAATGATTGTTTCTCTATTTTTTTAACTACATGTACTGTATGTGCACAATGTAGAGTAATTGGGTGATTCCAGAAAATATCCATATCCTAGCCTGCGTAGCTTGGCGGTTTAAGCAATTTGAATGCGAACACACAAAGCAGCTTTCTCGCTTTCCTAGTGGCCTCAAATTGCTTATAAACCGCCAAGCGACGCAGGCTATCCATGTCCTACCACGGGAGGCATCTTGGAATTCCAGGGGGTGGGGATGATGGGTAGGGCATTTTAGATTTTCCAAAGGCAAGGGGGGTTTAAATGTTCATGCCACCTGCAGGAAGGTATGGACACCTGACTAAAGAAACCAAAAGGTTGTCTCTTATAAATTATATTAAACAATAAACAATACGTAATTTATGGAATTATGGGAGACTACACGATGCCTGAATGGGAGGTGCGGAGGCCTTGTGATTAGTGCGCTCATCTCCACTGACTGAGTGATCCAGGTTTAAGCCCTGGCTGGGGAGTCTTGCACATTGTGTTCTTGTGAAATACACTTTTTAATTACTAAATAAATATGTTTACAGTGTCTCTCTCCACCCAGGTAAATAAATGGGTACTGATGAACTTAATGCAGGAGGTAGCCTTGTGATGATCTAGCATCCCACCCAGGAGGAGTAGAAATACTCCTATTTGCTTCATGCCACAGAAACCTGGATAAGCTCCAGTCTGAATCTGGGCCCCTTTGGCTAGTACAGTGTATAATTTATAGTACCTACAGTAGAATTGTACCTAGATATTAAAGAAGTGAGTGCATTATTTACTGATCACAAGTTAGCTGGTGAGTTTGAAAATGAATTTCAATCCCATCTTTATAATGCATCTGGAAACGTTACATGTACCTGTGGAGTGAGGGAGTCCAGGAATTGTTTGTACAGCATATATTCTTTGAGTGTGTCCTCATTTTTAGATATTTCACTATGCAATTCAAAAACAAAAACATTAACAATTGAAATTAGTAATTAATTAAAAATAAATTGTCCCTTTTTACTTAACTTTTTTTAAACTAATGAATAAGCAGGCAGTGCACAGTTTGACAAATCACACACAACTTTTTTTAAGCATCTACAGGTAAATATTAAAAAGAGACATTTACCTCTTTATTGCCATCATTTGAGCATTAATTTTCTTGATCTCAGCTACCTTCTCAAGTTTAAGTTTTGTTTCAGCTTCAGCACTGTAGAAAGATGAAAATACACCATGTAATAAGACATTATGTTTACAATAAATAATTTACCTGGTTGCTAATACTGTTGACATAAAAATAACAAGTTTCATATTTCTAGCTAATTAAACTATTAATATTATTATAAACTGGGTCAAATATATTTGGTCTCCTTCCCCCTTTTCCCTATACAGTGTTTTACAGAAACACCTGACCAGTCTTTGAGATACAATGCGGGAAGCACAAATTATTTTAGCTTGTAGATGACTGTTAAATTAATACGCCTTAATTTTATATTGAGTTTATTGCAGCTTCTCAGGCTTACAAATCTGTGTTCCTGGCAGGATTAAAATTTAATTACCAGAACTTGGCAAAACTTTGTTAATATTTGTATACAAGTTTTATATATAGGAGGCACAGTGGCCTCATGGTTAACAAAGTTCTGTGCTCGTCTTGGGATAGAGCACTCTGGATTTGAGCCCTGGTCAAGGACATTGTGTTCTTGGACATGAAGACACTTCACTGTCCCAGTGCCTCTGTCCCATCCAGTTGTATAAAAGGGTACTGGCAAATTTAATGCCTGGGGGAATCCTGCGATGGACTGGCATCCCATCCAGAAATACTCCCACTGTAGTTGCTTCATGCCACAGATACTGTCTTAAGAGCCAGCTTATGAGCCACTTGGCTGTTTGCAGGCAGACTTAAACCACCTTTTTTGCAAGTTTAAGAACCTGCATAGAGTCTGTGACAGGTTCAATCATTAGTTATTAATTTCAATGTGCAGCTTCAGCTTACATTTTAATGGCTTCTACTGAGTTCTTGTCATTCTCTTTAAGAAATTCATCGAACATTGCAGCGTCTTCCTCAAGGTACTGTTCTGCCAGTTCAAGTTTCTTTTCTTCTGCCTGTCAACAAGGTCATATTATAGTCACATGTTTTGAACACACAGGAGTACAAATACCAGCTCTTAAGCCCGAGCAAAAATATAGAACCTCTGCAGCCAAGTAGTGATCATGCAGGAGATCATAGCCTGATCACAAGTCTACAGGAAGAGAACTCTCTAATCCTTTATTCTTTTGTCACTTCCATCATACATGTACTATCATGGGATACATAATGCTTTGAAGGTTGCAAGGTCAAAATTGTACAATGTACCCTAGATCGGACACATGTACAGTAGTTCTAATAAAGAAATAAAATAATAATAATAATAATAATAATAATAATAATAATAATAATAATAATCTTCATTTATATAGTGTTATAGTGATCAATATTCCTGCCCAGCCTTCATTTGCTCATGAACAAGCCTCTGTTTGAATTTAGCTCTGGTTCTAGGGTGCTTTAAGGGTGTTTTCTGATTCTAGGGTATTTATAAAGCTGCACACATACCTGAGCTATTTCTTCCAGTTTCCTCATTTCATCACGCTTGACACCTAATGAATACTACGGCAGACAACAGAAATATTGTCAGTGGAAACTCATCAAATATTATCAAGTGAGAATTAACATTTCTAACATGTGTTCAGTCATATAAGTTTACTCATGTTATAGCATTGGGCAGCAATCTAAACACAGAACTGCTTCTATACTCTATGCAACAGGCAATGATCATCAGATGTTAACTATTCATACCTGAACCAGAAACATTTCCCTTTTTTTAGAAATAAAGTCTGCTAAATTTTCTTTTTCTACATGCCGGTCTGCAAAGTCAAACATTTAAAAAGCAAAATTTAACCCTTCACTGTTGGAAGATTGTGTATGGGTCTGTATGAGAGTGTGTGACATACAGCTGTATGTGCAGCTGACTACATTGTACATGCGTGACTGAAAACTACATAACAATTATTCCATGAGCCCGCGTTGGATATGAAGTGATAAAATAACCAACGAGCGCGTAGCGGGAGTTGGTTATAATCACTTCATATCCAACAAGGGGGCGAATGGAATAATTGTTTTAGTAAATTCTCAAACCGGGTTTTGCCACCAATTTTTATTTCCACAATTTTACAAAGTGAAAAATAAATTTTAAACTTGGAACACCAGTTTCCATATGATGTAAACTGAAGCTCCGACTATTGGCTCATAGTCGGAGTATTTTAGCCAATCAAAAAGCTAGAAATGCAATAGTCGGAGCTGAGAATTTACTAAATTATTATAGCTGTTACAAATGTGCATCATACTGTAGATCCACAATAACCAATATACATGTAACTAAGGGATCATCTAACAAGCCCTTCTGGCCAAGCTTTCATTCATTTTCAACTCCAAAGTTACCTCATGTACAGTAATACCCTGTTAGTTTCTGGTAAATTTGAACGGCAAGATTTAAGTTCTCTTTCAGCCAGTGAAATAAGCTGGTAGCCGGCTCTTGTCTAACCCTTGGTAACTTATTTATAACTATAAATGTCATGTGTGAATTTGACTGTGATCAAATAAAGTGATTGCACAAGTACATGTATGTACCTCTTGTGATTGCCAGTGTGAACTGAGGATCATCTTTCACAGCAATCACACCATCCTTTTCTTTCTTTTTCTCTTCTTCGACAAATTCATCTTCATCTTCATCTGCTATTTTTCTCATCGCAGCTGTTTTTGCATTTACCCGTGATGTGTAGGTTGTCTTTTCATGCACTTTTAAGCTGCGTTGCTGAACTCTCTCCTGAAATTGAAAACAAATTGATGGCGTTTAATAGTTTCAAAAACATCACACTGTCAATACTTTAAAAGGAGCAATGGCTGGGGTCACCATGTTGAATTCTTTACCCTTACAATGTCTTTCCAGGCCAGGCCTTTTATGATTTAGGTTTGTCTGTCACCTGCTACCTTCTTGATTCTTCACAATTGTTGCTTTGAATGTATTAAAATAATAACATGAACAAAACTTACTACAATTTCACTACTGGCTGGCAGTTTTCACTTGACTTCAACTTATCTAACTACCAAGTAGGGAGTACAAAACATGGACCCTCAGACCCCTTATTCTTATCATCTCTAAATACTATAGTAAACAATAATAAAATAAAAATGAAAATAAAAAAAGTGAAAGAAAAGAATTCACAGTAAAATTTCAATTTAATATTTGCACGTAATTAATTTTCAACTTTGCAATCTTTCATAAAGTCACATTTTAATAGCATTTCTTTAGAATTCATCTTCACCAAAAAGTAGAAAAAAAAAACTCTGCAAGATAAAAAACCTACAAGGAATCTCAAAGGAATCATGATAAATAGAGCAGTGCGTACTTTTGTTCACATCCAACATGTTTGACACAAAAGAAAGTGCGGGCAAAGTCACATAGGGACATGAGCCTGCAATCAAGCATACAAGCAGCCCTTGTTTATATGGGGTAGTAAAAATAAGTTCATGGTCCATGGAGGGGGCCCATGTTTTGTACTCTCCCAACTACTAAGGCTGTCAAAAATCAGTCACTAACAACAGTTCTTACATACATGTACACCTTAGAATCATAAGAGATCACCTGTTTTTTCCTCTGTCTTTCCTTGTCTCGTAGCATAAACACATCATTATCATGGGGAACAGTAAATGGATTGTGATTGGGATTTACCACAGACTCAATTACTGAGAGACCAAAAATATGTAATAAAACAAAATTAATTAATAACACATGTCCAAGTAATACAAAACCAAAAGTTAAAGTTAAAGGTCAATTAGACCATTCATGCTAGTGATGTTAGTTCAGATCAGCTATATAGGCTTGCCGGACTTCGAGAGCCAAGTTCTCAAAATACAAGATTTTGAAAACATTTCAAAACTTTAGTTAAAAAGGTCCAGATGTTAAGAAATTATGTGTGTTCAAAATTTTGCCAAGACTTCCCATGTATCAGTTGTAAGTTATATCTTTCCGCAGTGTTATTGAAACTTAAACACTGAAATGTTATTCTCCTGTCTGATCCATGAGAGTGCATGTACATGAAGCATGTATTATAGCTTAATTTATAAATAACCACTTTCAAAGCCTATACCTGATAGGGCAGAATGTTTTCCAGAACTTGTTTTTGCAGATTGAAAACCTGGTTTGTCAGACTGTCGAGAGACAGATTGTGCTCCTATAAGAATAAAAAGAACAACATTTACAACCTCAGCCTCTAGCAAGTTGTGTCCAGCTGGCGGAAAATCATGATACAGTCCGAATTATTACTTAATTTTGGAACTTTATAGATGTCATAAATACAAAGTAATGTAAGTGAGCCTAGAACTCGTGTACTTAACTTATTAAACTGAATCGAGGCAAAGCTCGCTCTAAATAGGAAAATATCTGCATGTAGAAGTTTTTTTGTGCACAGCTATCCCTTTAGCCTTAATCAATTTAATTTAGTTCTTCCTTACCTGAATGTGGCTGCCTGTTAGAAGCCTGAGAACCTGACCTGGACATTGCAAAGCGGTTCGGTTACAAAAACTCTTTGCCTAAAGATAGTACCACGTTGTAGCCCAGTTGCATGAAGGAGACTTGACGCCTCTAAAGCAATAGATATGACTTCTTTGGAAAAAGAA
>JAEMPF020020314.1:3081-20581 GCA_022496165.2 Catalaphyllia jardinei | reverse complement strand
GTGAGCTTTAAGTGACTTTATTTGTTGAAAGTGGCTCTTGACAAACAAACAGTCAATTATTTCATGTTT
The DNA here is from genome assembly GCA_022496165.2 of Catalaphyllia jardinei. Lineage (NCBI taxonomy): Eukaryota > Metazoa > Cnidaria > Anthozoa > Scleractinia > Caryophylliidae > Catalaphyllia > Catalaphyllia jardinei. The sequence goes on along the minus strand of JAEMPF020020314.1, from coordinate 20,512 downwards.
CCATGTCAGCTAGGTGCCGAGCTTGGAGCGAGAGCAATAAGCCATCTTGAAGAAATAAGTGATGAAGGAATTCAAGCAATGTCTGCAGCATCTGTTGTAGCCGTGCTTCTTCCCACCACAGCATACATCTTGCGACTTAAATGCCCACCAGCAAGGGCAATGATTGACTCAGGTACAGTCTAAGCTGCAGAATTAAGCCTCCATTGTTCTCTGCTTTCATAGACATGTCAACCTGAACTTTTTGAAATGTGTAATTCCAGATAATATTCATACCTCCCCCACGAAAGGGTTTTTTTTTTTTTTCCCCCCCCCCCCCCCCCCACCCTTCCTGCCCCTCTGGAAATTCATATTAAGCTTCATACATGTCATTCAATTTTTGGCCTTACAGAACCCTCCACCCCCCAGGAAATTCCAATCCATTCTGTGGGGGGAGTATGGATATTTTCTGGAACTGCACAATGTGGGAGATTGCCAATTTTGTGTTTTGGACCTTAGTAAAAACTGACATTGTGAAAGAGCTTTGCCAATTCACCCACAAAAACATCTATTAATAAAATGTTCCTCCAAAATGCCCAAAGTCTGTATGAAAATGATGCAGTCTCTTTTCTATCTAAGAGACCTGGTGACCCTTATAGGAGGTGTAAAGAGGATACTCCTATTCACTCCATGCCACTAAAACAGAGATAAGTGCTGGTCACTTGGCTAGTCTTCAGACTGTACCCAGCATCTCAGATTACAGTCCTGCTCTGACCACTACCTAGATTTGTTTCATGTTAGCCCCAAGTTCAAATCCTCTGCCATGTTTGTACATGTAAATAGCCAACTGGTTTGCCACCAGCCAGCTGGGATTTTTAACATTGTTATGTTCATTTCGATTCATTTGTTTCAGTTCAGTGCTTAACACCTGTATAAACACTGCTGGGGGTAAATAAAGGCTATATACAGTCTGTTTGCTGTTCTAGTTTAGAAAAAGAAGAAAACTTTTTATTGTTGATAAATTATACATAACTGCCACTAATTCAAAACACTGATAATTTGAAAAAAGAATGTTCTTACAATAAGTGCTTTTAGACGCTGTCACCATAAGAGTGATTGTTTTTTTGTTTTGTTTTTCTTTTTTTTAACAGGTGTCCCAGTTGCTCTTGGTTCTGATTTTAACCCCAATGCATTCTGTTTGTCCATGGTAAGGCAAAGCCTTGTCGTTGATGTCAACATTTTCATGCAGGGCAAGTGATATTGCTGTAAAATTCTTACACTCCTTAATAATTCATCAAGTTTAAATTAAAGTAATAATTCAAGACCATAGTGTTGTTCGGATATCTGATCTTAATCAGCGTAGATTTTTTTCCGATTTTGTTATTCCATTTTATTCTTACACTGTAGTTTTAGTTTGCATTCAGAGAATATTTTAAACACTCAAGGCAGGGACTGAACACAATTTCAAACATTTTTTAGTTCGTCAAAATAATACACTTCGTTTCTCATTTTTTAGACGTGTGATTAAACTTGGTCTTTTGCGTTTAATATATTGGCATCTTAAACATGTGTCAGGCTTTAAAGACTGATTCTGCCATAAAAAATACTGCTACTGCTACATTCATCAATGCCAATCTGTTGTGTAAACAGGACTATCTTATTTTGTTTGTTCAGCCCTTAACAATGCACCTTGCCTGTGTTAATCTGCACATGACAATGGAGGAATCTCTGGTAGCTGCTACAATTAATGCGGCAGCATCTTTAGGCCGGTCACACACTCATGGATCTCTGGAGCCTGGAAAGGTGGCCGACATGTTGGTTATCGATGCCCCAAGGTAATTCTGTGTTGGAAAAACCGATGAAGAGAATGCTTTCACATCTGTTTCAAATTGTCGTCGTTGTTGTTGTGTTGGTTTGTTTGTGTGTTTGTTTGTTTTTTTGGAGGGGAGGGGCGTCAAATAGGCCTTGAGTCAAGTCCAGATTAGTCTCTTTATGGAGGTATAATTCAAATTTCCGACGATTCCATATGGGACTACGGACGGTTCGCAGAGCGCAAAGCGTGTTCGGCTGAAGCTGGAAACGTCAGCTACCGCGATTAATTTTAAGGTGATTCCTTAGTATTGCATTGTGCATCTCCACTGCATCCGAGCTTGTCGTCATTACTGCGTACACGTACTCAAGGTAAAGGACTTTCCTCAAGCTAAGCTCGACAGCGAAATAATCGCTCGTTTTCTCTTAAACGTTCATGGTGACCCATATTTTTCATTGCATGATTTTTTTAAGAGGAAAAAAAAATTAAAAGAAATATTTTTCTGAAGGAAAAAGAATGAAAAAGGAGTGTATTAAACTGCTGCTCGAGGACGCAAAGTCAATTTTAACTCAAGATCAATGATTCAAGGAATGTTTTGAGTCACTGTCGCTTAGAGTTGTGTGCATTTTTTCATAAATTATATATTACATTGGTCCAAAAATGTCCGAGAATTCCTACTTATCAAGTATATAACCTTCGATTAACGTGTGTAGTTGGGCATAAATGGGATAAAACTGGTCTACCTTACCTCTTAAGCGAGCATGCATGTGTCTTATCCTTTTTTATATTTTTCGAAACAATCCTTACTAGGGAATATTCGGGGAAAGTTTAAAAAATGTTTGGCATCAGCTACCTATAAGGGCTGGTTCACACTTTCACGGCTTAAGCATAAGCCGACATACGCAGACGCAGTACGCTGTTGATAATTAGCGCCTTTTGTTGGAAATTTCCCAAATAAAAGGTGCTAATTATCTGCATCTTCCTGAGTCTGCGTATGTCGGCTTATGCTTATGTTTATGTCAAAGTGTGAACCAGCCCTAAGTGTTCCACGCGCCTCGAGACGTAATCCAATAGCTGCTTTAGAAACTGACACATTTGTTCATTCAATTCATCATCTTTGTGTCTTGTTGCAGATGGGAGCATCTTGTCTATCAACTTAGTGGCCATGACAACGTGATCAAGTTTGTCATAAAGAACGGGAAAATTGTTCACAGGAAACCCTGTTAAGACTTTCGTTACTTGTGACTGTGACTCGATGTGAAATACTGGGTCTACTGTACGGTGGAATATGACGGAGTATACCAGAAAATCTCACTGGGGAGAGACGTGGAAGTTTGTCAAAGGTTTTTTGGGAGGTGATGTGGCCGAGTTGTTAAGGGCGCTGGGTCCCAGTCTTGGATCCTTCACCTTTCCTCTATCTGGATTTGTTCTCGGTAGTCCAGAGTTTAACTTCTTGACGGAGTCGGGGTATGGCCAACTGGTCAGCCTCCCACCAGTTCGCATCACGGTGTCATTTTCATATTCATATTTGACAGAATTGTGCGTGTTTTGGTGACTTTTTAGGAAAGAGGACACTTTGTGATGCTTATCATAAAGAGCATGCATCTCATTAACTTGCATTTCTGGACATATCTGAGCGTGACAATCACAGGAGACCCGGACACTACGTCAGTGGTAAAAATAAACGCACTGTTATTTACCTGTGTTCCTGTGCCTTTTTTGGTCATTTAGAAAGGATTTGAATGAAGCGACGGCGGTTTACATCGTGTCTTTCGCTTTTTAATTTACGTCTCAGCGTCTCAAATTCGGTAGTGTAGCAAGGTCTCGTTAGCTTGTAATTCTATTTGTCTAACAGGGACGTCGCCAAACAAAAGGTTAATGAGCAGACACGTTTACAAAGCGGCTGCCAAGAAAATATTCGAAATGTAAACCGCCTTGACAGACCTGTAAATAACATTTGTTTTTACTGCTGATGTTAGTGTTCGGGTACCCCGTGTTAACAGTGGTAAATATAATTGACCAATTACGGCTCTCTCGCAGCTCTCTCGTGCGGTGACAAATCGAGAAAAGAGACAAATCAAGTAAACAAAAACAACACCAGACCAACAACAACAAAACTAGCCGAAAGTAATTTATTATCAAAAAGTTCTTTCCTCTTTGCCTCGTTATTAATTTTGACCAGTACAACATTGAACAACACAAATGAATAGATATGCTTAACGTATCTCTAAAGGAAAGACATTTATAAATAATCTAGTAAAAAGAAAAAAATTAACAATAAACAACAACAACACAGCAAATCGAAGTAATGCATCAATACAACCATCAGTTTCGGGTAGTTTGCAAAAAGTTGATTTTAAAAAAAGGTGAGTGAGTAAAAAATTGGTTCAGTGACTGCCGACTGGTAATAAAAATACAGTTTTCCAAAGCCAAGAAAACACGAGTCCTATTTCCAAAACTTTACACACCCTCTGACGACTGTGGGGGTAAAACAGTGTCCATTATCTTTATCCACCTTTCATTTTGGAGAGCAAGCCTGTAGCTTTCCAGACGCGGTCTGTGATTGGAGAACGAAACAATAGATGATACAACAGAAACAATGCCTCTAGCCCTGATAATAAAGGAAGCTAGTCATAAGGACGAATGAAAATAGAGATCTGGAAGAGCTACAAGATTACTGATTTTGGATGGGACAGCAGCCATCTATTCTAGAAGAGAGCCCACAAGTGCTTGTTCCATCTCGACACTGAAATTTTTCATCAGGGGAGGAAACATCGCCGGAGGTACCACTTGTCTTCAACGCTGTTTCTACCTGTAGTGAAGGTATACCTCTACCAACCGTTAAAGTCCATACCAGCTGTACCATCGCGGCAGCACAACAGTCTGCACTCGCAATACAGATCAATACGTCGTTTGCGCGCATGCGTGTTCTGAGGCCAGGCATCTCCATCGCCGAGGGCAGCAAGTTGGCTTTTCTGCCATATGGGCAACGGCCGTATCTCTCATACCTCGATAGCAACACTTTTTTTGTCTCCGGGCAGTACTTACCATCTGGGCATAGGTTCTGTAAACATAAATTAAGTTATGGTTGCCTATTGTAACTTGCTCTGTCTTAAAACAGTGTACAATTCGCGCGCCAATTTTTCCACAGTTGGATACTACGTGTAATTAACAATTATCCCGCGAAATCGCGCGGAATATCGTCTGACACTTAGCCGACGAGGCCGTAGGCCGAGTCGGCTAAAATCAGACGATATTCCGCGAGATTGAGCAGGATAATTGTTTTATTATTCAACAAATTGCTAACAAAACAGCGTAACATTTTTAAATCTCTCTGTCGACATTTTCTCACTTCACTTTTTCTTCCCACGTACGAAGCTACGTATATCGCCGGATATCTGTTACCTACGGATGATAGATATCGAGAGAATCATGACCATATTTGGATAGTGTTGCAATTTGTTGAATAATAATTGTACCGAGGAAATAAAGGCCTCTCGCAGCGTTACGCGACTAAACTTTGATATTCACGGAAATAGCATGACTTTAATGTATTTAAGAATAAAAATATGAATTTTCATTCTAATTCATTGAATTTGGAGGTGTTTGTTGTAGCTAGAAAAAAAACAAAAGACTCCAAAGTTTAGCTCTGTTTAAGGTAGTCCATTTTAATAGGTAGCCCATTGAGGTAGTCCATTGACAAGGTGTTGCAGTTTTGTTCATCGGTAAATAGATAACTGCCTCGAGAAACTGCCCTGTGAAATCCCGCCGCTGTACGCGTGATACGCATGCAAGATAGTCTCAAGCTCAATCGTATGATTAAATTTGCATGCCGAAACATGTATAATTTTTTTTTTGCGGATTGTACCGAGGAAATAAAGGCCTCACGCAGCGTTACGCGACCAAACTTTGATATTCACGGAAATAGCATGACTTTAATGTATTTAAGAACAAAAATATGAATTTTCATTCTAATTCATTGAATTTGGAGGTGTTTGCTGTAGCTAGAAAAAAAAAACAAAAGACTCCAAAGTTTAGCTCTGTTTAAGGTAGTCCATTTTAATAGGTAGCCCATTGAGGTAGTCTATTGACAAGGTGTTGCAGTTTTGTCCATCGGTAAATAGATAACTGCATTGTGAAATCCCGCCGCTGTACGCGTGATACTCACGATAATCAAACATGTATAATTACTTTGGCGGATTGTACCGAGGAAATATACGCTTCCTGAAGCTGGGACCAGGGTACCGAAATGAGTGAAATGTTAAAGAAATACAAAAATCGTCCAAACTTAAAGTTTGTGATGGAATCGGACAATAACATATCTTATTATATCTAAGTTAGTACGCGCGCTGTGATTGGTCGATTTAGCGGGCCGTACTCTCCCGCACGGCCCTCTAAACTTTAAAGTTGTTTGCGTTGCCAAACTGTTGCGTGATTTATCGCCAAAATTTCTTAACTTATTTAGCAAGTAAAGGTTCAAAACTTTCTTTTACTCTAAATTGTGTGCTAAAGCGTAGTAACGACTTAAAAACGATTTCAAATTGACTCGTTTTGCCTCGTCTTCTCGGTCCGTACTGTAAGTTACGGATCCTCGTTTTTTCCCCTACGATTTATGGCCCGCGCGCTTCGCGCTTGGGCCATAAATCGTTTTCCTATAGTCGATCTGCTGGTTTTGCCACCAAAGTTGCCTCCCTGAATATCTATAGAGAAAAACAATAAAACTGAAGCTCGCTGGAATATTGAAGTACTGATTCAAAAACCTAATCCGACGAACTTAAAGTAGTTCCAGTAGTTCTCTAGAAGTAGTTCACTCAGAGCTATACTCTGCCAAAGCTTTGCGCTTTTCGATCTTTTTCTAAAATATACTTTTCTTTTTATTTACCATACCTTCAAGGGACGATTGCCCCTAAATAATGAGACAAAACAGACAATAATCACCGTGACCAAAACGACAGGAGACTCAAATTGTAACTTTGGAAAACCTTGAGCCACAATTATGTTCAAAACACCTCACAAAAATTCACATGATCTTAATGAAATCTTTGATTGACGGTGCAGCATCTAAAGTACAGCATAATATATGTCCTATGATAAAATGTCGCTATGCTTGTGGCATGCACGCGTGATGTGCAAGTATGAACTTGTGTTTACAATTGTCATAAATTTAAAGCTAAAGATCAAAACGCATGTATATGTCTTTTGGCGGATTGTTGGGATCCTATGGTCACGGGCAGTCATTAACTCTTAGAGGTGCAAAATTAACTTCTTTCCTTTCTTCCACGAAATCCATTCGACATTTATCTACTGGCACAAATCTAGTAGAAGACATACAAGGTAAGCCAGTCTTCTCTGTTTGTTCCTTTTTTAAAGTTTTTCATCAGCAGAACTTACTTTTGCCGAGAGGTTTGGATACTAATGACTCAAGTCAAAGAATCCAAGCAAATTGTTAACTGGAGAGGCCATCAATGAGAAGCTCTTTGGTATAGCCGCACCAGTACGTGCTTCAACCAGTTGAAGAGTTATTAATTTTCTGTGGCTCTTATCAAAAGCTGCATACTTCTAAGAACAATATGAGACAGCCACGCATATCAGAAGATAGCGATAACAGTGCACAACAACAATGAAGGAAAGCAATGAGTATATTATATTTACGCTGTTTTATACGTACGTGGTCCGGTTTACTGTAGTTTGTTAATTAGTTTCCTCGATATTGTCCTGTTAGTATTCCATTACTCATGTCAACTAAGTCTTTCCAGCTCTCGTTCTGGTTTTTAACAATGTCTCATAGCAGCAGACCACAGTATTAATGCCCCAGTTTGGACAGGAAATGTTATTTGGTAGCGATTAATAACTGAATGATCATACGTTTTCTTGAATGTGCAGATGGAGCGCTTCGTTCTTTTAGTCTTCAGACTGCTATTAATTCATTTAATTTACGTCACCTTCTCCTATGCTGAGAAAACCACGGAGAGGAAAATCTTATTTCAGCACCTGGAGTCACAGCCAAATGTATGTATGTGCACCATAAAAGCAAAATCACTTCACCGCTTATCTTAATAAAAAACATATCAATTTTAGAGATTCCCAGTTGCCCGTTACCCGTTGCCCGTTGCCCGTTGCCCGTTGCCCGTTGCCCGTTGCTTGTTGCCCGGAATAACCAAGAATAACCAAGGTATGAAAGAAAAGGTCTGAGCTAGGGAACTTATTATAACGCTGTTCATGAACAGGGGTTCAAATTTTTGGTCAGGTCATAAATAGAGTTGGGAGTATCGCAGATTTTGGTCATAAATAGGGTAAGGGTTTTGGGAAGCAGGCCGCACCCCCGAACCGGCCTTTATTCTTGCTAGACCTCCCCGGGTTTTGCTGCCAAAATGTCTCGTGATTTAGCGCCAAGTGTTCTTAATTAACCGTCACTTAACAACGATTTCAAATTGACTCGTTTTTCTTTTGAAGTGCGTCAGAAATTTAAAGCCGTTTCGCGCGTGTGAATAGAGATCGTTCCTAAACGCAGCAGAAACACAGTAGAGATATAATTAACATCTTACTAACATCGTCTTCTCTGTCCGTACTGTAAATTACGGATCCTCGTTTTCCCATTCGGATTTATGGCCCGTGGACTTAACGTTTGCTTCATAAATCGATGAGGAAAATGCTCGGTCGGTAACCTACAGTATGGCCCTCAAACACGGTAAATAAGAGGTCTATAGCGATAACATCTGTTTCAATTATTCACATTGTTAATTTATAAGCCTATCGCGATTTAACTACCCGTATTTACGGCTCTGTCCGTATTGATGCGTCCAAATGCATACAAAATTACCAGCTACGCAGGCCCCCTTTCCATTCATTGTATATGATCGCTATGTTGGTTAAAATAGGTCGATGGAGAGGAAAAAATTGGCGCGTCAATTGTGAATTATTGGACAGTTGGCAAATGTAAGATCCATTACAATACAGGTATGTTAAGTTAAACTTTAATAAATAGGTATCCATAACTGACTTAATCTCTGTTGCAGAGGATATGCCCAGATGGCAGAAAATGCCCAAATCCCACAAGGTGTTGTGAAGTTGCACCTCACACCTATCATTGTTGCAGATTTAGACCTTCGCAACAGGTAGAAACAGAGTTCAAGAGAAATGGTTTCATCGACATCTCCCGTAACCTTTTCTCACCTGATGAAGAACATCATCAGTGTCCGGATGGAACAAGGACTTGTGAGCTACCTTCTGGAATAGATGGCTGCTGTCCCATCCAAAATCCAGGGTGGATAAAGATAATGGACACCATTCCCCTAGCCCAACCCATATTCGTAAGAGGGTATGTAAAGTTTTTTTTTTTTTTTGCTGTTGTTCAAAACTTTCTAGCTATAATATAGATAGGAACCTGTGCACGCTCTGATTGGTCAAAAAGCCCATGTTTTATTTTAGAAACAGAAAGCATTTCTCGTTCTCCCAAAACTTCCACTCGTGTTTCTATAACTCGATAGCAACACGAAGAACATGTTTTCCATTTCTTTTAGAAAACACCAAGACGAAAATGAGGGAAACGACTTGTTTTCTCTGAGATTATCAAAATGTAAATTCTCTTTGCTCGCACCATCACTGCTTCAACAGCTCGAGCTAGTTCTGTGTCTCCATCGAGTTATAGAAACACGATTTTTAAGGTGGTCTTATACTCTGACATTCAAATTTTTCCCCCCCCAAAAAAACATTTCTTCGGAACACGGATTCACCATCGCGGACCAATTGTTAATCGTATTTTGCTGTAATTACTCCTTGATTTCGTTTAAATTAAGAAATTCGCACACTTGTAGCTATATTTCAACATAGCAACACCCATAGCAACCATTGTTTACAGTCTGAAAGTACTGACAAAATGGATTCAATTTACATAGAAGCTTTAGAGATGTGTACTTATGAGAATTTTGCATCATGGTCCTGAACACTGTTTTCTGTTTCATCTTGTACGCTCCTTATACTTGGTTAACATTTCTATGACTTGTGTGTATTCGGGTATTCAATGAAACATTAATGTAAAACCTTTCGACATACCCCCCTCCTCTTTCCTTTAACCCCCCTCCCTCTTCACAGGGCCAATTTGGACTCCTCAAAATGACCAAATAAAGGGATCACCAATATTTCGCGCACGATATCTTTACAGGGTTTTAACCGAACGTTGTCAAATTTTCAACCCCTTTTGGTAAAGGACACAAGTATCTAGGGGCAAACCTCCAAAATTTGCAATTTATGAAATTCTATCCCTGTTATTCAGTTAATATGGTTAATATAGATATCTTATTAGACGTTTTGTTGTGTAGTATCGCTGAGTATTTTTACGAGTTGTGCCGTATTTTGGCGAGCCCGTAGGGCGAGTCAAAATACAAACAACACACGCTATGTCCGTGGGAGCGAATTTCGCGGATATTCATTACGGGGATTGCGTGACAGAAGTACGCGAAGCGGAGCGGGATTTGCGCGGAAAATCCAGCTAACTGATTGGTCAACAGCAAACAAACCTGTCTAACCGTACAAATACCGCATGTTAGAAAACAGTCCTAAGAAAGCACGCGCGCTGATTGGTTAAAGATCCTGTTTGTATAACTCGATGGAGACACAGAACTAGCGCGCGCTGTTGACGTAGTGATGGCGCGAGCAAAGAGAATCTACATTTTGATAATCAATGTTAACAATTTGTTTCCCTTTTTCTCGTCGTGGTGTTTCCTAAAAGAAATAGAAAGCGTGTACTCCGTGTTTATATCGAGTTATACAAACACGGTACATGTTTTCTATTTCTTAAATATTTGTACTCGGGCGCTTACCATTCGTCCAAAAATTTCGAAATTTTCGAAACGGGACAAATGGTACGGAAATTTCCTGGAAAACGTTTCGAAAATTTGGGTATACCTCACGAGGTTGTCCTCTTTTTCGGAATTTATGCAAATTCCCAATTTTTTACTCAGCGCTAGCTAGTTGTTTTGGCCGCGATCACTGCGAGTTGGACATCTCACGCAAGGATGACGGCGACGCGCATTCGATAAAAGAAACACTTTAGAACCTTTCTACTTATATGTCCATAAATACTAGCTACAGTTAAATTCGTGAAGAAAGCGTTTTATAAAAATGATGCCCAGGTGGTGTACTTGTTTGTTTTGCATAGGTTGGCTGGGAAATGTACAAAGATTTATAACGCCTGCAGAACAATTGTACGACTCATTAAACCCCTTGTTTTGCGATTCGCTGCCGTTGTGGTTTGTGCAAGATCTTTGCTGATGTGGTCTATAAAAATTCACGATGTCGACTTATCAGTGTTCTGTTTGGTTCTATATTTGTGATTTAAACCTAGAAGTCATTGAAATATTCCAAGCGAACAATTATCGTCTTCCACACTGGAAAAAGACTGTACTATTTTCCCATGGAATTTTCCGGAAATTCGCCTCGGAATTTTGGGTGAAATGGTAAGCGCCCCTCGTTGTGGGCGTTATTGGTACTCTACGAAGTGCAGTTGGATAATAATAGTTAATATTGGAAAACTTTTTCTAAATTTTACGAGATAATACCCCTCGAAACACTGCTTTCTGAGGTTTGGCTCCTGGATAACTTGCTTGTGGACAGCATGAACTGAATTCCATGCTTCTCGAACCATCCATTAGTAAGTTATCGTGTTTGTAATGAACACTAATTTTAACACTTAGGAGCTAGTTATTCATTAACTATTGTGGCATGTGACCTGGAAATGCTCATTTTTGAAGTCAGGGTGCAAAGTCCTTTAACGTGGTGCCAAAACTGTTCCACAGAGTTGTTTTGCAAAAAATCATATATTTTTTGGTATAAGACCCCCAATCAGCGAGGTTTTTTGGGGGACTGTTTTCTGATCATGGAGTATAAAACATAGAAAAGCTAGGCACGTTTTATTGTTTTGCGTGTGTAAAATCTATATTATAAAGCAAACCAAGAAGCCTAAGCCTTGTATTACACTGTGATAAAACACTCTGAACATTTGAGAACACTCGAGAAATGCGTCTCGTGTTTTCAAATGTTCCGGCATCGTGTTTTACCATAGTCGGTAATACACGGCTTAGGCTTCTTTAGTTTTTAACATAACGAGGCAAAAAGGAAATAATTTTTGAGGATAAATTACTTTTGGCCAGTTTTGCCCTTGGAAGGACGCCAGTGATATAATCTTTGTTATTGTTGTTGTTTTCTTTGCTGTTGCTTTCGTTTGTTTCATGCTCCGTTTTCTCATCTTTTCCAGACGCCGACCCTGAAATAGAGGACAGAAGACCGTGGCCGAGACTTCAATTTAGAGACAATAGCGAAAAACAAAATTATAAATGGGAAAAGTTCCCGACGAGTTATTATTTTATTATTTTAATCTAAATAATAACATTGACAAACAAAGGTCCAACGTCTTTCTAATAATTAATTATGAATGTTTTTTTTTAAGAGGCGTTTAACAATTTCTGAGGATAGTAAATTTGATCTAATTTAAGCTGAAGTAATATACCTTTTGTTAATAAAAAAAGAACCAAAATTCCGCGACGAAGCCGCACGTTAAAATCATAGCATATTTCAAATCTATATTCTTGTATTCTTCGTTTTCACGTCACGTCAGAAAAAAATAAAATTAAAAATTTTAAGTTTTATCCCCTTTATCAGGTAATAGTCATTTTTAAAGATTTATCTGCTGGCCTATCTTCATCTAGATAGACTGCTTTGTTTTGGAACACGGATACGTGACATCGGCATTGTTTCTGGGTAACATGTTACATGCACGAAAATATCGATTCGCCTTATGCTTTCGAGTTCTGAGTAACCAATGTGTTGAGAGAAGTCCCTATACGAGTGTTTTCAAGTTTAACAGAGAGAATAAACGTTTCGAGAGAGCCAAAGTTAGCTCCAGATGTTTCCACTGGTTTCCGGCCGCCAGGTTGAAGTCCCTCAGACGGGCTCCAACATGGCGTCTCCATACTAAACTATAATTTTCAGTGATACCTTTTACCGAATAACTCGAGTTCGGATTATCGCACAGCCCCGACACTTTGGTACGTTGTTTACTTATTACTCTTCCACGACATTTTAATTTCTTGACTCAATTTATTGAATGGTAAGCAATTTTATTTTTCACTTGCGTGATAATTAAGCTTACTTGCGTGACGTGAAAACCACCAATTTTTCACTGGATTCTTCGGTAATCGAATTGTCTGCAGCGACATCTCGATTTATTAAAATCTTAATTGGTTTTGGGCGTGAACTAGTTTTGCACACGCTGTCGCTGCTAATTGTTATGAATGATATACATATTTTTATTATTATCGTTAGAGTCATCAATATTATCGTTTCAAAATTGTTTGAGTTATGAGAAGTTTCTTATTTGTACAGTTTCTACTTTATCAACCACTGTTACAAACTCTGCTTTTAAAAATAGCGCCTGAATATTATATTGAGAACAATTAAATAATTCTGAAGAGAAATTATGCTGAGCAAGCATTTTTTTTATTGCTTTCTTTCTATTTGCCAGCAATCAGAATGGTTGCGAATAAGGGATTTGGGGGGGGGGGGGGGGGGGGAGGGCATCGCGTTTCTTCTGGGTGTTTTGTTATTCACGTCCTAAAGTAACCGCATACTTTGTACCTCAAAGGCTTGGAATAGCATAAGTTCCATCTTTGTATCTTGCAGTTTAATCCTGACGAAGTCTCACTAGCAAACCTTGAAACCGGTCGATTTATTAACTCAGTTGTAGTTACGTTTTGGTCAAAAGCATTCTTACTTTAGAATTGGAATAAATTGAAATACATTTGCTTGAGCTATAACCTGCTGCTCGGTCTTATTATGGCAGAAAAACAATTAATAGGATCTCCTGGTGATCTTTTTTGTCGCTTGTTCGTTCGATTAAAGAGTGATTTGTTTAACATTGTTAATACTTTCAGGCATTCATGCATCCGTTGGTTGTATCTAATCTGAGAAACGGCAGTCAGTAAGCGCAGGCGATAGAGACAGAAGGCAAGAGAATACTGATCGCATTTTTTCTGTGCAAATGTTCTCTTCCTTGATATGTTTAAGTTTCCTTCTTTGGTCAGTTCTTAATTTGAAAGAGAAATCTGGGAGGGTAATTTTGGCAGAACTCAATTCCTTTAGAAGTCATGTTGTGAACAAACACAGTGTTTGCAAGATTCATCGTTTACCAAATGTGGCCATGCAGGGAGACATTCAAGCAAGGAAATACTGAGAATTGGTATGTACAGAACCCCTGAACATCCAAAGAACAAGATCACTCTTGACAACCTTTAAACTCACTGCAACAATAACATTCGCTCATCTTTGAAGGGAAGCGACGCTACAATTATTTTCACACTTTTGCGCGTAAAGAATACAAAGACTGTGTCGAGACAATCAGTTGATCTACATCAAGATCGCATTAGTTTAAATAATTTTAAGAAAGTGAATAGACTTGACTGTTATTTCCCACGGTATATTAGGGAGCGGTCATTGACTATTGGGGGGGGGGGAGGGCCGGTAATTTTGGGGGGAGGGCTGTGGTTTTTTTGGGCGCCAATTTGGGGTGGGCCATAATTTTATAGGCCCACGTTTAGGGGAGGGTTACAATTTCTGGGCGCCTTTCATTAAAACGTTGGGCGACGTGCACAAATGGGTTTTGTGCTATTGACTTTAGCATGGCAAGAGAATCTTCATAGAATCGTATACTCAAAGCTTAATTGCACAGTGAAAAAGCTCACACCCAGAACAATTTTGTAAACATCACTTGATTTATTGTTATTTTAAAAATCAATAAATTCTGGTATGCTATAAAACTCAATCAGTCTTAAACAGTAACGGTATCAAACATTTTTTTTTCTTTTTCAACAAATGCGACATAGTTTAGTCTTGAAACAGTATGCCAATGTCCAGTGAAGATGTATAAACGATTACTCAATGGGCTCCTACTAAGGAGTGCATACTAATGTGTTCCAGTAGGGGCCAATGTCTTCTGCACTGCTGCTGTCGTATGCTTCCACTGCAGTAAGGACACTTCCCGAATCCTCCTCCTGACATTGTTCCATTACATCACTATCATCGGCCCCGTCATCGCTATTTCTTCCACTGTCTTTGCTGTCACTGATGCTACTTAGGTTGTCTTGGTCGCTACTTTCATCGTCGTCACTTGCATTAGAGCTACTCTCACTTTCAGAAAACCCTAACATTGTTCTAGTGTATTAAAATAGTAACACTTTTCTTTTTTCTTATTCCAGTGAAATAATTGTCTCAAAATAACGTTCGTATGGTTTCTCGCAGTGCAACATTCGAATTCTCAATTTTTTTTCACAGGGGAGGGTTACAATTTTTTGGGCTCACATTTTAAAGGGGGCTATGATTTTTGGGCTGTTAACCTGAGAGGGGCTAAAATTTTTGGGCTCTAACCTTTGAAATAATACCCACCCCCCCCCCCCCTCCCCAATAGTTAATGACTGCTCCCTTATGCGAGATAGAAGAAGGTGCGAAAAAAGTAAACACGTGTCACGCGATACCAATTATATCTTACTACTCATTTCACTTCTACATATCTATGCAGTTCGAGTCTGTCCGTCAGAACTCGTTCTAATTCTTTGCTAGCATCCACCTCCTTGTATTTGGTTGTCTTTTCTTGGTTGGCCAGAGGCCGGGCGGCTGGGCTGCTCAGAAAAAGACTAGCAAATAAATCAGCTTGGTTGTCATCAAGTGAAGTCCCGAACTTCATGTCTTCAACTGTGTCTTCAGCGATATACTAAATTTCAGAGTCTTCTGAAACAAAATTCATTTTGCAATCCGACGAAGTAGAAGACATTGTTACTAAAAACAGAAATCTGTTGACTGTGAAGTCCTATCGAAAAACGTGTGCGGCAAAATGCCTCCTACACTCGTGCAAAATAGAAGACCTGACTAGGACAGCCGGATTTAACGTCACAGCGTTAACTCTCCCCAGATTCCCCATGCGCGGTCGCGAACCATTGGAAACTCGGTTTTGACGGAGCATAAAAATTCGAGGATTTAACCAAATCAAAAATTTTTGCGCCAAATTACTCCACAAAATAAGCCTTATTATTTTAGCGAAAAAATGTTTTGTTGTGTTAGGTGCATTTTAAGTTGGTGTCGAGTTTACTGGTGTGGACTGGGTGGTGGAGAAATTATCTTGGTGGCGAACTCAACGGTGGCGAGTCGCCCAGGTAGCCAGAAGACTGTAATACTTAGCTATACTTCAAAACGCTGTTCTTATGTTATTTACTACTGGAAAGGGAAATTCATCCACGAGTAAAGCGATCAACAGCTACTGATAAAAATGTTTTCGACTTGACAGTTCGTTTGAAAATGATATATCCCCATATATTTTACAAACAGCGGAACAACACTTTTTCGCCTTCTTCCTTTGGTAAGTAATGCGCAGTGTTTAGTTGATTTCCCACACAAATAGCTTACTACCTTACTGGTAAGAATTGTTTCCGTGTAAGGCTCGACAAACCGAAGAATAATTCAAGTTGAATTTTCGACGAAAGTTTCTTCTGTCATAATTGGATGGTCAGGTTCATGTGTATATAAGATGGGAAAATAATAGCTTCGATAAAGTTTGCCGTTATCTGTAGTTAGCTATACCTTGCTCGCTGCTGTGGATGATAAAATGCGGAAGACAAAATGCGGATGATAAACTGCGGATGATAAAATGAGGATAGAAAAAATGCAGATGATAAAATGCTGATAATAAAATACGGATTATAAAAATGAGGATGGATAAATGGGGACAAAATGCTTATGGAAAGCTGGGAAAGACACTATGTAGATGATAAAATCCTTACGGTGTTTCCTGAAAGCCCTAGTTGTAAATAAACCAGGCCATCTTATATACTTTAGGCTGAGAGAAGTCCAATATTTTATATTCAATCACAAAACAGGCCGAATTCAAAAAAATGTCGACAAGCCTTGATCGAATGATTAAAGACTAGACTTTCATCGTCAGACTCTGTTCTTCCTTCACTACATTGAAGAAGGACTTTCGCTGTCTACTATTATGCAAATTTCCAATACCGGATATCGATTTAACGTTAAATCCGTGAGCCCCAAAATTAAACATTGCACATTCTCGACATTACACAGGATTTTAATCCTGTACGTTGTTTTTTGTGGGTGTTTTTGCAGTTCGCACGTGATTTGTACTATAATCATTAGCTCTAAAATAAGTTCCAACACTATCTTGTTGAAACTCCCTGACGAAGTTTGTGTGTTAAGACGAAACCGGTAAGAGATAATAAAGAAGTTAACAAGATCTACCGTTGCTGTGTGCTGCTCACTAGCCCTTGTTTAGAAAAAAATTAAAAAAGATTAAAAAAAAAAAAAAAAAAAAAAGATTGTTTAAAAAAATTAAAAAATTGTTTAAAAAAAATTTAAAAAAATAAAGAATATTAAAAAAAAATTAAAAAATTAAAAAAATTAAAAAATTAAAAAAATTAAAAATTAAAAAATAATTAAAAAAATTTAAAAAAATAACAAAAATTTTAATCTGGCTTCATTCATTGCTTCAGAAAATAGCAAAACCAGAAAGCGGTTTAACAACATCGTTAAAAGAGATAATAAAGAAGTTAACAAGATCTACCGTTGCTGTGTACTGCCCACTAGCCCTTG
>JAEMPF020035321.1:0-14380 GCA_022496165.2 Catalaphyllia jardinei | reverse complement strand
ATGTAGCCGATCGATATTTTTGTTGCGCGCATTCTCCAGCGCTTGTCACCTGTTGCATCATTTTTCTTTAACAAGAGAAAGAAGTTAAACGTCTTCAAACAGTCTTTTAAGTAATAAAAACATGCTAGCAGAGCGAGGTTTTGATCCTCGGGCCTCTGGGTCATGGGCCCAGCACGCTTCCACTACGCCACTCTGCTGCTGACAGATTATTGATATAGAACCTGTTTTAATCGGTTGCTCTTTATATGCCGCCCGTTGTTCCTTGCTTTTACAAACCGTGAGTGTATGTTCCTTTCTTTGGTCCACTGTATCGTTGGAGCCAAACTGAAACGAAGCTGTAATTTAAAATTAAACGTGCTTTTATCTTCTTGATCGACATTTATATCGACATTTATATCGGTAGTCGTGGCCGAGTGGTTATGGCGATGGACTGGAAATCCATTGGGGTCTCCCCGCGCAGGTTCGAATCCTGCCAACTACGAAGAGCTTTTCTCTTCTTTTATGACTTTTAACAGTTTGGGGCTGAGCCGCGATTTAGACGTTGTCTCGATAAACAACGACTAAACGACGCTTAAAATTCGTGATTGAAACGCGACTGAACCGTGTCTTCTCCAGTCAGTAGACTCTTCTTCAAAATGGCGGCCGAAAATTCAAATAAGTTAAAATTCGCTAAAATTAAAAACGTATACTAGCACTTGAAAGAACACCTTTACTTTAGTAACCCTGCAAAGTTTTAGCATTTCAGGTGTAATATCAGCTGAGAAAATGTAAGTTGAAAATTGAAAAAATTTACAGACGTTTGTATGACTGGGGGTAAGTCATACAAACAGTAAATTTTTCAATTTTCAACTTACATTTTCTCAGCTGATATTACACCTCAATTGCTGGAACTTTGCAGGGTTACTAAATTAAAGGTGTTCTTTCTAGTGCTGGTATACGTTTTTAATTTTGACTTATTTGAATTTTCGGCCGCCAATTTAGAGAAGGGTCTATTGCTAAACCATATCTCACAAGGAAATGCATTGTCTGCGGAGTTATTTTGTGTGTAACCAGTTTCCAGACAATGGTTATGTCTCCGTAACATGGCTTCTAGAACAAGTCGCACAACAAGGAAAACGTTTGGGAAAAAAGGAAAGGCACGACAGAAAATTTTAACTAAATTTAACTCCCAAAAACCTAATGGTATCAAACACGCCCTCAGTCATCTTCAAGAATGCTAGAGGCGGCTTAGGAGCATGACTTACATCGTCGTGAAAAGTGGACAACGTCATAAAAAGTGAAGAGTAAAGTGAAAACTGAAAAAAATATCATAAAACTTTCTCTTGGTATCAGCCAGGTTCTCCAGGAATGACAAGAACTTGTCGTTTTTGCTTCGCTATAGCCCTTGAAACCTTGTGAATGACTGTCCATGCAGCAAATACAGAAGCACTAAATAACTCGCCAGTAACTCTCTGGAAAGTTCCTGTCGCATAGAATCTTAAAGCAATTAGAACTTCATGCATTGTTGTAAGCGGCAGACCTCTCCTTATTTGATTTTGAAGATCTTTATCCAAAATTTTTATGAGGTCACTGACCGAGTCCTTTCTCTTTAAGGCGAAAACGCAATCGAAAGTCTTTTTCGTCGTATCCTTCTTATGGGTTAATCTATTCCTGAGGTACCAAATTTGTCGAACATGTATATTACGTCGATTCAGTTGGCGTGGTATGATAACAGTCTGTTGTGTAGAGGTCCTTCCATTTCAAAATGGCTGACCATGAAAATATCGTTAAACAGCGTTTAAGGTGATTGCCGAGTAAAAGAACCACCATAGATTTCCGATGAAACTTGGTATGTTGATGTTACAAGACAAGGAGATATTAAAAACGTAATAAAAATAGGGGGTCACCGTGCTTGTTTTCACGCCACAATGCAGACAAATACGGTTATTAAGGTGACTTTTGATGATCTCCGTGCGCAACAAATAAGCGCTATTATTTACCAATGGGGCGTGTTATATCAGACAGAGTTCGACTTTCTTTGATTGTTTATTCATCTACGTCCCAGAAAAAATGGCTTCGAATACCCTGCATTACTAATTAATATTTTTATCCTTTAAAGGAAACATAATTTGGACTTGCTCTGTTGGGCCCGTTACGTCTCTATCTGTAGCATTTATTCCATTTCCCAAAAAAGTAGCCATAGACTTCTGCCATTTTTTTTCTCAGTTGTTGAGCATATTGTTCTCATTGAATTTATAAAATAAAAAGCGGGGGTCACCGTGCTCGTTTAAGAGAAAACGAGCATTTATCGAGCTAAGTTTGAGGTAAATCTCTTACGTTTTTTACGCGCGCGCGCTTGTTTACGCGCGCTAATGATGCAAAAATCATGCGCAGTAGGAATGCGCAATGCAAAACTAGGGAATCACCTTAAACCTGCCTATGATCAGGTCTAACTTACTTTTGTTCCTTAGTCGGTGTTTAGACATTGTCTTAACACTGGTATGGTAAAACAACATTGAAATTATCGGTACTCATACTTCAAACTTTGGTTACACGATGGCTTTCGTGAACTTTGTCTAAACTTCATTTAAATAATCGGCCCTTCTAAATGTTTCCAAATGATCGTTTCATTTAGTTACATTTACATACGAAATCATTTTGAAAAGATTAGTTTCATAAGACCTAAAACTGAAAAGGAATATCGTGTTAAAAACTTAGCTTTTCACTCTTGGAAACCAAGGCGTTCACAACGTCATACATAGCCGAGGGATATTTTCGTTGCGCGCATTCTCCCGCGCTTGTCACCTTTTGCATCATTTTCTTTAATTTGATTGGTGGAAAACAAATAAAGAGAAAGAAGTTAAACGTCTCAGACAGTCTTTTAAGCAATAAAAGAATGACTAGCAGAGCGAGGTTTTGATCCTCGGACTTCTGGGTTATGGGCCCACTACGCTTCCACTGCGCTACTCTGCTGCTGGCACATAATGTCTTGAAATTTAACGATGCACTTGGCTGTTTTCAAAACGGTCCGTTAATTACATGTAATGTTATTTGTTGCCTAAACAAAATAAAAAGAAAAATTGTTCCTCCAACTTAATAAGAACAAGAAAATCACTCTCGACTCCTTCTGAGGGATTAGAAAATCTAATTAACAAAACAGTCATTTAAAAAATGTAAAAACAATATTTCAGCAGAGCGGGGTTTAGATCCTCGAACCTTTTGTTCATGGGCCCAGCATGCTTTCACTGCACCACTCAGCTACTGTGATAGATTCTGCTCCTCAGTAGGTTGTCTTGGTAAAAAAATCTCTTTGTGAACGCCTCTCTTGTGCTTTTAAACGAATTTGAACTGTTAAAGTAGTCGTGGCCGAGTGTTTAAGGCGATGGACTCGAAATCCCTTGGGGTCTCCCCGCGCAGGTTCGAATCCTGCCGACGACGTTTACTTAATTTTTTGTCCAAGGTTTTCAGTGTTGAATTATATCTTTACTTCTTGCATTGAATTTGAGACCTGTGGATAAAAGTAAGCTGTGGCCAGTACATAATAGTGTTTGTGTCACAAACCCTCTTGTTTGGTTATTTTTACAGGTTGTTCGTGTAACGTTGGTGGTTCTGTAAGCCACTCGTGTAACGCAATCACTGGGGAATGTTCTTGTTTACCGGGCGTCGGTGGATCCAAATGTGACAGGTATAAGTTGACTCGAGTCTTGAGAGCCGTCAAGACCAATCAGTGGATGAAACGATTAGTTTCAAGGAAATGTTTGTATTGCGTCGCCAAACACTTCTCAGACTCGTTGATAATTTATCAAGTTTAACCGAGCAGGAGGTCTGAATGGGAGAATCTTGGCGGAGGTCGTAAGTACAGACCGAACGCAATAAGTTCTGTACTCACGACCGAAGTCAAGATTCTCCAATACCTACCGACTAAGCTCGGTTAAACAAGAAGAATTTAATTCGTTCAGTATAACTGGTTTGAACTAATTGACACTTTGCTTTCGAACGGTGATGAGCTGAGCTTAATTCTACCAAGTTTACTCGTCCTCTTTACTGTTTTGTTTTTTCATCTGGTTTTTGGGCATTTCCATAAATACAAGTTTTTCACATTGCTTGATCGGAAAATCTAAACCGCTTTCAATTTCGATTTCAGCCCGTCAAATGCACAAACTCGGTAGTTCCCAGTCCTTGTGAGACACGAAGCGTTTGGATATCTGGTCTTAATTAGCATAGATTTGAACGATTTTATAACTCCTTTTTCATCTTAGTTAAAGTTTCCATTGAGAAGATCAAACACGAGAGACTGTCTTTCTGTGGCATTTCCAAACACCTTAAATTTCGTCAAAAATAATCCGCTCTGCGTCGTATTTTCAACTCTCTTCTCGGTGTTTGGAATGTGATGAAACACGGTCTTGCGTGTTTGATATGTTACCTCGATCTTTTTGAAGTTTCCTCCAATTTAACAGTAATATCATGACATAAAATTTCAACTTTCTTCTCGGTGTTTGGAATGTGGTAAAACATCTTTCGTGTGTTATATGTTTCTTTTTAGTTTTCTGTAATTTTATTCTGTTATTTGATCCTTATAGGGTTGTATCTGACGATTACTACTACCCTACACTTCATCAGTATAAAATCGAATTGGAAGATACCCTCACATCATTGCGCGATCAGTCTGCTTACTTCAGGTACGATGAGAGCGAGTTTCCTGGATTTTCTTGGCGAGGGTACGCAGTTTTCTCACAGGCTCAGGTAATGCTACGAGGGTCATTGGTGTATCATTGATTTAAAAAAAAAATAACTATTTCAGTATCTAAAGAATCCAGCACCTAATTTAGGCACTCTAATTACAATTCCAAAAGTACAAAACCAACAAGATAAGGACGAGATATCAAATAATTTTACAAACATAGCTAGCAAAGTCACAGGATACCTAAGCGGGCATCATTTACCAAATAGACGATGGCGTTCCATGTCCTCTAAGAAAGAAAATGCGCGCTTGAGATCTAGAAAAACTGCCCGTGGACGCACGAGCGAAATGCAAGGGAGTTCAACAGTTTTTTTTCTAGAATTCCCATTTTGTTTACAGTACAGCATGAAAAAGTATTTTTACCTGCGAAGAGGAGGTGATTGCGCTGGCAATACATCCGGGACATCCGTGCTCTATACTTTCCAGCCATGCATCTATATAAAGTAACGCGAACTTAGCTCCAAAAGCGAGAATACAGCAGCTATATTCTATATGTCGATGATGTACGCTAAAGGATAAATCAGTTGTTTAATCTTAATTGCGTTATTTGCGTTTGTTTGCGGGGAGCAAGGATCTTGCAGTTTGTGAGAGCGCTTGCCTTCCAAAATGTGGCCCGGGTTTGATTCCAGCCCAGTGTCGTATGTGGGCAGAGTTTGTTGTTGGTTCTCGCCCTGCTCTGAGAGTTTTTCTCCGGGTTCTGTGGTTTTGCTCCCTCCACAAAAACTAACTTCTCCAAATTGAAAAATAGCGCTAAGGCTGAAGTGGCTTCCTCCGGCTAAATATTGTAGTATATTTATCTGGTTTTGCTTTTACTGCAGGCTTCCATATATGTAATTATTGACGTTCCTCGAACAAGTAAATACCAGCTGATATTCCATTACCTGCTGGCTCGTTATGCACCCGTGACGGCTTTGGTGAAGTTTATTCCTACACTTGACTCTGGTAAGTTCTCCTCACTTCATAGATTCAACCAAGCCTAAAAGCGGAGCTCCTGTGTTATTTGTTGGGATGTTCTCGATCTTACTAATGTATGTACATGAGAGTGAAGAATGCCCATCACAGCTTGTTAAATTGGAAAATTTACAACGATGATCATCCTTCACTTTCATCTACAACCGCAGTTCAAATATGCCACCAGGAGCCCATCACTAGAAGCCTGCAACTACCCCATTTTCATGTAGCGGCGTTTTCACAGACCAGTCTATTTTTAGTTTGAATTTATCTCGAATTCAGATCCCCACAAGAACCTCAGTGACCAATTGCAATCACAAGCACGGACTATTGTTGAGATGTTGACATGATGTCGTCATGTCACGGGAGACCGCATTGTTTTATCCTTACGGAAGCGTGCTCGTGTAGACTGAAACTGGCCTATTTCCAAAGAAAAATATCTAAAAATAGACTGGTTTGTAAAAATGCCGTTGCACTGGCTTATTATGGGAGTTGCTCCTGATGCCACCGATCGCCCACACTATGGTTATAGGCTCACCTTTCAACTAGAACAAGAGACTCCCAGAATGTACAGCCACCCTTAAATTCATGCATGATCATAGTTTAACTGCTTCAGTCAAAATTGTTAAATAGTAATGCAAGTGAAGTGCAGTTCTTCAATAGCTTAATACACGCCTTGTGTGCAATTTATATGTAGAGTTACCCTTAACCCGTTTGTTAACAACTGATTCTGAGACGTTTATTTTAGAGGGTCGCCGCTTGTAACTTTGTCTCTCTTCCATCTTCGGAGAAACACTCTACCGCTTATAAGGCTGCTCAAACCCGAAGTTGTACGATCAAAGCTTAAGAGCAGATGCTCAAGATTTAACTCTACTTGTCTGTGTTATCAATTTCTCTACAGCTACGTTCCCTTCGGGTCCTGCAACAGAGCAAACGTTAGATATTCGGTTCCGCACCACAGCTACGTGGATCTTCGCTATTGCTCAGTTCCTTGTGGTCCGTGATAACTGGGGAGACACACAGCAAGTTTTGCTGAGTCAGGGAAAATGGAAGTTATCAATTGACGCCCCTGCTTCTGATCTGTTGTTGGTATGTAGCGTGAATCTCATCGTTACTCCTTGTGCCTTGATGTAAACGTAGAGGAAAAACGGCACTGCGAGAATTCGACTCAATAAGGGTCTCTGTTACTGTGTTTATATATATATATAACTAACTAACTAACTAACTAACTAACTAACTAACTAACTAACTAACTAACGTAATTGGCCACTCCCCCTCGGGGCTTTTCAGGACCAATGCAAACAAACAATGGGGAATCGGGAGGCAGACCAGTTGGTTATTTACAAGCGTAACCGAGAAGTTGAACTCGGGGCTTCCGAGAACAACATCAGCAAGCGGTCAGAAGGGGATTTGAACCCGCGACCTACGGATTTCAAATCCACCGCTCTAACCACTCGGCCACTCTGCCTCCCTTGGTGAGCAAACGAGTGAAAGTGCTATCTAAGGGAGTTCTAGAGCTGTGATTTTAACGCTTCAACAAACTACAAGATCTCTTGTAAAACTATCTACACATACGAGGCAAAAACGTTCTCCGAGAGAACATTCTTTGGTATAAAACGTTGTCTGTGCGCGCAAAATGGAAATATTCATAAAAAGAGTATTTCCGCAACAATATTTTCCTTTCTTAGTGTGGCATTTTTACCTTTAATTTACGTTTTAAAAATTTAGCCTCGATTTTTAGTCTTCGTCGCTTGTAGTCCGTGAAAATTGTCGGCTGCAATATTAAGCATTCTTGTTCTTAAAGGATAGTGTAGTAGCGAAGCTATCATCAGATAGTTGATCTATATAATACAGAATTAAATTCTCCTTTAGTACCATAAGGAAGATGGAAAAACCAGTAAGGAGAATCTGTTTTTTTTTTTATCAAAGGATTACATGGTGCTTCTACCAGAAGAATACTACAGACCTCAGAACCTCGAAGAGCAAGTTTCCAGTCCGTGTGAATTGAGAGGAGATCAAAGGCATTGCGCTCATTTCGCGTACCCCAACCTCAAACAAGACGGCTTCGTGACCATACAGGCTGAGGATAGCTCTGTTGTTGGTGGAATAAAACGAAACACGCGAGTTACAGATATTCCGTTTCAAGGGCTGATACTTAGTGGTTCACGGGTAAGTGGCTTGTTAAAAAAGGAGCTGAATTTCCAGATATACTGGCATTGTAAATGCAAACTAAGAAAGAATTCGTTTTTCAAATTTATGAAATAAATCCTTAAAAGAAAGAAACTCATAACAGTGAGGGTGATCCTAATCAGCAAAGATTTTAAAAATTTTATTTCATGTTCTTCGTGCATACCTCCTCCAGGTTCAACCGAGAAGATGTGTCAAACGTTTAAGTCAGTCTTTCATCACATTTCGAAGGCTATTACAAATGTTCCGCTGCACACCGTTTGTTTAATTCTCTTCTCGTTGTCGGGAAATATCATGAAACACTATCTCTCGTGTTTGATATATTACTTACAGCGTGAAACAACAAACATTCAGCATATTCAGACCAACTTTGGCTTTTTGCCTCAAAACACATGAAATTAAGTTCCTCAACTCTCATTACCACTATACGTTTATTGTTGTGAATAAATGTGTTGTAAATCTGTTGTAGGCATAGGTAGTCATATTTGCTTGAATTAGCGAGGATCTTGCGTGGACGACTCGGGTCCCTTTTTTTCAGGGTTAGTTAAGTGGGCAAGCACACGCCCCCGCGTCTCGTCGCGCGAGGTGATTTTTGCGTGTGTGCTGGACCTCTCAACTAACCCTGAGAAAAACGACAGACTATTTGTGGTGTATTAACTTGTATCTCTAATTGTCTTTTGTTTTTCATTTAGAACGTGATGTCCGTACGTCTTCCATCTAAATTACAAGGCCAGTTTGTATTGTTAGCAAGCTACTTTCACAACGCTGATTATGGAGGAATTTCAAGTGTGGTTGTCAGAACTTCCTTTAACACTCTTAAAGCGTATATGAGCATTCTCTCATGCAGGTAACATTCTCAGTTCTTCCGAGCCTGAGTTTCTTTCTTCTTTATCCAAGTTAGTTTTGATCTTTCATAATTTTTCTCCTCCAGAAGCGTTTTCGCGTAAGAGGATTTTTGTCGTGATTACCTTCGGGTGGTCTGTACAATGTAATCTACACAGAGGACGCTGAAGTAATAATGGCGGCCGTATTCTAGCTCTTGCGCAACCGCTACTATTACACTAGTAAGGTAAAGGTAAAGTCTGCATTCGGGCCAAATGTGGCCCATCAGGCCGGAGCTTATCCCGGTTTCTGTAGCATGAAGCGACTAGGAGTATTTCTACTCCCCCCTGGATGGGATGCTAGTCCATCGCAGGGTTACCCCCCAGCATTAAATTCGCCGGTACCCATTTATACACCTGGGTGGAGAGAGGCACCGTGAGAGTAAAGTGTCTTGCCCAAGAACACAACACAGTGTCCCCAGCCAGGGCTCGAACCCGGACCGCTCGCTCCGGAGTCGAGCGCACTAACCATGAGGCCACCACGCCTCCCTCTATTACACTAGTGAAACAGGCTAATTACAGTCAAGAGTTAACCGCAACCGAGAGGAAGTCAGGTGCTAGGTGTTCTTCAAAGAAAGCATCTCTGGCTGTTCTAACGAGCACAATAATTATACAATGATATTAACTGACAGAGTTTTCACTGAATCCGTTTTGCCTTTTGTTTTTTAATGTTCCAGATATGGTTTTGGCTGTCGTGAAGTAGCCATAGACGGGAAGAACCAAGTGAGCGTGTTCACTGCAAATGAAAATGACGTCACTACTATCAGTCTAACAACCACATTAACCATCGCTTTGGTGAGTTTAATGTTCACATTCTTAATGTGTCTCGATTCAGTTTTTCTGGACCATACCAAGCATTTTTAATCAGCTTTTTAACAGTCTTTCCTTAATCGGATTGTTTTAAAAAGTGCACCAGCCGTTGGAACTGGATTGAAGTTTGTTATTACGTATTTCTCAAGGGAATCGATATTTCCTAGGAAGCGATAAACCACAAAAAATCGGTAAAACATGAATTTTGCGCAAACCAGATGTCACTAGTGTGAAAAGGATAACACCAATGCCTTAAACTACGGTGAATGGGAAGGAAAATATACAAGGATAAATAACATCTGCATGATTGATCTCGAGCAAAGCGTAAAAGCATTGCAAGTTATACCTTTTGCATCATAATAATAATAGTAAAAGCGGTCTTGAAGATGTTTTTGAATCCATAAAAGTAAAGTACTTCCTAATGTCTAAGCTTTTAGAACAAAAGACATGACTAGTTTAATATTTCTCCTTTCCTCTAGGACTATATCACCGCTATCCCCCTC
The DNA here is from genome assembly GCA_022496165.2 of Catalaphyllia jardinei. Lineage (NCBI taxonomy): Eukaryota > Metazoa > Cnidaria > Anthozoa > Scleractinia > Caryophylliidae > Catalaphyllia > Catalaphyllia jardinei. The sequence continues at coordinate 4,328 of JAEMPF020035321.1, read as the reverse complement.
TCCAAATGGAAGGAGCAATTTTTGATACCAGCAGAGCAGTGCATTAGTAACGGGTTCTCGTGCATTCAGTCAGCTTATCCCACCCCAACTGATGCGGTCAGGATAGAGGCTGAAGATCGGTTTAAAGGTGGCGATAGGGTTCCTTATTACATTATGGACCGCAGAGCGAGCTTGAAGCATTTGAAAGTAGGAGAGGTAAATTGTAATATAAGGTTGAAGAATACTTAATCTTTGTAGGGGGTTTGCAATGCTGATTTTGTACCAGTGTTTGATTGGGTTTGATTGCGTTTGCCGAGATTTATATGTTTTGGCACACAATTTTTCTCAGATTTAATACAAAGCTAAGGTGATGCGATTCAAATCTATAAGCAATTGTAATTGGCTTAAGCTAATTTTCCTGCTTTCTTGATAATGTCATTTGCAGGCTTATTGACTGAGGCAGTCATTACCCTGGACGTTTTCCCTTTACAACAGTCATTTCAAACCCGCTTTTCTCCAGCTCGATCTCTGTTATGGAAACAGTGAGGCTTTTTCCGGCTTAATCTAATTCTAAAATATACATAGTTCAATACACAGAAAGTAGAAACAAATCAACGGGCCACTCCACGGAAATGGATTCATTCTGTCTAACAACAATGTTTTTCATTTGTTTGCTTTTGTTTTTTCAGAAAACTGTTCACGTCACTGGAAGCGCGGGCACTGGGCGCTACTACGTCATCGTTCATTTCTACCAGCCGAACTTCCTTTCCTTCCTTGGCAAAGTTGTCGTCAGTGGACAGAACGCCGCTTCCACCCTGCTGACATTCCGCTACTGTCCCCACGTGTCCGGCTGCCGAGCTGTAGGCACGTCCCAGTACAGGGAGGGTATGAGTGAATCTATCTACATTGGACGACAGAAGAACATTCTTGTCAGTATTGCCATTCCAGAGGATAGGGACGTTTGGATTGTAAGTGTTTAGATATCAGCTTCTATGTAATAAGTCAAATTATTCTCGCATTTTGATTGGTTGTTCTTACGATCTGTTGGATGGCAGACGCATAGATGACCTCATAAACATAATTGTTTTTGTTTTTTCATATAAACCAGTTAGATTCATCAGTGACATCACAACATCAGTGACACACTCGGCTATAACCTCGTGTGCCTACGGTTTTGTTTTTAACATATTTGACGTCATTTGTGATCTATTACTCAACAGACGCACGGCAATCTTAGATAGAGGATTTCACGGTCACCCAGTCACTTTTCATATCCATGATTCTGTAGGCTTGATGATAGCAGCCGAAGGGCCGTAAACAAGTAAACGTGCTGCCGCTAATTTCAAAACTGATAGGGAAAAATGACACGGAAAAACTGTCTGCACGGACAACCCATGTCGAATGATTATTACAAAATTGAAGTTCTGAAATATTCATATTTGCTGCATATTTGCCCTAATTTTAACATGGCCACCGCGACCGTGAAACCTGGTGAGACCAAACTGAGGTTACCGCAAACCTCAGTCTTTACATACTTTCAGTTCACTGTCATTATTTTTTTCCTTTCAGGATTATGTGCTTTTAGTTCCCATCTCATCATTTTCGCCATCTCTGCTGGAAGTAAAACCAATCGACGTAACTCAAGATTTTATCCAGGATTGTGGACAATACACATTTTTCTTGAAAGACTCGTCTTCGAAATTCTGTCTACAATCGGCCTTTACCATCACTACGCGATTCAACAGTGGCGCCATAAAATGCAATTGCGATGGACTGGGATCTACTAAAACTAGCTGTCGTTCATTCGGCGGCCAATGTGTTTGCAGACCTAATGTGATTGGTCGAGCGTGTAACAGATGTAAAAGTGGTTACAGTGGGTTTCCCTACTGTAGAAAACTAGCAACTTGATAAACATTGAGACAACGCACGACTTCTTTTTCTGACGCTGTCGATTGTACCTTTCGCTTACGTTATCTACACAAGACAGCTTTTTGCGTTGTAACGTTTGTCATTTATCACAATTGTAATTTAAGATTTGAAGTTGTACGAACAAGAAAAAGAGGAATTCAGTATTCGGCCAAGTTTACTAAATGCTTCCTCGCTCTGCTGTAAAAACGTTCTTGAAGTAAAGTGGTGCAAAGTTCAACACATTAAACAATTTGGGCGAAGATCCTTTTCCCTAGCATATATCCTTTTGAAATTAATAAAGAATAATTATAGAATATTATCCAGCTCATGAAAAAATAATGCCTCTTCTGCATCGTTGACTTGACATCCATACAAAACTCGACATCGTCGCAAAACTCAGCGTTTATACAAGACTCGAAGTACACACCAACTCGAAAACTCGAACGTCCCCACGAAACTCAGAGGTCCGTAGAAAACAACACCTAAGAGAGAATAAAGCCTGGTTGTCATATTCCGCCGACCTACCTGCGAAGTAGTCGCCGGTTGGAATTGACAACATTCGGCGATCTGTTCCGGTGGGTCCCCGGCGCATCTGCGATGGATCGCCGACGTACTCAAATTGGCGCAGAATGCAAATCAAATTGGCGCAGTTTTCAAGCAATATGTGATCGAATGGCTGGTTTTCAGTGTCACGTTCACAATCAGGGAAAAGAAAGAACGGTCACAGGTGAGTAAAAGCGGCCTTTATCTGATTTGACCTGGTTGGCAAAAGTGAATTCAAAAATGATCTTTCATACGCTTCAAAGATCGTCAAAAGCGTGCGAAGGTGACCTTTAAGAAACCTTCGACCACATACCGTTGTTTCGACGAAGGTTGTCCCACAACAGCACAAAAGCCTAGGCGCCACTTGGTTGAGGTTCACGGTGTTCAGTTAGAAGGAAAGAGAATGCACGAATACGCGCATTTGTGCTTCCGTCTCTCACGGGCGTCAATCAATCAAGTGCAAAACCATCATTACCCATAATAACTTTCGACATTGTCGCGTTCACTTTTACGCGCTTTTGTAAGACAACCTTTCTCGAAACAGCTGTATTTGATGCGTGGTAAGGCGATTTTTCGTGCCGTGAAATTATATACGTGTAGGAGATTAATGAGATGTAGTCTGTGTAGGTATATGTAGGGGATTATGTGGGGGATTAATGAAATGTACTATGTGTATGAAGAGGAATAATCAAATGCAGGCTGTTAAGGGATATTGAGCGAGTCGAAAAACATTACTTCATTATATCCTTTATATCTGGGAGAAGGAGGGGTGTTGAGGTAGAACACTTAACTATATACTATATGTGGGGGGGGGGGGGGGGGGGTTAGAAGGAATTCTTTGCTATCTATGCAGTAGTAGGTATTGCTTTAAGAGGGGTTAGCTTAGATATGTACACTGCGGTGGCCGCCCAACCATCCGAGTGGTGTTGCACTTACAAAGCGAAAGAACAGAAGTTTAGATGTTAACCAATGGGAATTCACTTGTCATGGTCAAACCAAGTAAAGGAGTTCTTGATTTGAACACTTAAAATGGCGGATACACCTTGTGAGGTTATGACTTATCATATGTTAATTTGCCAAACATTCTTTATATGCACGCTTATGTTCGGTAACGGTTTCTAATTTAAGCAAAATGCAGTAATACAATATTCAAGTTCACCATTTGTATCTTGAATTACAGTGGCCTGATTAAGCCTTGAATGACGAGTTTCGTTGTAACTGTTCTCTCTGCCATCTGTTATTACTTAAAAATGGTCTAACGAAAGAAAGGGTAGTTCAAATTCATCGACAATCTGTATACCGTCTGCGAATGCCCACTAGCAAAAAAACGGCGACTCGCCACTGAAAGCATTGCAATCTGCAATGTTATTCCACCAGATATCATTGCCTCCGCAACATTTAGATTTGATCTGAGGTCAATTAAGCATCGAGATCCTCGAGAATTGGAAGCTTTGCCGGAAAAATAAATTTAACTTGTCTTAACTTTAAATACACTCGCATCATTGATCATTGTTGATCAAAACATCTAAGAAAGGTATCTTATGATCTATTTCCTTTTCCATAGTGACTCTGATGTTAGGGTGCCTGGAGTTAATATAGTTGAAAAATAGTAGTGCTTGATTCTCCGAATGAAATAAACAAAATGTATCATCAACATAAGGTCGGTAAAACAATATCTCAGAGAGGGTCCTTGGAGTCTTGGAAATTTTCCAACCATAATTTTTCATGATGACCATAAATAAATTAGAAAGAACTGGAGCGAGGGAGGAGCCCTTAGCTACACCATCTATCTGGTCGTAGAAACAACCTTAAATATGAAATGGGTTAGTGTTGTAAGGTCAGGATTGCCAACCGAAATGTACTAGACCGCCAGGTCAATGCATTCTTCAAGAGGTATG
>JAEMPF020035320.1:0-15000 GCA_022496165.2 Catalaphyllia jardinei | reverse complement strand
AATAATTGAAAATAGTTTTAACATAACAGATAAGCAGAGATGTCGGCAAACAATTATACGAAGGTGTGGTAACTTCTCGCTTCTATTGTCGATCGACCGTAGTATATGCATTCAATTACTGTGTACCAACACAAACATCGTAAACTACAAAATTTTGCATACTTCGTAGTTGTAAACCCTGGAAAATCCTTTGACAAGATTTTGAAAAGAGGTTCAATATAGTATTAGTTAAATGAAGACATTCCTAATCACGGACATTTTACCTACTCTAGTTCTCGACTTTAGTTTGCGTTTCGGTTGACTGACAAGCGCATTCTTCTTTGAGCACCACAATCTCCGGCAGTAACTATATGAGTCGAATGTTAATCTTTTGTTTCACGTTCTTCATATGTTTATCAATGCTATATCCATTATAAGTTTTTAATTAATATATATTTCGTTACTTAAACAAAAAGCTCAAAGAACAAAACAATTCTACTGTATACAGAATGGTTCTTGAGAAACGGTGCCGGATTACGACTGCTCCGGCGTGCGTATTTTTATTAAAATCCATAAATACTTACATATCGAGATCACCAGATGGAAACCTCAACAATCTTAATTGCCTCGTTGTAGGACGTAACTTTCGTTGACTATTCGTTTAGAGAAGTCTCTATTTCGAATACAAAAATCGCGATGCGCAGCGATGCGTTTAAATTCCAGTACCTCACCTTTAGTTTCGCATAGATCAACCGACTGCTTTGGTCTTTTTCTTGTTTCTGGTCGAGTTTCATCGAGATATAGGTGTTGGTTGAATGAAGAGGAAAACTCTATCCCTCGCATCCTGTATTACTACAGCCTCCAACAACATATTTTCTTTGCATTCTGCAACGCTTTTGACACACACTATCGCATATTTGCATATATTCAGAATTCCCGAAAAGACGTCAGAAGCCAATTCGTCCCATTCTCTGCTATTCCTCCGTCGTGTACACGGAAATGGTCAATTTTACAAAAATTCATACAAAAGAAACGAAAATGATTCTTTTCGCAGTGAAAATCAGAAAAAGGAAATTTATATTAGCGAGTATATTAAAGATGAAACAACAAACACAGTTTTCCAAACATTTAATTTATCATGTGTTATATTAGCGAAAAATATAAATTGGGGTTCATGGCACTTTAAATAATTTTCCAATGCGTCCTAGCGCTATCACAAATACTGGTCCAAAGTTAAGGTAATTCCCCAGTATTGCATTGCGCATCCCTACTGCGCATAATTTATGGCGTCATTTAGCGCGGCCTCGTGCACGCGCATACTGAAAACATGGCGGATTTGCCTTGATATTGATCTTTGCCAGTGGAAAAATGGCTACAGCTCACCAACGAGCATGGGCACCCCACCTTTTTTCCAGTCATTGTAATGAATTTACCACAAGCTTTAAGTGAGAAAAGACTTATTTGATTTCTATTGCTGAAAATTGAATAAATAAGAAAAACAGCAGATACACTGTGGTCTTTTCTAGTTTGCCGGGTAACCATGTCAAGAAATTTGGTTCAAATTTTAATCAAGAGTTAGATTTCTGTCTAAATCAAACTTAAAATGTTTATTTGTGGCCGACAAAATGTATTGACTGTAGTTTAATGCGTATTCTCAAGAGTCTCGGTCACAACGATTTTAGAATTATTACTGGGAGTGCGTTCTTCTAAAAGCATTAAATAATGCCAAAATGGGACATTTTCAATGCCTCAGTGCTCCTTAATGAGCATGGGCACCCCCGTTTTTTATTTCAAAATTGAATTTCTCATATGATAAATATTCAGTGGACAAAGTTTGAACGAAAATCTATTGTCAGTTTTATTTCAGGGGAATGACCGAGCCTGTTTCCTTTTGCAGTTTTCAAAATCTCTGAGCGAAATGTGTGCCATTTGTTTATTGATTTTACGCAGTCTTCGGGACATTCTATCTTAACACTCCTGATTTACATGAAATATCCAACGTCCGCAGTTTTCCCTATTAGCAACCATTTAAATTCTTGACTGTATTAATATCAACCCAGACCTCAACCCGGTCAGAGTCTAGTGATAATAATATCTCAGTATAAATATTCCTTGTTGGTTACATTTTTTTCAGAAATGGTTTCTCAAAAGTGGATCGTGTTGTTGGCTTTTCTCGCGCTGTTTACTTTTAAGGTGAAAGTAAGAAGAGTTCGACATTCTTCGTCCCAGTGTCGAATGCAAGTGATTCAAGAATTTAGGGAAATTATCAGCGCTGCTAAAAACTGCCGTTGTAACGGTAAGTAACCTAATTGTCTTGTTAAAGTATAGTCAATAGAGGGAACTGGTTATGAAGCCGAGGAAACACCAAAGGAGCAAACAAAGCTGCAAGGATCTATGATTGAAGGTCCCCAACCGTGTACAATCTTCTGTTTTACGTTCACGCACTACGAATGAATTACGTGATCAAAACATTTCTGTTGGTTAGTTCCTTGGTCTGAAGTAAACAACTATTGTGTTTTGTGCAGGGGCAAGGCCAAAAAAGCGAACAAAAACATTCAAAAAAGAACTTTGTAAAGTTTCATAACCATTCCTCTGCATTAACTGTGGTTAAGGTATGGTTAAGTGAACTTTCAAACCCATTTTAATTAGCATATTTTTAGCGCATAGGAATTGACAAATACATGTAAAGCGCATGCGATCATTCTGTCATGAAGCATGCGTTATATAAGATTAAAAGTTGTTATTATTATTATTATTATTATTATTACTATTATTATTATTAAGGTATCGTGGTAGGTGGATTGACAGTGTTGCAAATCGTCCCCTTACGCTTGAGCTTTGAAAGAAAACCCTATTAACCTAGCATTTTATGAAAGCTTAATAGCCATAGAAAGCAACCATATCTTTGAAATTTTCTTAAAAGATATTGTCACAGTGAAAAGAGGTACCCTGAAACACTGCTTTGCTTAAACTAGTTCGCTTCCGCGCGTGAACTATCGGAGCGACGCGATTAATTAACATCGGAAATGTTATCTTACACATAACCCTCAAAAAGGGTGTCGGCAATTTTCCAATTTGGTTTGGTTTTTATTTTTACAGCCTACTTAAGTTTAATATTTCCAATGCGGACGTTTCCTTCTACTAAAGAGGCCATAACTTTGAAACAGAAGCGAAATTGAGCAAAGCCCGACATTTTTTTCGAAGGAAGTATCCTGGAACATACCTGCCGGTTGTCAGCCAATTCCGTCGTGTTTTGGAAAGAAGAATATGCTTTCTTAATGGTCGTCAATAAAGTAAATTTTGATATGAACTGACACATTGACCACTGGCAGCCGCATGGCTGGTACGTTGGACTCCGGATGCAGTGGTCCAGGTTTATACCCTGGCACACTGACGTATATAAATGGCCACTGGCGAATTTAAAGCTGGGGTAGCCTTGTGTGGGATAGTAGTGATTGGCCACTTGGATCCAACACAGACTTTATCTCATCTTTTTACCTTATAGAGGACGCACGACGTGCGAATAGGGAGCTTAAGCAATAGTGACAGCGTCCCCGGGGACAACCCCAAGTAAAAAAATGAAATTATATTTCACCTTCGAATTTCGCAATTGTCTAGATCTATCCAGTACGCTTGTCAGTCTTATCGGCACCAGAATTCTAAGCCAATCACAGTTTAGCTCAAATAACCACAGAACTACCACGTCAGTTATTGGCGCGAGTCGTGATCTCAAACTTGGCAGATAATGTAGACCTAGAATTTAGTAACGTAAACGATGTTTGGGGTTTTAAAACTCTTTATGAGCACCAGAAGAACGTTATGAAATACGGTGCTCAGGATAAGAAAGTTATTTTTGTTAATCTGCCAACCGAATTTGAAAAATTCTGTTACTTTTAAGCCTTGCCGGTGTTGTAGGAGATCTCCTGCGCACCGAAGGCTTACGAGCGGAGCTCCATACCTTAAAAAAATTGATAACCCATCGATCGAAAACATCTTGGTTGTCACATGACTGTCCGTACGCGAGCCCAAAACCTTGAAAAATAAGATAACAGCACCATTACCAAAGGTACATCTTGGAGAAACTGTATCGTAAATACTTTTGTTCTTGGGCCATCGTATTTTGATCAAAAATAGGAAACAAACAGAAGTAAGAAAACATACTGAACGTGCACTTTTTTTGATTAACATTTGACTTTTCGTATGTTACTCCACATACATTTTCAAAAGTAACATTAAAATTTAAAACAGCTATGTATATATAACAATGGCGAGGAACCTAGAGATAAAGCAAATACCTAGGAACCTAGATAAAGCAAATACCTAGGAACCTAGATAAAGCAAATAAATAACAGCAAACTATATCACAGATTAATAAGACATCAGATTTTCACTTCGACGTAGAAATTGCTGGGCCTGTAAAAAGGGTACAACCGGGACGTTTAAAATAGCAAGGGAATTCCTTGAAGATTTATCAAGCTTCCTTCCTGTTCTTAAAAATTCTATGGTTTATTCAACAGAAATCAAAGTTTTGGTTACCTTTACTCATTAGTCTTCTCTCCAGGTTACCATCAGTGTTGTCAAGAATATAAATTGTTTTTGGCTTGATTTAATTGGAAAGTGACCAACACAAAAGCTTCGGCTATTTTGGTCACCGTGCACATATTAGCAAACCTGTATATCATATTTACTTTTCATTATTTGTTAGTGATTTTGTAAGCGATCTTATCTTGTTTCAACTTGAATAGTGCGCAATAAACTTGAATTTGAATATAATTTCTTTGTGGCACTTTCCTCTAGTTGAGTACAAATTTCAATACGAATGTGTACAGCATCAGCCCATTTTCAGCCAGGTTGGCAACTTGTGCTCTCTTTTCTGTGACAACTTGATAAGTCTTTGAAATAGTACTATCTGATCACGCGTTTCTCCAAATGGTCCAATTTCTCTCTCTAGCACTACAGCATGTCACTTTTATCCTTGCAAGACGATCCAATGTTGCCTAATGGTAAGGTAAAATAAACGATGAGGGAAAATACTGCAATGACGACATAAAGTCAAGAGTAAAGTACTGGACAATTTTGATAACAAGAACTGACCCTGATAATAATTTTTCCCATATGTTTATTACTTAATGAATAAAACAAATACAACAATCGCTATATAGTTGTTAAATACATAACTTGTGTTCCTTTACTTCTCTTTCGTCTTCTCTTGCTAAATTACATTAAATCAACGATCCACAATAATGGGAGATTGATGTCTTATCTAACAATGGCTATTATATTTTCTTCAGATATTAATGAATGCTTATCCCAAGAACTTTATTCTTGCCCTTCAAAAACTAAGTGTGAAAATATCGTTGGTTCCTACCGGTGCAGTTGTATTCCTGGATACAGTGGTGATGGAAAGGTGTGCACAGACGTTGATGAATGCAGCACCGGTGTTCACAATTGCCGTGACCATGAAAATTGCAACAATACCATTGGTTCTTATCACTGTCGTTGTGCTGAGGGATTCCAAGGAAATGGCATGTCATGTGATGATGTAGATGAATGCAAACTGGTCAATATGCACAACTGCAGTCAGGTTGGTGCACACTGCATTAACACCATTGGCTCTTATAATTGCATTTGTCATAAAGGATTCCATGGAGATGGCCACTCATGTCAGGATATTGATGAATGCAAAGACAATGTTCACAACTGCAATGTTCGTGCATACTGCATTAACACTATTGGCTCTTATAATTGCACCTTGTCATAAAAGATTCCATGGAGATGGCCACTCATGTCAGGACACAGATGAATGCAAAAACAATGTGCATAGTTGCAGTGTTCATGCATACTGCAATAACACTATTGGCTCTTATAACTGTACTTGCCTCCCAGGCTACAATGGAAATGGACGATATTGTAACGGTGCGTACTAGAACAACATATAAAGTTTCGTTCTTCTCTGTCCCCAGTTATCCCCTTGCATGATTTATGTCAAACAAATATGTTCTGAGTGTGAAGTAGCAGGCTTTCAACTAATCATCACTAAGATATTTGTAAAAGAAAAGCGTTATTTTTTCTAAAGACATGTTGGAGTTGTGTTTAAAAGCATTTTCAACTTGTATTATAGATGTCTGTAGATATTAAGTCTGAGCTACCCGCCGACCGGTAGAGCACCGGACTAGCGTGCGGGAGGTCGCGGGCTCAAACATTGTTCGGGCCAACGCTCCCAGGGAGGTACTTGCAATATACATGACGGGAGAGTTCGACCTATTTTTTTGGATTGAAAATTTGCACGCTCTGTATTTTTTGGGTCAAAAGATCTTTCATGTATTTTTTAGGTAATTTTTATGCGGCAAACTTTGAGCGAATTTGTTAACAGTGGATCAGAAAATACCTATATTCATTCGAACCTTTTTTTCAGCAACCACAATGTGGATGAAAGAAGTATGCTGATAGTGTAGCAATGAGAACCTGTCTGTAAATGTGGAGCAGAAGGGAAGATGAAGAGACACTAACAGACATACCAGTTTCATTAGCTTATTGATAATTGTTATGCCAAAAGTTATGTTTTAAGAAATCAAGAGGAAAAATCATTTTCGATTTTTAGATTACTGATGCAAAAATATGCATTAGAAGTGGAAATTAGATTGTATAAATCAGTATTGAGGTATTAAGTCTTGTATTTTTTGGTAGGGAACTTTGATGCCAGATATTTTTTTGGGCCTAAAATTTCAGGCTTGGGTATTTTTTTGGGTCTTCCTTGTAAAGCTCCGTGGGACCCCCCCGTCATGTATACTGCAAGTAGCCCCCCCCCGGGCCTACATCCAGGGTCTTTAAATATTTAAGGAGAAAGCGCTGCCTTTCTAATGACATCTGCAGATAGTAAGTTGTTCTAGTCTTCTTTGATGAGGACGATAAACTGTACGACCCATCTAACAACTCTTCAAAACTCTTCTCTCATCGGATGGTTAAATGCACGAGATATTTGCTGCATAAGATACTCTAAAATCCGAGGGTAAACAAAGTAATGTATGTATGTACGCATGTATCTGGGTTACAATTTTGTTTCATAAACGTTTGCACTTTTTAATAATTTAATTGAAATCATCTATAACTCTAATTTTATGTGTAATGACTACCAGTTTTACTTAAACTATAGATAAAAAAAAACACTTAAATGCAGAAGTACAACATTCTTTGTGTACTAGTTATATTCATAAATTATGTTCCTTTACATACTTTTATCTTCGTTCTCTCTTGTTACATTACGTTAACGTTCCACAACAATGGGTGAATGTTGTTTTGTCTAACCATGGCTACTATATTTTCTTTAGATATTAATGAGTGCTTATCACAAGAACATTATTCGTGTCCTTCAAAAACCGAGTGTGAAAATATCGTTGGTTCCTACCAGTGCAGTTCTATTCCTGGATACAGTGGTGATGGAAAGGTGTGCACAGACGTTGATGAATGCAGCACCGGTGTTCACAATTGCAGTGACCATGGACATTGCAACAATGCCATTGGTTCTTATCACTGTCGTTGTGCTGAAGGATTCCAAGGAAATGGCATGTCATGTGAAGATGTAGATGAATGCAAACTGGCCAATATGCCTAACTGCAGTGTTGGTGCACACTGCATTAACACCATTGGCTCTTATCATTGTGCTTGTGTCGAGGGTTTCCATGGAAATGTCAGGACACAGATGAATGCAAAAACAATGTGCATAGTTGCAGTGTTCATGCATACTGCAATGACAGTGTTGGCTCTTATGACTGTACTTGCCTCCCAGGCTACACAGGAAATGGACGTTATTGTAACGGTACGTACTAGATCAAACGTTTCGTTGCTTCCCCGTCCACAGTTATCCTCTTGCATGATTTAATTTCAAACAAATATGTCCCCAGTGTGAAGTACCAGGCTTCAGCTAATCACTCAGATATTTTTACAATAAAAGCGTTAATTTTTCTTAATGCACGTTGATGTTGGAGTTGTGTTTAAAAGCCTTTTTAACTCGTGAAGCGCATGCGCAGCACGAGTTATCGTGAGTTGTGGGCAGATGTGTCGCTCGATGGGATGTAAACTTTATGCAAATGAGGTACGCTCGCGGCTTACTTTTTAAATTGCTGTCCATCTTTAATTAAAATAAGCTGTTTTAAAGGTCTAAATTAAGAGGTAACACTTAAAGAAGACTCGGCTACCGAAAATGAGAACATCAATAATCGTAAAATCGATGAACAGCGCAAGTTCTCACTGGATGCGGAATTCATATGGATTTTACAGAAAACCGTGAAGTCCTTGAAGTACGGTTTTATGGTACGGTAAATGCGCATATAGCGAGCGAAATGATATAAACACAGATAAACTATTTTTTGTATCGCTAAAAACAATGAAAAAAGGACAACAGGAAATGAAAACATCAGCTCAAACCCGGAGTCGATCGCGGTATACTTTAACGGTAGATCTGATCAGTACCACTGGGCTATGTCACCATCATGCGCACGAGGTGGAAAAAATAAACATCTTATTAGTATCCACGATACAACCGCAGACAACTCAGCGGGCTCGAGTCTGTACGAGGATTGTCTGTGGGTTACAGTTTGTTACAGTAATTTTGTCCTTTAGCGAACAACTGTCAGGGAGTATATTTGGTATTTGTGGATTTTTTGGACACTCGGGAGTGCCTTTTTTAAAGCCTAGAGGTCACATGTGTTCATTCCTCGGCAAATAGAGTCGCAACATTTGTTTTGAGGGAAGGTCTTCATGGCTTGTTTTGCACCGGGACTCTTCTCAAGCTACACACAACACATGCACAGGTATTAAAACCTAAACAAGATGTTTTGCCAAGAAGCTTGATTTCGAAGAAATCGGAGTGAATCAACGTAGTAGTTGAAGAATACATTAGTTGTCGTGATCACTGCATCGAGTGGATCTGGAGAGAGTTTAACGGGCCGTTTGTGTTGGACGTTTTTCGACAAGGTGAAAGAGAAGTTGTTGAGACAGTTTGTCTTGTTATTTTTCCTTGGATTTCCTTGAAGAAAGACCAGGTGTCCAGCCTGAACGAGAATGGAGTCAAAGCTGCAGTTTTGGGACCAGAAAGTTCTGACGCGGAAACTAAGGATGCTTTTGAAGTCCGTGTGTTTACAAAGTCGTTTTCCTGGCAACTGGGTATTGAATACAGATCGCGGATTTAAAACAGTTTCCTAGACTTTGCAAAACAAAAAAGGTAATGTATAGTATTACTTCCAAGTTTAATTCAAATGTCTGAACAACGGGTAAAGTCACAGCCGATAAATTGACTGCAAAAGCCGTTGGCAAAAACTCAAGCTTTCGCGCGTGAAGAATTAATTTGAGCATGCTGTCACTATCACGCAGCGAAGCATGTTTGCGAAATTTTGAACATTTTTTCCTTTTCAAATAGTTTTTTTTCTGGCTCATCTTGAATGAAAATTTCTTTTTATTGTACTTCCTGTCACATGTCTTTCATTTCGTTACCACTCTTTGGCAAATTCAGGTATCTAAAGTTAACAGTATTTTTGCATCGTAGAGTTCTGTATATTTAATTTAATTTAATTTAATTTACGGCTACCTCCGCGGCCCGTTCAAGTGCATTTTTTAGTTTTATTCAGCTGCTACAAAACACCCGAGAAAAGAACTAAGTGGGCACTGATTAAACACAATTGAAATACGATTTATTTCAAAATAATTGACTATTTTTGTCGTCTTTTTTTATTTACAACTTAAATCTTTCTTTCACTGGGCTGTATTATTTGTCGCACGCGAAGAAATTTTCGGATTTTTTTGTCTTAAAAATCGTTGTTTAGATATGTCTTTTTCGCTTTTATCTTCCGGAATTTTCTCTAATTTTAATTATCCGCTATAGTAAATGAATTGAAATTTTGTTGTTTTCGGTTTCGTTTTGTCCTCCAAAGTCAATAATTTTGAGCTCGTTTTTGCGTGTTCAAATTTTCTCGGCTGTCGTGCGGCAAAGAGAGAAAACAAAAAAAATCAAAAAATCTCCAGGGAATAAGGGGTAGGCTGTGAAACATTTTCACACGCAGGTTTTAAGCAAGTGGAACAAGTCGATTTTATTTTATAGAAGTAAAAGTCTACTTATGGCAAGTCTAAGTGGAGGCGTTCATGCAGCTGCATGTAAGCATTAACCTTAAATAGCACCCTGGAACTGCAAACACTCATGCCCTGTCCACACTATGTCAGAGAAATATGAAAAGGATGTTAATCACTCTCAGGGGCGGGAGAGAAGCTATTAAGAAAACACATCGATTGTTTCCATCCACACTTTGTTGGAGAAATTTAAAAACGCAACATTGGAAGTGTTTTTGAGGATTGAATCATGACGTCATCATTTTGAAAAAAAAACTCTATCTTTAAAATGTTTTCCGTTCACATTAAATCACCAAGCCGGCCTTTTCAAATCGCTTGGGTTTGAATATTGTGTTTGTTTGAAGAGCGCCCGTTTTCGTGGCAAATTATTGTGCACGGAAGACCTAAAGGCCTAGAAACAAAGCTGTGTTTTCAAATATCTCAAGCGAAGTGTGGAGGAGGCCTCAGTATAGTTGTTTATCAAGTCTTACAAGTCAAACCTGAAGATCATATTTGCTAAAATTTCGCACTGGTCGGTGATCAGATAAGATCAAAATCTCCGGTGATATCACAAATTGTTCTTGCAGACAGACTGGTTGGTGGTTTCCACTGGACTGCCAACAGCCTCATACCAAGAATCTTTGTTCCCCTTGACTAGCATGCGGGAAGCAATGCGACCCTAGAGAGATCCCATTTGAAGTCTGAAACTTTCAGACGTCCGGGACGTTTAAATTGCGCCTACCTCATAAACACGTGGCTCAATCAATCGCAAGTCGCTTGTGTTTTTCTTTAGCATGTGAGGGCACATGTTTTTTCTACACTTGTTTCCTGCACAAAAAAAAGAACTAGAGCCAAAACAACCGGATGCTCTCGCAGGCCAGGTTTTTTTTTTCCAATCATTTTCATTGTTTTTACGGCCAATGAAACTTAGAGCTGCAATAGAACTAGATACTCTTCACTGTGGATACTCTAGGCAACTTGTTCATTCTATATTCTTTCCCGTTGGCATACCAACATTGGTTACGTAAGCTGGAAGTCTTTTCTTGTCTTTTTACTTAATTTTCTCTAACTTCCCTCAACAAAGGAAAATAACCCTCGTTTCCTCGTCGCCTTGTTGCAACTTGGAATGGAAATATCGCCTAGATTTTGTATTTCACGGAATGTTTACATCGAAAACTTCTATCAAAAATGTCTTGAACATGGCCTTGTACAATCCTTATAAGCAGAAGATGACAATGCCAGTTTGCAACAAAACTTAAAACTAGTTTCTGTTTATCTCATTTGACCAAGAGAGAATAATTAATGTTTTCATTAAGACAGTATTGCCTTGATTTTTCAATATTTCCAATGTCATTTTTCAACCACATTTGCTGCCAACTATTTCTTGCTGAACCAGAAACAAAAATGAAAAATGTTTAAAACACATGACATCGCCCATCCTTGTCAAATGTAGAAGCGTTTGAATTGTAATGCCTTCCTATCCAACTATTTAATTACTGTTTTTCTGTGGTTCGTTATGAGTGAACACCGAATCAGTGCTCGTACTCTAAACATGAAAATCAACCACAGTATTCCCTAAACAAGACAATATTAAACATAATCCAAAAGAATTTTAATTCATTTGTTCCCTTCACGAGTTTGCTCACAGAGCACTTTGATTTTACCTTGTATTGTAGATTACTTGTGTAGATATTAACTCTCTGGGGTTTAATTTTGTTTCATAAACGTTTGGAACTTTTAAGTGATAGATTTGACAATTGGTTCATGCTTAGCGTGCGTATATATTGAGTTATGGATGCACGCAGGAAGTTTGGAGAGCACGAAAGAAGCGTAAGACTCTAGCTTCTTAATTGCTCTCCAAACTTCCCAAGTGCATTCATAACTCGCTATATGCACAGCTAAAAGCATAAACGAATTATTTTATAACATGGCGACAACAACTTAGGCGCTTCAACATGTTTTATTTCTAACTGACTGCCACTGATTAGTTCTCACGATGTACGGTGAAAAATAAACAAAGGTCTTTATTATCCTAACAGGCCACAATCAGTTGAGCAACAGTTGAACGAAAACTCTCAACCGGGTCCCTAACATTGTCAGTGAAAAATTTGGATGAACTAAATACCTCTGACTAACCGAGTTCGAGGTCCGTACCGTAAGTTTCGGACCGAGTTTTTTCCCCCTTCGATTTATGGCCGAAGCGCGAAGTGTGCGGGCCATAAATCGTAGAGGAAAAACAAGGATCCGTAACTTACAGTACGGACCGAGAAGACGAGGTTAGTAAGATATTTATTATATCTCTATTGTGTGTCTGACGGGTTCGGGAACGATTTCCATTCATGAGGAACGGATTCAATTTTCTGAAGCAGGTCGAAAGCAAAACGAGTCAATTTGAAATCGTTTTTAAGTCGTTAGCCCGCTTTAGTACACAATTTAAATTGGGAGAAAGTTTTAAACTGTTATTTGCTTCATAAGTTAAGAAAATCTGATGATAAATCACTCAACAGTTTGGCAACAAAAAACTTTAAATTTTAGCGGTCCGTGCAGAAGATTACGACTCGCTAAGTTGACCAATCACAGCGCGCGTACTAACTTAGAGATATAATAATTATAATGAAAACGTAGGTAAACAAAGTAAAAATACTGAATGAAAATGTAGAGAAACAAATTCAAAATACTCACGTTGAAGTAAACATCTTTGCCAGGTAAAAGTTAAAAGCTCGAAGTAGGGTTTGGATTGTTCAGAATAATCTTCTCATTGCCGAAACTTCAACTTAGGGGCTCACACCAGCTGATCGCCATGAAATGAAACTGCACACGTTAGGTGCACACTTCATTTTATAGAGCACGGCCGTGCGTACATAAAGATTTTGTTCATGATGGCTCAATAGGAATTAGAGACTAGCGCGCGCTATGTTATAATGTTTTATTTAAATCATCCATAGCTCAAAATTTATTTGTAATGACCACAAATTCACTAAGACTGTAGATCGAGCAAAAAATAAGTTTGGTCTTAAATAAAAATAGGTCAGATTAAAAAAGCAATCGTGCTGACGACGATGTAACTCACTTTTGTTTACACATCAATGAATGCAGAGATGGAGCACATAAATGCAACCGGAACGCGCTTTGCAATAACACACCGGGCTCTTACACCTGTGGATGTGATTTAGGTTTCCATGGTAATGGAATGTCATGTAATGATTTAGATGAGTGCGCACAGGGTGTACACAACTGTCATCCCAATGCTGTGTGCAGTAATACCTGGGGATCATATAGCTGCTCCTGTTTACAAGGATATCACGGAAATGGCAAACAGTGTAAAGGTAAGTAAGTTTAGTTAGTCATTTACGTTAACGGCCTCAGTACCTTAACTTTAACGCCATGGGATTTCCCCGTTCCTCCACGAGTAGCTATCGGTATTGTCACAAAAATAAAATAGAAAATAAGGGGAAAGTTTTAGCATGACATTTAGCAGATTATCATTATTGATTCCCCGGCAATGACCATTTCTTAGCAATTGCCTTAGTCGATTACAATATCATGTTCCTTATTTGTTCGGTTTTTGTTGATATGAGACACACAGAATACTGGTTGGTCTAGTTCCATATCTGCCCATTGCTTTATATGACATTTCACTTATAAAGGGCTTGTGCTAATAAAATTGTACAGGTAGGCAAATCAGGTTTGCGAGGTGCGGAGTAAACAAGACTGTAGCTAGTATTCTCAATTTGTTTTTTTCTTTTGCAGCTTCCCTGTGTTCTCAGCCGCAAATCAACAAGTTCCTCTCGATAGGGCTTTTCTTTTCATTATGGGTATCGTTTTTACTCTATTGTTCTCTGTGTAAAAACTTGACAAAAGCTATAGATCTTACATAATTACTTTTTAAATAGCTCTATCTAAATATTAATAAATAACATTTTAGTTAAATTTTGATCGGCGTTTAACGCAGGTCCCCGTAAAAGAACAGAAAGTCGTGGAGCATATTTTTTTTGTAATTTTCTACATATTTTGTAATTTACTTGTAAACGAAACTGAAAACAAAGGAACTTGATTTATGTCAGTCTTATCATCTTATAGCAATTTTAGGCATTTATTATAAGCAGTCACCATAATTGGTACGACATCAAACATTGATAAAGTAAGTTAGACGTTGTCAATCTGCCATTTTTCGATGAGGATTAGTTTACAGCCATTTCTTGCTGTAGAAGTGAATGCTTATGATAAGGTGCCATTTTCAAAAGACTAGCTTTTTTCTTCGTTTCTCGTTTCTTTTTTTTTTTAGAGCTGTACTGCCAACAGTCTGTAATTTTTAACTGATATCCAATTTGTTACTCAGTAACTTTTACTAGTTCCCGGTACCTTTTAATGACGCTTGTAAATATGTTTGAAAAAAAGTAATAACAGTTTTGTTGTTGTCGTTGTTATTGCTGTTGTTGTTGTTGTCTGTGCTAAGATTCGTCAGTAGAAAAGTGCAAACACTTATAAAAAAGAACAATTTAAGAAACATGTTTATGAGTTTGGGAGAACGACAAAGGCTGTCACACGACTTGAAATTGAAGTGGGCTGTTGCAAAAACGTGGAGCGCGTAGTAATCGTAGATTGATAAAGATTATTATATGCCAAGATAGTCTTGAGGTAAATCCGAGCGTTTTGATTGGTTCTTTCTTGGTCGGGATTTTGCCATACGGACCATTTCCATGGAAACGGTCATATGCTGTGTATTTTTTTTTTCGTTTTCGAAAGCCGGCAAATTCAACTACGAAAAGAAAACGTGTAAATACTCTCATCTTCGCAAAGAAACTACCTAAAAGATCGATATTTTACAGACCTTACAATAAGAATGAGGAACACAAATGTGCACGAGGCGAATTTTATTATCCTGAAGATCTAGGCATCGGCGAACGTCAAGACGATTTTATA
>JAEMPF020035319.1:0-22550 GCA_022496165.2 Catalaphyllia jardinei | reverse complement strand
GGTAATTAAAACAAAGAACTTGTAGTAAACTTCAACGTTCAATAACTTTGCACAGAAATAATATTTTTTGTGGAATTTTTTAAAAAAAAATTCTTGAAAAGCTTTATCTAAACGTATCGAAATCAAAATTTTCGAAAATTCGCATTTTGAACCCTGGCTGATACCTTAGACTTTCCATTACAATATCTCAGTAGCAACAAGTACCATGTTGCGAGATGTGGAGTCGGAACTCGTATCTCTTCCATTCTCAATCTTCTTGCTTTCCTATAGTTATGACAATTTTCCTTGCAGGAAAATTTTTTTTACCCAAGGGACAAATAAGTCTTTCATATTTTGAACAATTTCCGATTGTTGCATTCATATTCTTAGACTGGGCATTTGTTTGGATAAATACAACTACCATGATTCCTTGCATGTTGGATTGCTCATATTTACTTTGATTTGAAGCCATAAATAAGGAACTACTGACGTTCGAGATAGCTCTAAATTAGGGGAGAAACACTTTCAACTTCAAAAACATGCTTCATTTCCAGAATTTGGAAGTGAATACGTCAAACTGTTGTTCAACAACAATGCATTCTTAGTCAGATTATGCAAATAATATACCATATGGTACATATCACACATGATAAATGAAGACTTGTCGCAGGGCTCTTAGAGAGGAATATATCATGTATATGCATTTGGAAAAAGACTACCGTCGATAAATACCTCGTAAGCAATACTTCGCTTTACTACAACATCATATTGCCGTTGTGTTATCGACTTGTGCATATATCGACCAAATGGTAAGTACATTGGGATGTTTTCTTCTTCATAATGAGTAAAAATTACATTCCGTATAGTTTAAAATCAACTCGATTTGACTTTATTTCAATTTTAAAACAAAAGGAAAACGAACAAGCGGTTCTAAAGTGATCTGTGACACACGACCAATTATTAACGTTCTACTTCTTTTCACTCAAAATCACTCCTAATCAAAATGAAAGTATATTAAACTTTGGGTGAAAATATTCCATCTTTTACTCATCTCGTTTTAAGAAAGTAAGAATTACTTTCTTTTTAGTAAAATACAAGCACGTAAGTAGCCACAAGGTAGACCTGTATCGTTCACGACTGCTTTATCTCCGTTAGCCGTCAAGTTAACTAGAAACTACGGCTCATAAATCATATTTATTATTAGATTCATATTTCTTTCCTGAAACTGTAAATCATAACTGGAATTATGAAAGAAATATGGATACATCGTATAGATATATATTTTGATTAATATATTCAATTCACCTTTATGTTTTAATTTATGCCTTTCGTGTTGTTTTCCCGTTGAATTGTAAGGGGGATCTTAACACATAACCAATTACGAATTTGAAATTTCACTTCATTTACTGAGAAAATGGTCTCAACTTTTAATTAATTCTCAGTAATTGATAGCTTTTCGTTTGTTCAAGACTATATTTATAAAATCGAACGCGGATTAGGGAAAAGTTTGTTCTCATCAATTTTACGAGCAGCTGGTCGCGTTTTTAAGGATGAGAATGATCTCATTTACAAAAAATTGCACTCTCGTATCACGCACGTAACTTTCTGGCTAACGTTCCGTGTGTGATTATATTATTGCAGTTATTACCACAAAATCTTTCTCTTTCCCATTATATATAATAATACTAAAGCAAGCAGATGGGTTTGAGATTAAAAGACATACATCATTATTGATTTTTCATGTTTTATATCTAGCACGAAAAACCGTGTTTGAACACATTTCTAAAGACCGAAAATAATTTTGAGTATTTTTGACAAATATCTTTGGTGATTGAATGTTTGGTTAAACATAAACTAAAACCGAGGAGAAAATCAAGAAATGAGATCGTAAAAAGCTATGCTAATTATGCTCAGATATTCAAACACCACAATGGTCATAAAATTTCCTTCGTTTTAACTTGCATGACACACTGATGAAACCTCCAAGAGCATTTTAAGATATAGTTCGAATTTTCTACCTAACTGAAACTTTTAACAGGTAATGGGTTTTGAAAATTCTAAATGCATTTTCTAGCAATTCGCTGTTTATTATGCAAAGCAAAAAGTATAATTACCGGGAAGTTGATTTTTTTTTTATAGAAAGTCTCAGTACTTTCTCTAAGTCTGCTATCACATAAAAGGTTTTTGGAAATTATCATATATATTACTTGTTGGCCCAAGTAGCTATGTCGCCAGATTGTGATCTCACATTCTAAGCTATATTAATACATCAGAGTTGAGTTTCTAGATTGAAAACGCGGCTATACAATTTTTCGTCAATTTTTAGCAAAGCAAGGCACATGAAATTACGTGTCCGTACCATAGTCGAGCTGAATCGTAATTTACTCCCACGAGAACAGTGGCTATATGGATTTGAATTTTTTCAAAACTGATTTCTATTTGGTCGACGACAATTATTTTCCACTTTTATTAAAAAAGGATTCACTTTTGTTTCAGATTAGCGTAGCCGGTTATTTTCTACTAAATACTGAATGTGAAAACGTCAGTATGATGTGTATTTTATCCCTTCTTGAATGTCCTTTGCCGCCTCGAGGTTACTTGCAATTTTGAGACTTTTCCTGTGTTACTGCGGCTTTCCGTGTGCTGTTATTCACCCCGGACTAAATTTATCAACATTATTTGACACTGCCATTGCAACCATGTCTCGGCATACAGGCTTAGCCAAATTTTTGTCCTTTTTTTAAGAATTCTTCTTTTTAAACACAGTTTTCCATTTTCATTGACCAACTTTGCAGAATTAGCACTTTTCCTGCCATCATTATTTTAGTTTTTCATCGTTTTACGTTTTTCTCTGACTTCTCAGAAAATAATTATTTTCAAAACTTGGATCCTGCACAGTAGACTGATTTGATAACTTTGTTTTACGCCATGGGCGACAAAACATCACAGAGAAAGTTAGCGCTGATAATTAAACGTTTTCTACAATGTTGGCGATGCCATTCATGTTGTAACATCCATGTATCCACAACCAACAAAAAAACCCCTCTCTTGAATCAGATCTTACTGCATGTTATTATCTTAGTCTGAAACCCATGACATGCCATGAACACAAAGTTAAGACGAAATCCGACAGAGAATCGAGGAATTTCAGGTTTTAGCGGACAAAAATCTGGTACCACAATAATTTTAAGTATTTTACAGTCTTTTTTGACATTTTCTTAAAGCTAAAGATATAAACATTTGCATGAAGTAGCACCAAAAACTGATCTTCGCATGGGAACGAGAGAAAAAAAAATTCAAAGTTCAGAGAAATTGTGCAAACACAGGAAACATTTTATCATCAGTTTCATTTCGCCAGTAATTTCAAGTGTTCCATATGAAGTTCAGCACTTGTCTTTGAGATTTGGTGTTGCTAGAAATGTATTTCTTTTTTTGTGGAAGATATTTAAAGCAGTCGTACAGAGCATATTTAATATAGAGGACTGGTTATAAAACCCGCTAAACATCAAAGGAGCAAACAAAGATGGCAAGGTTTTAGTATGTTGGAAGGTCCACGACGGTGCACAATCTTTTGTTTTGTGCCAATACACTATGCATGAATTACGTAACCAACACGTTTCTATTGGTTGGTTCATCAGTACGGAGTAAACAGCTATTGTGTTTTATGCACGGTCAAGGCCAAAAAGCGAACAAAAACCTACAACAAAGAACTTTGACGATTCGCCTCTATTAACTATGTACAGAGGTTCGCAATACAATGTAAATAATCTTGGGACTAGGTTTTTATCCACCTATTACTCGAACTTCTGGTGGATTTCGTCTTAAATTCAACTAGTTAAATTACGTTACAAAAGTATTTATCCGAGTTATGTCGTTGTCTTTTTATAGGAGCAACTCTCGGACGAACAAATCCAAGGTAAATGCAATTCCACCTGCAGAGGCAACGCAATGACGATTGTGATGGTTAATTAAGACGCGCTGGTTTTAATTATATCAAAGGCACCAGATTGAAGATGAAAATAAGCTGGTTAAACATTAACCTTAATTTTAACTTAAATACAGATGTTTTTCACTGCTCTTGTGGGGTGTTATACTGTTCTTCCCTATTTTTCCGTGAGATCGTAGAGTTCGACGGGCCGCCATCTTGGTCTCTTGTTGCGAGCGAAACAAGGGAGGACAAAATGCTCGTGGGTAGGAGTGGTGGAGGGCACGGCGGGCGGAAAAATAGAGAGACTGTAACAGCTTGACTCTGTCTCGTGTTCAAGGGGCGTGGGCGATTTTTGGCGCCTCCGCTAATCATTCAATGAATAATCTCCCTGGAGAAAAAACTTGTCAAATCAGGGAAATATAGTATCGAGTTCGTGTTGCTGTGGATTTCGAGACATTTTCAAGATATCCAAGTGAACATTAAGTTGAGTGAATGCGGGACAAAAGAACTCTTCCTGACTCCAAAAGGGCTGCAAGGCCCGCAAGATCAGATGCTGCGTGATGTTAATTTTGAAATTTCAGTCGGTTATTTCGGCGGAAAGGACAAGTGCATTACAACCTAAAATCTATTTAAGATAGCCTGCGTAGCAGCCGATTCCATTCCTTTTTCCAGGCGGAGATCGAACAAGCAAACGAAAATCGGGCGAGCGAAGGAGCACGCCTAGAGTTGACAAAATTTATCTGGCAGATCTTTTGAAAATACATCTGGGTGTTGAAGTGGATCCACAAGAAAATAAAATCCTCCTGTGTTTACGCAAAGTGAGCGAGATTAGCAATGTTAGTACCTTGATCAAGTTTTTCAGGACAGTACTGAATTTCGAAAACACCACGAAGTGATGAACATCGAGTTGTCAACGCTCTGCTACGCTCTGAGGAACTTTCTTGTCCTTTTGATCTACCAAGTGTTGCCGTTGCTGGAGCAACTAACGCCGTGAACCAGATACAGAATGAAGCTGTTACAGTCTCCCTATATTTTCCATCCCCTCACCCCCACGCTATAAACCCCACCATCCCTACCGAGGGGTGCTTTGTTCTCTACCAATTTTCGCTCGCATCAAGAGACCAAGATGGCGGCCCGTCGAACTCAATGATTGACATCTACAATCTCACGGGAAAATAGTGGACTGTGAAAAGTCTAGTTTGGTAAAGTTTGTGATTACTCAAGCTCAAAACTGAAGGAGAAATAATATAAACAGAAAACCTCACGGATAAGTTTCAAAATTGAAGTCATAGTTATCACTAATCTTGGGTTAGCTTATCGGGTTTTGAAAATTCCTGCCCTGGGTGCATTTGTCTTTGCAGATTTGGACAAGCCAATTGACATTCTTAGGGACATATGTTTTTGCCATGAGTCTTGTCTGCACTGTAAACTTAAGAGATCTTTTTTAGGCTCTGAGATGGGGATTATTCGTTGAGAAAAATAAGGTACCTTGCTAAATTAATACCAAAATACTCTAATTACCATGACCGCATATGAAACCATGGGATAAAATGAGTTCCAGAGGGACCTGAAATAATTCAAGGCTGTTCGGCCCAAATTGCACAATAAGTGTCACACATGGCCATTTATGGATTTCAATGTTTCTTCCTTATTCATCTTAATTTATTTCTTATTATATTCATCGACGTTCTCAAATTTTAAGTTTTCTTGTCACCACTTTGCTGCGATGGCCAGAATGTTGTCTCTATTTAGCAACTGTCATTACAAATTCCCCGTTTCTTTTCTATTTCTGCAATTAAGTTTCTTCATTTTTATTATTCCCTGCTGATAGTTTGTCGCTTTCATCAATTCAATTCCATATTGTCTGAATGTTGTATCCGGCATCTGTCAAATATGCTGCCTCGGTAGTTCGGCCTATTTCGACCTATTTCTTGTCAAATTCTTGCATTCCGCCATTCTTTATTTTGAATTCTGGTATTATGTTGCCTCGATTCCGTGTCCGATTTTTGTCTCGATCATTCCGCCATTCATATTCCTCATACACCAGTGAAGACAGTGACGTCGGGCTCGGCAGTTTGATTAGCACTGTTGCAAGTACAGAAAGCTAGTGTATGCTGCATCATATCACCGAAATCCTATATATTTATTCATCTTTACAAGGCTTCGACAGAGACTGCTTTAGCGAGACCTCCTTGTGTTTCTTGCATTGTAAATCAGATTAGATAGAGCTTTTGTCTCTTGAGCCTGATGTTTAGTTCTCAAGTGATGAAATGTGGATGTTTACTTGCACTTGGACGCAGGTACAGCTACCTCAAAGACCAGAGTGAAGCACGGCAGCCTGACGTCGCTTGTTGTGGAATCTAAAACCCTGCGTTTTTGTTAAAACGAATAAAATTCGTCGAAATTCAGCAACGCTGTTGTCTTGCCTGGTGCCACATGGGTTTGTAAATTAGTAACGGCACGTACATGTCGAATGTTTTGAACAAATTCTTAGTAAAATCTAGAGATGTTTTCCCAATCCGCCATGTTGTCTAGCAGTGAACAACCCAACAATGACATATCACTTCCTGTTTCTCAAACTATTTCCGCTTCCTCATCTTTTAGTTTTATCGAATATCTTTTAGTTGTATACGGTCAGGCACGAATGATTCAGGAAAGCGATGTATGCTACACCAACATATCCTCCCTCTGAAATTAGGGATTATCGATAATTCAGAGGAAATTAGGAATTATCGATAATCGCTAATTTCAGAGGCGAGGATATGTTGAGAGAGCCCTGGGTTGCAGATCACCTTGTTCTCATGATATGACTTTATGGAAACGAGGCACCAAAAAACCCAAAAAGGTTGCAGACAGACGACAGACAAAATTGTGTTCTATAAATAACAGTCCGAAACCCGGAGAACAAACATGGAATCAAAGCAGGATAATTGCCAAAAAAAGAACCAACATGGAATCGAGGCAAAAAATTACAGAATTCAAAAGACATAGTACCGAAAGCCACAGGAAATCGAAGCAAGATATTTACAGAAGGCAAAAGACAGAAAGCCATCATGGAACCGAGGCAAGATCATACAGGAGGCAAAACCCGAACATGGATTTGAGACACGACAATAACAGAATGCAAAGTGAATTAAAGCGAATTTCAGAATAAACTTTTTGAATAACAAAATCAGAATTTAAAATGGCCATGTGGTACACTCATCTTGCACCCATTACAGTCTCTAAATTGTCATTTTTGGACTCCAACACACCTTTAGACTTTACAGTATACAATCAGATTTAAGTCGTTATTTATAACATATAATTTTTTTTTGTTTCATTCTTTTGTAGAATATAAAGACGCCTTCTGTTTGTTTGATCGTGACAGTAATGGCATTATAACAACAAGGGAACTGGGCTCCGTTATGAGGTCGCTAGGCTTTAATCCTACAGATCACGAGCTGCAGGTCATGATAAACTCGGTTGATTACGATGGTAAGTATGTATGACTTGAACATTGCACAGAACTAGAAAATGGATTTTAGAGCATGAGGTCTGAAATAGGGTCTCGAGTTTTTGGCCAAGTCTGTAATACGGCAGCAAAAATCGCAGATTTGGTTCTGAAAAGAGGGTCGGGAAGGGGGGATCCTGATCCCGCATTCCCGCTCCTTTTTCACGAGAATCCCGCACCCCGCACAGTTTCTTCATCACTATCCCAAATCCCGTTTTTCTTTCCCAGAAAAAGATACATTAAATAGTCTAATTTCTAAAAAAAAATAATAAATGTAAGGTTTAGATTGCCCCGATTCGATATATTTGAATATTTTGAATTTACGCGTGCTTTTCAGTAAAGATTCCTGCAAAAAAGAAATAGCTTTTTGCACGTCAGTATGATGAAAGAGCACCAAATGACAGTCATAACATCGGGTTCATCTCCGAGGCCTTTACTACTACTTAGCGATTTCTGCTAATCGAATGAAGGTTTTTAAGTGCCTCACGATGTTGTATAGGTCGTTGGGTTCGTCATCGCTTAGCGAGCATTGAATTTCTCTTTATGGATCGCCGCGAGGTTATGGCACTTGAACTAGACTCGTCGGTGGCCACAAGATAAACGGGACCAAGCTTAAGGCAAATGGCCATTGCTTGAGCTTTGGCTGGATTTAACGATCTTGGACGTTCGGTGACCCCAATTTTTATTTCGATGGATCATTTTCTCTACTGATTATCTACGTTTAGGTAAAAAACAAAGAAAATCTATCGACTAGAAGTTTGAATTTTTGGCAAAATGCACCATCGAATTCCGTTCTTATTAGCTCTTCGTGCATCTGTACGCAGGCTTCAAATGCCTCTTATTAAAAGGGTTAAATTTTGTGAAAACGTTAGTAACATTTGGAATTATTTACGCAACAGACCCACTTCTACAAAATATGACTAAGATCGTTTGCTTCCGTTGACTCACATTCGATGCTTTTAACTATATACCCTTGTAGACTGCGCTCAATTATATGGGACAATTTTCGAAATCAGCATAGTTTACAACACGCTTTATCTCTGAAACGAAGACGGTGACCCCCAATTATTTTTGCATTTCTAGCACAAGTGACTCATTATCTGCCTGCAGTAAAAATTTAAAAAAATTCTATGGACTGGAAAATTTTCGCGTCAACGTCCTTAAGACCTTTACTGTACTAGAGCTAGCATCACTATTTGCCATATCTAGGGCCATGTAGAAGATAGGCTACGAAAAGCTGATCCCCCCAAGATTGCAGTAAATGTGATCCCTTGAAGAGGCACATCACCACCCAATGTTTCTGGGAGTACCTCCCCCTCTCCGAGATCGAGCAACTGAGCCAACTGAGCATGGAGTCAATAACTGGTATGAAATTATACCACGTGGACTTTTCTGGCACTGGTTGAAACAAAATACTCTCTGACAGATTCAATTAGATAACTATTAACCAGGCACACTCTGTAGTTTGGTTTAAAAGGTTACACCAGCAGCTTTGGTCACTAGAAAGTTTATTTGGGTCCTGACAATTTCCGAATTCCCAACAAACAGACGAAAAATCCCGCCGCAACCCATGGCCAAATTTTGGCGAGTCCCGCTTACCGGGAGCAGTCAAATCCCGGATCCCGTCAAGAGATTTATCGTTTTCCAGATTCCTACACCGTATTTCGTTCAAATCCCGGATCCCGAGAATACCCTTCCAGACCCTGTGAAAAAGGGGTAGGCGTTTTGGAAGCCGGCCGCACATCACCACCCAATGTTTCTGGGAGTACCTCCCCCTCTCCGAGTACGGATGGCAAACACTCCAACTTTATTTACAAATTGTTCGAGACACATTCAACAAAAGCGTTAAAGCCAACGCGACAATGTTTAAGCAATAGAGCATTTTTTTCCGTGTTTACATAGCCTCATCTAAACATGAGGTGATTTGGAAGAATTCGAGACAGAATTCTCCTAACGCTCCGAGTGTTAAGATGAGACTCTGTAAACAGGAAAAAGTGCTCTATTGTTTTTGTAAAATAATCCTTAAAATTACGCGCAAATCCGAAACATCACAACCGTATTTACATACTCTCATCTAAACACACCTATCGACCAACAATGCAACAATGTTTCTTGTTATGTTTCCCGGGGTGTCTAAATTAGCGGGAAACAAACAAAATGTTTTGCTTCCCCCGGTGGCTAAACGAGGAAAGATTGTTTCCAAAAACAAAGGGTCACTCATGCGCTTTATAATAAACCGACTTTCTGGGGAGACTTCTTTTTGTTACAGGGCTTGTTCCCTCAAATATTTTGACCTTATGATACCATATTTTGGCCCTGTTCATGCAGTCTTCTTGAGCTACATTCCGCAATAGTCATACAAAGCAATGAGTAACTCTCTTTCCTCGTCCTTCCAATTCCTTTCCTTCTTGATTAAAAATATAAAACAAACAGCGGTGATAAACATAAAAATAAATACATATAAATGGGGGTCTGGAACCTAGACAGAAAACATCTGCAATAGAAATTTAAGACGTTTCAAACGGAAACTGTCTGTAAAGGGACAATGAAAAGACTTTCTTAATAGAGTAAAAGCTTTCCACTTTTCACCAAAGTCATTGTAAATGACTTTGGATAATTGTGATCGGTTGAGTCGGTCCTTGTATGGGAAGAAAGATTTGATGCGCCGGGTGTTTTGAAAAATAACTTTAACATTAACAAAAGAGTAGAAACGATTAACACAAGATTTAAGACGCTTAGTAATGAGGTTGCTATGGAGACCTATATAAGGTAATAAAATAATAACTTCTTTTTTGGGGACCGTTGCAACGGGTTCTTTTGGCTTGTTCTTGTTCTTGTTCAAGACGTCATTGATGTTAAAAGTGATGATGCCCTGAGGGTAGCCATTTTGCAGCAAAAGCCTTTTGAGATCCTCGACAGCGGATTGTAACAATGAAGCGGTGGAGCAAATACGGAAGCATCGATAGGTTAGCGTGCGGATAAGATTGATTTTGTATTTGCGTGGTGTAAATGAGTCCCATTTAGTATAGAGTCCAGTAAATGTCTTCTTCCGGTAAACAGATGTAACAAAAGTGTTGTTTGATGCTATTGTGACAGCTGTTGAGGTACTTCAAAAACTCGTTAGCGGCGTCTTTGCTGTCAAACATGGAAAAAATGTCATCAACATATCTATACCAAAGTGCAGGGTGAAATCTGGGACTGTTAGTTATCCAGTTTTCTTCAAAGTCGCACATGAAAATGTTAGCCAGAACGGGGCCTAAGGGTGAGCCCATGGCAACACCATCAATCTGGTCGTAATACTGACCGTCGAAGATAAAGTGGCTTTTCTTGGTAGCAAAGTCTAACAATTTCTTTAAAACAGGACGAGGTATTGCTGGGGAATCAGGAAGGGCGTACAGCTTGTCTAGACAAGTTTGTATTGTTTCGTCAAGTGGCACATTTGTAAACAACGAACAGACACCAAAAGAGCACATTATTCCATTATTATGTTTAAACGATTTAGCCCTTCTTTTCTATTTCAACTGTCGTCCAATTCGGTCTGTAATCATACTCGGGATTTGTTCTTGACTCGTCATTGTCATTATTTATTTGACTCGTGTATCATTGTTTAGTAATAGGAGTTTTTTTAAACCAATCACAATCGAGGAAATTGTAATTTTTATGAATATAGTAATAATTATACTGATTACTTTTTTATTATTAAATAACTGTTATGGGTAGCCAGGAATAGATGTAACACTAACTGCTGCCCCTGAAATTAAATAGATAAAAAAGATGAAGATCTAAATAAAAATAATTTGGGATACCAGAAATAGGGCACATCCCTTTTTAGTTGACCCCGAGGCCTAGCAGGACAAGAGTGTTGAGTGAAAGCAAACACACTGCAGATAACTCTGATCAACTCCATTTCCAGCAATCTAAGATACTGAATTGATTATTTACCTGCATTTCGATCCCATTTGGGTGATTGCAATGGTCATCAAATGTTACACAGCTTTTAAAATTGTCAGTTTTGGTATCATGGTTAGATTCATTAAACCTGGCCCCAGTTGTTCAAAGGCTGGACAACGCTATCCACCGGATAAATCACTATCCAGTGGATAGCGTGGTTTGTTTTGTCAATACTTATCCACTGGATGGCGATTTATCCGGTGGATAGCGTTATCCAGCCTTTGAACAACCGGGGCTGATGTCTTGTTTTGCCTCGGATCGATCTGGGTCTACGCGTGTAACACACGAGTGACGATAATCAGAAACGAAGTACAGATACCATTCCACTTTATGCATTTCAGGATATCATCTGTTACTGATATTATTCGACTTAGGGCCATTGTTATAACGAAGAAGCAGTCATTTGGCATTTCAATGGAACTAGGAGTTTCATAACGTTGTAAATATTGAATGGAGCTTTATAGCAATTGTCACGCAGGGATCGTAAACCTGGCGATTATTTCTAGACTCCTAGTCTGAAATAGACTTTAGTTTAGTTCTGGATCGTTTCGAGTTGACGCGTGTGCTGTATGTTTTGCTTAAAGCAAATTCAAACAATTAAAGAAAGCAATATTTACTCACCAGAAATCGCAAAAGCTGGAAATCAAAATCCACAAAGGCTGCCTTGAGCTGAGGAGTTTACACTCACTGAGCCCGTAATGGAGGCCAACGAATCCGACGAACACTGATCTCAAAACAGTTTGGTCTCTACAAATTCAAGAATTTTTCAACATTTCTAACCAAATTCACTCCATGTATCAACTAAGTATACATCCCATCTGGCGGTGTCGGCGTGGACAACATTCGTAAAAATATGGCTGCCTTCTCGGGAACGTAACACGAGATGGAAGGAAGGGTAGGTACGCGGGCTCATTTTCGAAGAAAAAAGAAATATTTTAAAAAATATATAGATATGCTTTGGACTAATTTTATTTACTTAATGCCTAAATTTAAGAATACAAATTCTCTCGCGGTGTTTTGCAATCATCCAGAAGGTGATGTTTGCTATTCGTGGCAAGTTGGCTTGGTCAGCGGCTGCTCAAATCTAACCAATTTGTTACGTCACTTCCGCTATTTTTCCTAACGCCGTCACATCTGTCTACGCAGATTTCTGCTAACGCCGTTTTGCCCCACTTCACAAAAACTCATCCATTACTTCGCAATGAATGAGTTAAAAAGGCCGGCGATTCAAACTTTTTGGCGCACTCTTGTTTCGCGAGACAGGCTTTGGTGTATAAATGACGTTTGCAAACGTATGAAATTTTGGTGATAATATCTAACTTAGGATATTTTATTTTAAGTGTCAAAGTATAGTCACTCAAAAAACAGTATGCCAGCAATGATAATGGCCTTAGTAGCGATTTTCCTGCGGGACAGTTTGTCTGTCCGCAGTTTTTCCTTATCGCGACAACGACACGATATTCTGGATTTTTCCTATTGTCCCTTGTCACGCGTTTTGCATGTGACATTGGCCAATGGGCAAGAATTTGGATTTGAGTTTCATCTGAGGTAATCACCATCTTGCATTTAGTGGGTTTGTGGATGTCAGTCGAGCAGCTGATCACTTCACAACTTGCTACACCGTGCTAACGAGACCCAATAAGGTCGAAACAGCTGTTCGCGGTCGCAATTCATGGCTTTCAGCTTGGACTCTATCGTGTCGTTGCCCCGTTAAGCTCTCTACGTAGTATCAGCCTTGCATCATTGTTTTCTAGTCTTTCTATTTTTGGCTGATCAGATCTTTTACAGATCCTACGTATACAGGCAGCATTTTCGTTTTCGGTCCTTTGCAGTATTATGTTTGTCCACTATAGAGTGATTGTTTCCAAACAGCAGTATTTCTAACACGTGACAGAACTTATCGAAAAAGAAGTTAAACTACGTGGGCTCCGCGCCAGAAAAGTGCGAATGTTGGTTGATATTGCAATGCAATTAATACTGAGTTTACTATTTTTAACGATTATGCATCCAATTGCGTTTATCTTTCATGTAAATAATATTAAAACACGCCGCTAGCACATGTTATTTACACAATGACTATACATCACGTCTGAGAATAAAAATTGCTTCCAGATGTGATTTTAATAATTCTGGATGGACTTTTATTTCGTGCATTCTAAACATGGACGTGAATTGAAGTGTCTTTAAACTCAGCCAGAAAAAACACTTCAAATAGATAAAAATATATCTGATTTATCTATCTCAATATTCATCTTCTAGTTAAAAAATAATAATACCACGGCATGGGTGGAAAACTGAAAACTTCTGTTTGATAATTGCGGACTGAATAACTGAGACATTCAATATTACCCGGGGGAGGTATTCCACAGAGTTTTTGGCGGGGGTGTGTCGCCCAAAGCTTGAAACCTGTACCTAATTTCAAACCAAAGTCTGTGAATTTCCATACCCCATTTCAGGCCTCTAAAATTAACTCAGTGTATGGCTCTAATATATGCACACATGCCTTCTATTTGCCTAAGCATCTGCGAAGGTAGACAAATCTGCCAATGTCTCGATTCAGACAAAGTAGTTCGTTGTAAACTAAATTCCCAACCAGAGTGAGAAACATACCCTATTTAAGACCAAAATGGTCAAAGTCTATGCCCTTTAACAGACCAAAGTCGCTCAAAAACCATACCCTTTAGGGCCGAACTTATACCAATATAGCTTAAATAGGGGGTTCCCCCCCCCCCCCCGAACTCCTGATGTTGACTGTAGTTTTTTTTTTTACTGTTAGCAATGACTATTCGTAAATTATCAGTTCATTTTTCGTGTGAGAATAACAATATGTTTGGTCAAAACACGCCGATAGCATGCTATCAGAGGTGTCAGCCCACGAGAGGCCACGTCAGTAGATTTTAATTTAGAATAATTAAAATTTCAATCAGTTCAAATACTGAAAAGTAAACTGAATGTCACTACTTACAAATGAAAAATCGATTTGGAAAATTAATTATGTTTAGTACCTGATCTGTATCGATGCATCGATACAGATAGTCCAAAGACAAAGATAACTACAGTTTGCGTGTACTAACTAGTTAAATCTCTATTATTAATTGCCATTAAACTGAAAATATTGAAGAGAAATTTGCTATCACTTGAAGCGCTTAAATGATATGCTGACGGGCGCGTTTCGATTATATTCTGAAGCACGCGATGTGAAATTATATAATACTTTAAACGCGGCTATAATCTTGCCATCGAATATCTCCTTGTCTTGAGATTCAGAATAACTGAAATCTCAATAAATAATGCTCAAACATTTCGGGCATTTGTAAGTGAAAAGTGTCCTTTAACCCGATATCTGCAATTACTTCAAATTCATATTTCATAGTCGATCCCCCAGGCAAAAATATTTTTGATCACGTTTTCAGTTTTAATTCAAGGAGTAAATATCACCAGCGCGTTTATTTTATACAAAGTGAAACGTTTGAGAAGAAAAGCCAGCAACGAAAAAACTTTACTTCTCATTTAGTTGCCACTCAATCGTCTAATGTCAATACAGTTTCGTTTTTTTTTAATCAATGCCTTTCTTTGCTATCAGCTTGTAGCTTTTATTCCGCGAAATTGCGCTTGAGTTAACAATTATATATAGTTGTTGAGAGTAATTACTAAATTAAGCTGGAGTAAATCAATAGCGAGCGAACGGAGATTGCGATAGCGCAAAAATTATTAACGAAATTAAAGCGAAAATTATTTCAGGTACACGGCTGTTCGATTTTACTCCTCGTGCGAAAAAAGATCAAAGCTTCAGTGTACAGGCATGCTATAATCCTTGAGTAGGTTACAGTTTTTTGTTCTCATTCAAATGTTGGATTTTAGCTTAATCGCGGATAATTTAAAGTTTTTGAAAGACTCGCACGCTCGGGAATAAATATGTGTTGTATTTAAAATAAATAGGGAAATTTTAAACGATTCGTAAAACAACTCAGTGATTAAAAACTAAGGGTCTTTTGCGTGGGATAACTTTTTCCTCGAAAAGCAATTATATTTTTAGTATATTTTTTTACCGAGAATTATCTATTCCGAGAAACATAACGTGGGTGGATCTCAGAACCTGAATAGATATGTGTTCAAGAAATAATTTTTTGGAATTTATTTTGCTTTGGCCTGCTTTTGACGATAGAAAAGAGCCGCCAATACAGCGAAAACCCGATTTTTCGAACTCCAAGGGAAAAAAATGGTTCAAAAAATCGATCGGATAGTTCGAGAAATCGGGGGTAAATTATTAAGGTGTTCGGCTGAGGGGGGAATCGACTTTCGAAAGTCGATTCCCCCCTCAGCCGAACATTCGGCTCGAGTTATCGCCGAAGAGGTTCGAAAAAATGAGTGTTCGAGAAATCGGGTTCGGAAAGAAAGACAGAAATATTTATAACTGTAGCACAGAAAGTACAATAGGCTAATAGGTTTTGAAATTATGGCCCTCCTAGTAGCGTTTAGCAGTTAAAAGACAACATTATACGCTTTAAGGCATTTTTTTCTTGCTCTCTGTTGAAAACGTGACACCTGTAACTGAAAGCTAGCCAGTTTTGGAATGACGTCAGCGGATTGTAGGGGGCGTATGGTTTATCCATTAGTGACGTCACGCTAGAGGGGAATAACCCTTATATAGCTTTAAAACTACCGAAACTTGGATCAAAATATCTCAATTCAAGAAAAGTAAAACGAAAAGTAAGCTTTGGCGGCCAAGCAGTTTGAAATGGTGAGAAAGCAAAGCAAAGTGACTGATCGTAAGTAGCTTTCAGCTTTAAAAAGATGAATTTACTGCGGTATTGAACGGGACTGAACAAAACTGAACATCACTGAGTGCCAGAGAAGAAAGGCAACGACATAAAACACCACCCAATAATCTCAAAACCTTAACTCAGCAAAGGTAAATAGAAAAAACTCTGGCGACGAAGCATTTCGAGTTGGTTAAGAAACTTTTATTACATTGAAAACATTAATTTACTGAAAGAAATCGATGTCGTCTTGGTTTTGCTAGATAGAAGTAGTAGTTTCCTACAGTGACATCGCTACAACAGAGTAGACTTCACCGGCAAAGTTAACACGATGACAGAAAATAAGGCAAGAAAAGAATACAAACCAATGAATCTCCAACTGTTATTCGGTAAACTTAACCAACATCTTTACCAGTGCCTGAATGTTCAAAACGCGGCTTCGTTTCCATTGAAATCACCTAAACTATGGCCTACAAGGAATTTCCTTGGACCTAAAGGATACAGTGTTTCAGATCAGACAATTATGTTCGTTTGTTCTTATCACAAAGGTAACGGCGTGATCGACTTCCCAGAGTTTGTCAAACTAATGGAGGATCAGAAAAACCCAGACGAGCGAGAAGCCGACATGATGCGGGCTTTTCGAGTGTTCGACGCCGACAACAAAGGGTACATTGAGTCCGCGGAGTTACGCTACATTCTATTAAACATGGACAAGAGAATCCCACGAGACGAGTTGCATGAAATGATTGTGAGCGCCAAGTTGGATGAAGATAAGAAAGTTACATACCAAGGTAAGTTGAGAGATTTTCATGCAGTTTTAGCTAACGGACATACTGATTAATGACTCACTGCCTGACTGACTGACTGACTGACTGACTGACTGACTGCCTGCCTGACTGACTGACTGACTGACTGACTCATTGACTGACTGACTGACTGACTGACTGACTGACTGACTGAATGACTGACTGATTCCACCGAAATACGATGCTCGATTAGCCTTAGTCTTAGTGATTGAGGGATAGAGTGAACTAATTACACGTTTCATTTTATTTCCATAGAATTCCTTGCCCTTCTCGAGCCGCACGGTGGGAAATAACGCCAAGACTTGAATTAACAAAACACGAAGAGCTTGCAAGGAAAGAGGTAGCACTGAAGTAACCCTTTCGTAGTAAATCATACGTTAAGCTCTCCTGCTAGAGCAGACGTCGTCATGGCAACTAGAACAGGTTGCGCCAGTGTGGACAGACGACTGTACTCGAAGCCGACGACGAAAGCGTTAAAATAAAAAAAAGATATTCTTGTGCGTAGAATTTAGAACGATGTCTATGAATGATAGAAAATACCACAAATATTTGAATTAATTATTTCTCTGTAAAGTTACTTCGCTACTTTTGGATGAAAAATGAACTTAATGCTGTATCGATCTTAATGACAGAAAGAGCTTGAATATCCTTCAAGAGACAAAAGATAAAATGCTGCCAAGCCAGTCTTATTAAATAGAGAGACAGAGCATTACGCAAACGTCATGAAGTAGATCGATGGGAAACGTCACTGATCGAGGTTTCCTTTCATTTTTTTTTGTCCTGTCGAATGGTTAAATAAAAGCGAAAACACGAAACTCCTTTACAATAAACATGAAGCAATTTAAGTCAGTGTGCTTTACATCTTGTTAAATAAACGAGCAATAGGATTTTGTCGGGTCTTCTAATTTAATGGCATCAGTTTTATTCTTGCTTTGTGATGGAACAAACAGATTTAAGGTTCTTTTGCTAATTAAATAAAAGCACGCACTTCCACTTTATATCACGTTCACGGATATCACTTTATTTGAGTTTAGGATTTATAATAATTAAAATGTCAATCAACCATGCCAAGATTAGTGATGAGTGAGTGGCCACCCCAACAATTGTAAATATCAGCACCATCTACATAAATAATAAAATACGTTTTATTTCCTTTCCTCAATAACTTCCTACGTGATCGAAATCTCCACAGGTCAGTTCAATCTTTCAGACACGTATTGAACATGTTAAAAAAAAATCCACTGCGAAAAAACGCCTAAAATAATTTCTGATATCGATTTGCCTTGTTCAAAAGTACTAATAATTGAGAACATCATTCATATCAGTCCCTCAGGTTTCAGTTTTAAATTGAAGAGGTGGCAAAGCAAAACAAAAAAAGGATTGCTACGTATAGCCTTAACTGAATAGAACTTTTCATGGCTTCTGACGCCATCTTGCTTTGGGGGCAAACACGACCAAAGGTATATATAAGGAAAATGGCGGAGAATCTAGGGGTTGATTGATGAAAAAATTCGAGTTCTGAAGTATTGATAAATTTAAAGTTACTAGGTAAAAGAATTATAGATCACATTCGTGAGAAATCGCCTCGTTAGAAAAGCCACAATTATGGTTTTCCTGTTTCCAGACATTTTTCCTGTAAAACCGAGTCGCAATTCGCGAAATTGAAGTTTGAGACCGTTTGTATGAAAATTTAAAGCGTGCAATTACTCGCCTGATAGCAAGTCTATGATCTTCGAATTTGGTCAGCAAATCTGACTACCTGTTCCTTGAAACTCATCAAACACTCGGAGCATCAATCACTCTCAACTTATTGGGCATGAACTTTTACAGTGTAACTTTTTCCATGCATTTACTTCAATTTTTAATCATAATTGCTGTGGGAGATGACGTCAAAAGCCGTAAAAAGGTCTATTGAAGGAGCCTACACAGTGACACTGCCTTACCAAAACTACGCTATAAAATTCTTTTTTTTTCGTAATAATCAAACATAAAGACAATTTCTGAAGGACGTTGTTTTGGCCTTTCCTCAGTACTGACTTAATTCGACATTTAATGAGGAACGATATCCTACCTGGCGACACTTGGCGGTTTGGCGTCACAATTTTTAAAGTTTAGAGTTACAAAAGGTTTAAAGTCTTTCCGACATTTGTTACAGTCTACTATGTATCTGGCATTTTGAAATCTCTTTTCTTGACTGGCCCGATTTCAATGCCTTTCCTTTAACACATGTGACGTCATGACAGTAAGGTTTCCTCCCCCTTGGTTGATTCAAATTTAGAGGCCCGCCCGAGCGGGCCTCTAAAGTTGCAAAGCAAAGAACGGTTCTTGTTTTGATGACATGACTTTTGTGTGTAGGAAAAAGAAAGAAAAAAGTTCCGTTGCTGCCATTAAGGAAAACTAGATATTTTTCGATCATTGCTTTAGTCAATTTGACTATGGCATTAATATGCACAATAACCAATTCAGCGATGTGTGAGTCGAATTCACTTGCTAAGTCATATTCTTTTTTATAGAAGGCAGTTTCCATTTTAACCATCATTCGCAGATTGTGTAATCACACTGTCGACTGCGCTGAAAAGGTGATCAAGAATAATGGAGCTTGGCAACAAATTAGTATATATCAGGGATATAAAAGTTCAGACACACTTTTTGTCTTTCCAAATTGCCGTAGACTGCGAGTGCTCTCTCATTTGCTTGGGTATAAAGCGGTCGTGAGGGTCCGAGCGCTGCGAGCCGCAAGCAGCATAGTGTATATTACCGAAAATAGACAATTGTAAAAATACAATTATTTCTATACTACATAAAGAAACACAAAACAAAGAAAAACAAAGGTTTGCAGTTCGTATTAAAAGAGATTTCTTACAGCATAAAACTATAAAAGTCAGAGATAACAAGTTAAACCGACGTTTCGGAGTAGACATCACTCCATTATCAAGGTAAAAAATTGTTCTATGATGCTAAAATTACAGTATTAAAAACGATTGACGCTAAGAATTAACATAATAAGCACGTGCGAAATTGGCTATAAAAATACTTTAGCACGAATGGAATCCGATTGTACATTGAGGCTTGGCTTAAGTGTTCTTATAAATAACATTTCAAACACTAAGCAGTCAAATTTGTTTTTACATTTTTTGAGCACCTCAAAGCGTTTAAGCAGGTCGCGAGGGATCGTCCCGTGTGCGTTCTTATAGTGTCTGGCAATGGCCGAGGACTGCTGTTTATGTCCCTTTACACGATTGTGTAAATGTCCGCGTGTGTAGCCTACATAACCTTCATCACAAAGGTCACATTGAAATTTATATACAACACACTGCTGATTTATGATCGGCGGCTTTGCCTCTTTCACTTTCAGTTCCTGCTCAATTTTTCTGCTGGTAAATACGGGCTGGATGGTTTTGTTTACTTTCAGGCTCAAATCCTTAAGTTGTTTTTTTACAAATTCTGCTGAGTTTTGGTCTTTAAATGGCAAGACTACTCGAACCGTGTTATCCGTCCCTTGGGCTGTTGATGAAGGTCGCGGTTGGTCGCAGACCTTTGAGTCAACAAAGCGTTTGATAGTGGAATTTACGAGTTGTTTCGGGTACTTTAGGCGTGAGAAAACTGACTTCAACCGGTCACATTCGTCTGAGAAGTGTGACCAAGAAGAAGATAAGCGATGTGCTCGATCGAGCATAGTTCTCAGCAGGCCATTCTTGTACCGATTGTCAACATTGCTCTGAAAATGCAAAAGGAGACCTGAATTCGTGGGTTTTACGTAGACCTTTGTCTCTATCCGAGGAGATCGATTCAGTAACTGAGTTCCCAGAAAAGGCAGCATACCATTGCTTTCAGTTTCCATGGTGAATTTTACGGATGAATGTGCAAGGTTTAATGTGTCTAGGAAGCCAGATGCTGCCGCCATATTCGGCATGATGGTCAGGGTGTCGTCTACATATCTTCGATAGAACGAAGGGAGTTTACCTTGTTGCTCGAGGTTTTCTTCGAGGTTTGCAGGTGCTTGAATTGAACCCTAAAGGTCTGGCTAAACTAGGAAACATTGTTGTCGAGGCAAATGTTTCCCAGTTTAACCCCGCGCAGGAAACATATGTTCCAGAGACAAATTTTGCTGTTCGGAAACAAAAAAATGATTTTGCCTGAAGTCAAAAACATTTTTTGCTTCCCAGACACAAATGTTGCTTTTAAAACAATATGTTTCCCAGTTTAACCACCATGAAAACAATGCTGACTAGGTTCTAGTGCTGCTCATTAAAAATGTTTCCCAGCAACGGCAAGCAAACAACAATGGCTGACAACGAAGTCGAAGTAGAAGAGAAGGGGGTCTGAATGGGGCTTGCCACATGTCGGTTGTCGGTTAAAATTTCATTACTCTCTCGGTTGTCGGTAAATCTCAATTAACTTTTTTTTGTCACTAATCGGTAATTTTTTTCCTTGTTTTGTCGGTAGTCAGTGATATTTTTCGCTCTTTGTCGCTAGTCGGTTAACCCCATCCAGACCCTCAGAGAAGGGAAAGAAGGCAAGGAATTGGAAGGACGAGGAGAGCTATTGTTTTGTATGACTACTGCGTGATGTAGCTCATGAAAACTTCATGAATAGGGCCAAAATATGGTATCACAAGATCAAAATTTATGAGAGAACAAGCCCTGTAACAAAAAGTCTCCCAAGACTTCTTTGAAAGTCGGTTTATTATAATTCGCTTGAGTGATCCTTTGCTTTCCGAAACAATGTTTTCCTCGTTTAGCCACTGGGGCAGCAAAACATTTTGTTTGTTTCCCTCTAATTTAGCCACCTGGGGAAACTTAACAAGAAACAATGTTTCCGCACAAATGTTTTCTAGTTTAACCAGCCGTTAAAGTGCGACTATGATCAAAAAATCATTTCCTTTATTTCTTCCGATTTTGAAAGCGTGTTCGCTTAACACCTAACTGGCAAAATTTAGAGCTTTGAGTTTGATCCAAAGGCTGTTTATTTTGAGTGTAAGTTTTGGATTTGACCGTCCGCCATTACTCACGTTCAAAACTGACCGATAGGACATCAGAGGGTTGGATCTAGAGAAAATGACGTCATTTACTCACTAGCTTAACATTTCAGCGTGTAAACGCAATTTATTTATTATATATGCAAAGCACGGGTTAAAAGTCTGAAAGCCCAAAACTCCCGTGCTGCTGGAAACGCTTCAAAATAGCCTCAAACACCTTGAAACAACAAAGAATACGACAGGAAAGCAAGGTAAGTTTTATTTAGTCACGTTCGCGTACGTTTCATTTACATAAATTATTTCCTCTCATCTCGCGCTTGGGCCGCCTGTGCTGAGAGCCGCCATTGATCGTTTCCTTCGCTCGCTGCCGCTCAATAAACCGTTTTCCACTATCTCTGACCCCGCTCTTACCGAGGCAAATAAAGCATTAGAGCATTCGTAAAAGACCTCAGAAAAACAGGCAACATTGCCGGCCTAACAGAGCCCATAAGAAACGGTCAGAAACCAATTTTCAATAAACAGATGTAGAAACTGTTCGACAGCGGTGAGCTCGGACGGGCAAAGAGCAAAAATTCCGCAAAACTACAGAGGACGACCTAGTTTTACCTCACCGAGGTCAAAAGATTTTTTCTTTACCTCGTGTGGTTCCCTGATT
>JAEMPF020035318.1:10211-22567 GCA_022496165.2 Catalaphyllia jardinei | reverse complement strand
GGTACCTTTAGATTCATCTGGTACTTTTAGATTCATCTGGTACCTTTGTTTCATCGTTTTTGACTTCATTCTCAGTTGTCACCATCGTCTAAAAATGAGAGGCTTTAGTCGGTCAATCGATTTGACCTGCTGGCTATCAACGCAACCACTGCGTTTGCCTTAAAATAAATACGAATTCTTGAAAAGATTTTTAGTCGTCAGGTCGACCACATTCATTTTTAAAATTCTTCATCCGTTCAAATGTCCTGGACTTGGAGTTATGTCTATCGAATAAATGAAAATGCATACAGTAATGTCCGCCATGTTTACTTGCCAGGATGGCAAAAAAGGTGGCACGCTTTCCAGGTTGTAACCAAGCTCAGAAATGTTCTTTTCAACCGTCTCTAGCATGGGGAATATTCAGCCGGCTCTTATTAACCGAGCAGGAGGTCTGTATGCAGGAACCTTGATCGAGGTCGTGAGTACGCACCGAACGAAGTGAGGTCTTTACTTAATTCCCTCCAAATGTTTCTCGTCCTCTTTACTTTTTTCCTTATCACGCTTTTTGGCACTTCCATAAATAAATATTGGTAAAAGAAAATACTCAATACCTTGGCATTTCAGTTTGAACCTTATTCGCCGCAAAACACTACCAGTCTAGAATGCCGGTCTAGATGGGAAAATCTAGACCCCTTTTGATGTGGATTTCAGCCAATGAAATTCGTGAATTCTAGCCCTTGTGAGACGCAGCCATATAATAAAGTTTCTTCTAATCTTCCATCAAATATTTTCGCTCGTGCGTGATTAGTTTAAACGCGTCACGTGAATGAATATTCCCGGCCCAGCTGAAACTGGGGAATATCCGAGTGACATTCCCCAGTTTTCAAAACCTCGCAGGTTGGGAAGCTATTTGGAGATTATCTGTTCCTCAAAGCTGACAATTTTCTTCTAGCTTCCCACTCTGAGAACTGTTCCCTTCTAAGAACAGATAATGTCCGCGGCTTGTCCGCGGACAAATGACCGAGCTTATTTTTTCCTCAGCCATCTGAGCGGGCCTCGATTTTTTTCCCCGCTGTACATAAATTCAGCGGTATAATCGTCAATCCTTTGCCTGTTTTACACTTTTCCATCGAGGAAAAGTCAAAACAGGTTTATTGCTGTTCACTTTAAAATGGCAAGGAAAGTCACTGTAAGTAAATTCAAACTTCGCACGAAATTTCACACCGGGGAAACAATTTTAGAAAACTTAACAGGTGAGATAGATGCAACTGGCATAAAGTAGATCGATAAATATTTGGTCTTTAATACGGCTTTCCTTGTCTAGTATCAGAGTTACTCGTTCGCTGCAAGATTTTTAAAAATAGTTAGTAGACGGCGCGTCACCCGATTCAATGACAAAGTTGCGTAAACAAACCATTTGTATAATCGGCTGCGAAACCAATTTAATTAAGGGTGGACCATTTGATTTTTGATGGGGGGGGGGGGGTTGAAAATCCCCCAAATAATATCGAGCATATGCTTCCGGTTAAAAAAATATCTTGCAGAATCCTTAAGAAGGAAAAAAATATCGGGCAACTTCAACCAGGGCGTGGCAAAGGATTTTGCGTGATGCGTGCCGGCCTCAAATGTAACTGTGAGTCCATGACACGGGACTGGGCATCAAATTTTTTCGATGCGTGATTTGGTATGCGTGATTTACCAATTAGATTTCCTACTAAAGCGAACCCTCTGATCTAGAAGGATATTATGATTCAAAGATATTCATGCATTCAGATTCCCCCGCTAACAGTTGTCACGTTCAGGTATTTTTGTAACAAAATAAGATTTACTTTATAGAAAAGGAAATGGAACAACCAAGAGTAAAGCAGGTGCAATTGGTGCAGAAAATATACAAAGAATGTGAAACTGATGCTCTGGATATGTGCACGAAACAAAAGACGATCAAAAAAATCGAAGAGCATTTTTTTTTCTCTGGGTAATTCGTGTTTTTTGCAGACTTCTATAAAACATACTTTTGTGTTCATTGCCTATTTTCAACCAAGAAAATAATAGTAAACAATCTGTAGCGCATAAATTAAAACGTGATTGTTTTATTTATTTAGGCATTGAAATATTGTAATTTTATAGATCATGTACCTATATAAAAGATGATTCAAAGGGGTTATGACAACTACCACCTATTGACAACTGTAGTAACAAAAATGTTTATATAACAATGTCTTTAAAAAACCACAAGCTGGCAGAAACTGCCTATATTTATCCATCAATAAGAATTGAGCCTTAAAGATAATAACATAGTTTAAAATTTTCTTTATAAATAAACAAGGTTGTCTTCAACATCCTGTACATCTGCATACCTAGCCAAATCTGATTTAAATTAAAGGTGAGAAGCTTTAATAGCTATTTGCAACATTCTCATCTCCAGGGGGTGGAATCCTTTTGGTCAGCACCTAGAATTGATACCTCTGGCTGGTCTCAATTTTTGAGCATGCGCCGAGCACTCATTCTGCAGTTTTCAGGCGATCAGATTTGTCAGATTTGAACAGCTAGTGCATTAATCGTGGACTTCCGCTAGTGGCTTTGCAGAGCGGCCAGGTCTCGATACTCGGTGCTGACCAAAATAAACGCAGCTTTGGAGAACAAGAAATTCTCTCTATAAATAGTTAAATGCTGCATTACGTAATTAGAAAGGAAAAACGTTTACTTGTTCAGTGGGCAAGTGATCCGTTAGGCAAGTGATACACAACATCCACTAGCCTGACAGGGAAATCAACTAGCCGCAGGTTAGTGGAGATGCATTTGTTTGTACACTGAATGAAGATGAAATTCTTTTGCTTTGAAAGAAAGATGTAAACTTCAAAAGGCATTGCATGTAAAGGTGTTTTTTAATAGGGCGAATTTTGA
Source organism: Catalaphyllia jardinei (assembly GCA_022496165.2). Lineage (NCBI taxonomy): Eukaryota > Metazoa > Cnidaria > Anthozoa > Scleractinia > Caryophylliidae > Catalaphyllia > Catalaphyllia jardinei. Next base: position 19,684 of record JAEMPF020035318.1, on the reverse strand, counting down.
GTGGCTGTTGACGGTCAAGTTAACTTCGAAATTTGTGTTTTAAATTTTCGTTTAAAAAAATATCATGCGAGGACATGGAGATTTAAAAAAAATTCTGCAGGGCTGGAACAATAATAATAAAAAAATATTTAGCAGCTTAACAATCCTACAGCCCCCCCCCCCCATCAAAAATCAAATGGTCAACCCCTCTGCAGGAAAAAAATAAACATGTTATTTGCCTGCTGGGAGAACTGTGACTTCGGCCTTGAAAATTCTGGCTGAGCCCTCGGTCACAGTTTTTCACCATACGGACCTCCCAGCTGCCGGCAAATAACAGATGTATATTTCCGCGCCATATGAGGGCTATTGTTTATATAAGCCGATATTTTTGACCAATCACAATGTCCAAATCTTATATTCACTTCTGGAAATTATACTGAAAACAAATAATGGCATGACTCGCACTTGATATTTTGCCATCATTTGATACCGGCGCGAAATAATTCAAAATTATATCCAATTACCACTCGTCCAGCGCTTCGCGGCTCGTGGTATTTTGGACAATTTTGAAATATCACTCGCGGTATTTTTGCCAAATATAGATCATGCTATTACCTATACAAATATCACGAGTTGGCTAAGGAAGCCTTTGATTGGAATTTAAGAGAGCATTATATTTAAAAAGAGGAATCATAAAAACTCTATGAAACAATTAAAATACTCCCGAAAACAAAGACATCACACACTGTCCCTCTAGCAAATCCATTCTCCACAGTAAGATTGTAATGCTCAGCAAAGTATGAAGATGGTCGTTTACAACTATTTTGGACGGAAATTCGATTTTATCCTGGTCAAGTATTAGGGAGAATTCGAAAAACCTTTCAGAAAAAAGAACATCTGCACGAAACCACCATTATTGTCCATGCTGATTGCCTTACAGGAAATTGAGCACCAGAAATCTTTAGTGCGAATTTTATGTATGCAAACTTTTATTATGATACCACACTGGCTCTCTCGGTCGTAAGATCGTAACAGGCAAAATGCATCCAGCAAAACCACTTTTAACCAAGGCTGCCATGAGCGTTTTAACAACCATTCTGACTTCAGCTTCTGTGCTCGGTAATGGCTTTGTTCTCGCAGTCATAACTCGATTTGCATCTTTACGAACAGTTCCGAACATTCTCATCGCCAATCTTGCCCTGGTCGATCTCTTTAATGCAGTCATCAACGTGCCGTCGTATATGATTTACACTGTGTTGGAGGCGGATTGGTTCAAGGGCAAGACTTTGGGAATCATCACCAGTATCTTTAATCGAGTCTTCTTGGTTCTCAACCTCGCTTCGATGCTTGCCATGACGATTAATACGTTCCTGGCCATTTCGTTGGACATGAAGTACCTTGGCTGGAAATCGAACACGAAAGCTCTAGTCTGTGCCATCCTTATTTGGTTCATCAGTATCGTGACAGTAATGCTGTTCTCTATTCCACTGTTTTATATAGATCTTGGTGATGCTCATGTCAATGAATACAGAGGCGAGATCTTTAAACAAGGAAAGTATTTTGTGGCGTCCACTATGGCCTTCTTTATAATAAGTTGCGCAGTTATCTGCATTCTGACGACTCGAGCAATAACGAAGAAGAAAAGGAAGGTATGTTGATCGTTACGGACACTTTAACCTATTTTTTGTCTTCACTATTCTTTAATTTATTTCCTTTGCCTTAAAACGTTTGATAGTATGGAAAGTTTCTGGTTTGTACCAAATGGTGTGCCAGTAGTGATCGATTGTTATTCGCTTAAGGTGGCTCAACACAGTTTTTGATACCTCTGTTTCAATTACCTTTTTCTCTAAAACCCTCCATTCTTTGGTCGCCAAAAATGGCAGCAAGCAAGTTAACAATACAAACTTCAACTTTTTGATAATTAAGCTGACGTATGTGCCGTTGCCATGGAAACATGATTAAATATAAACAGGTGTTTAAAATCGGTTTTGTTTATCTCAGAAAATCTAGTCATTAGATTTTCTTTATAATTTGCATGCAACAAGCTTGTAACGATACTCACAAGTTAGCGCTATTTTAATAATAATTTAACAAACAGATCTTAAATTATCCCTTGTTGAAGGTTAACTGGCATATCTTGAATTTCCTTTGTTAAAGCTCAATTTCTTTACATCACCCAAGTATTTTCGTGCCAAATTTCGTGAAATTCTAATGAGTGGTTTTCGAGAACTAAGCGTATTTCCGAGGATGTCAATTTTTCACTCAATCGCAGTTTTTTTGACTTACTACGCACGCGCTGTATTTAACTGGGTTCTTTTGGCAACAAACAAAAAGCTGAGCTGAGTTCTTTACCTCGTTACCTTTTGTAACATACCTTTGTAATAAAACAATAAAATCATCAATACATTGTGTTCATTTGTAGAGAAAAATAGTACTGTTCAGATAGCGCGGACATTGAACAAATAAAATATGATCGCAGTATTGATGCCATGTTTGTTTTTATGTCAGTAATACTTGTGCGGGCGCTAGAGCGCGCGCGAAAGCTGTGTTCGGCCACCTTACTTGTATCATTTGTTGGAGTGTCTCATTATGTTCCTCCTTCAAGCAATACTAAATCCAGTCCTGCCGTGATTTGAATTAAATGAATAGCTTCAGGACGCTTCGAATGTGCAAACCTTGGCTTAATTGGCCATAGTGTATCTTTTGGCTTTCATCCTGAGCCTAATGTAGTTCAGACTACTGACGGAACGGTTTTCCTTACCTGTGTTCAGTAAGAAGCCACTCGGTTCTTCTCTGACATATATACATATTTCGTTTCTTTTACAGAGAGTAGAGTTGAACTTACCTGCTCTTCAAGAACAAGCAAGGCTGAAAGACGACATCAAAACCATCGGTATTACAATAGCTGCATATTTCCTGTGCTATGCTCCTGCTATCTTATATGCAGTGGTGGGCCTTCAGAAAGAAAACCTAGCTGATTCCTGGTTTGGATTCATCGCCTGGTACTCTCTTTACATCTCAAGCGCTCTGAATCCGGTCATATACTATGCGCGAGCAAGGCGATGCCGCGTCGCTTTCAAGGAGTTTCTGAAAGACCCCTTTGGATCAAGCGACTCCAAAGAGAATCCAAACGTCCGCAGAAATTGCGGAAACCGACACGATGAAGTCATGACAAGGAAGAGGAACGGTGAAAGATGTAAAGATGGGGGAGTATTTAAAGCGGATAGTATTCAGTATTCCGGGGATCGAAGGAATGCAATTATGATATCGGCTGTGAAAGAGCTCGATGCTGATCTTTCTTCCCTTCGTGAAGTTAGCCTTGGTAGCAGATACGATGAAGAGAAAGGGAAAAATGGCGGTGAAGCTGGTGCGTCGAACAGTCCAGTGCAGAATTTATGTCAAGGAAAAGAATTGGATACCGAGGAAGTAAGTGATGAAGTGCCTGAGAAGTGTGGCTTAAAAAAGGAGTCCAGAAAACCAGTGTCATCTTCATCTGGAAAGAAAGTACATCCACTGGAAGCCAGCGACATGAGCAAGACCGGTAAACCAGATGGAAGAAAAGGAGAATTTAAACACCATTATAGAGAACTCTCAATGGTAAATCAAAGAAGCAACCTATCAACTGGTGACAAATTTGAAAAGGTCGTAAAGGCCGCACGGGTAACTATGGAGTAACGGGGAAAAATAACGTGAGAGGAATAAGAAATTTCTTCTAGGTATTGACTGAAACATAGAGACACCTAAGTGATATGTTGACAATTTTTGAGGCATGCAAGGGAAGGGGGGAAGGATGTGGGAGAAGGGGTAGGGAAGACTAAGTAGGAACCAGGTTTTGACTCCTGGAGTGAACCACATCGGAACACTGAGGTAACGAACCCCATTATAACGCAGAAGTCTTCTGTTTTGACGAGCCATATTCTTTGGCCTAGCCAATATAAGGTACAAAAAGATGCATCGAACTAAGCCTTGAGTAAAGAACCCCAGCATAGTGTTTCTTGCAATTGTCACAAAGAAAGGCATAACATCAAAGTAACCCGACAAGAAACTAAGACGCCATTAAGCGAAATAACTTAAATTGACACTGAATACGTCAGAGAAAGAAATCTTTTAGTCCTATTATATTCCAGGGGCCGGTTCCTGAAAGGAGCAATAAATTATACCAGGGGCCGGTTCCTGAAAGGAGGAATAACTCTATTCCAGGGATAAATGTGGATAAATTTATACGCGGAATAAATTCTGTTCCTGAAAGAAGAAATAGCGCTATTCAGAGAATAAATCTGGGATAAATTTATTACACCTTGCGAGGTAGTAATAAATTGCTATTCCAAGGATAAATCTAGGAAAACAAGATGGCTGTAAAAGCGCCTGCCGTGGACCTCGAGGCTGAACACCCTTGGAAGTTCCAAAAGAGGTTTTTTAACCCCCAAAAGATATGACGAGCACTCCTGTCCTTTTTATCTGGAAGTCTCCTTAGGTTATTACTAACATTGTAGGTAAACTTGCTTTGCAAGATGCCTCCATTTGCCTCCACGTTTTCTGTAATTATTGTCAACTCTCGGGCAGTAAAATTTGTATAATTTATTTCTCCTTTCAGGAACCGGCCCCAGGTATATTTCAGGAATAAATCTGCTATTCTAGGAATAACTATACCAGGAATAAAATTCGGTTCCCGGAATCACTATTTATCCTTGCAATTGCTATTCCAGGGATAAGTTTGTAACTCTAGGAATAAATCTTCCAGCAAAGGGGAATCCCAGCTGACAAACAGGTTTGGTGAGAAATTAAGTGCAATGTGCGCGGGCTGCCTTGCGTTAAACGAGAATAGTGACCTATCATTTTTATTTCACTTTTCGAAAGAGTGCTTGGTAGAGAACATTCAGGGAAAGTTTCAAAAAAATTTATCGGTAAATTTTATTTCTGAGGAATCACCTTAACTCCGATCCAATGCTGGGGTTTTTCAGCGAACCAATCAAAATTAATTTCCTAATATGGAGTGTTGCACACTGGTACGTCACGATATCGTCGTCTCTGCCGGAGCAATGGCGGGCACGGTTGTTGCTTTCGTGTTGATAGTAGTTTGTCGTTTCTCGACCTTTTTCTACCCTCATCAAGAAATCAAACGAGTTTTTTTTCTTGGAGCTAATAGTGCAATATCAAGACTAGAGATTAATGAAGTCTCAATTTTAGGTATGCATTCGTTTTTGTATGAAAACAAGTCTGGAAATCATGCTATGTTGAAAATATTGACGAGCACAAGCGTTTGACATAAGACTTTTCATCTTTTGTTCCTATGCTGGGAGACAGGGATAAGTATTGAGATTACTTTTTTTTTTGATATTATAATTTTGTGGCTCGGTTTGTTCCTTTACTGTTTTCTTTTTAATTTGTTTTGTAGAGTGCATGTTATCCCTTTGTTTGGCCGATGTTCGGACCCTCTCGTCACAACCAAGAGAAAACAATTGTAAACAAGCAAGTATATTAATAAATCAACAAGAACCTGGATCTCGTCAATGTTTAATTCGTTGCAATGTTGCAAGGGTGGGGTACACTTTCCCTTACTTTTTCCACCTGCTGGTTTTTCGGAAACACTTCTTTTACAACTTTGGTGCACTTGGTTATTAAATCTTTGAAACATCTACTCTAGAAAGTGTTGACACTAAATAAATGCCATGGCGGCTTGGCTGTCCAACATGCCCAATTTAATCATCATCCTGATGAGTTGTAGGGGTAAAATCTTTGTCATTCATTCAAAGATTACATGAAAATCGGACCAGCAGGGGTGGATCAAGGATTTTTGAGAGGAAGGGGGGTGACTTGTACCTCAGGGTTGCAGAATTAGTGGAAACATGTACAGAAAGGGTTGCTTTTTGCTAATTGGAACCTACATGTTAATATTGAAAATAAGTATATACTAAAACAGTGGATAGTGTTGAAGGCGCCTGCTGATTGGCTCGTCAAACTCCGAATATACTTTGCTATTTACCTCCGAGCAACTGGAGGAAAAATGGTGTCCCGGTTTCCATCCGCGACAAGTGAAGAAATCATCCAAATTAATTTTTGGTGGCGTTTATTATCTCTGTTTTAGTATATACTAAAACTACTATTGTGGTTGTGACAGAATAAAAGGCGAGCACTCTGTAAAGGTACTTATCATCTGCAACTTCTACTTTGTGACATTGCTAGTATTTCTTGTGTAATAGTTAACAACTACCGGTATTCACCTCAGTGTTGGTGGCTAGCGGTGGATATTTACCTCGCCGCTACACGGCTCGGTAAATATCCATCGCTAGCCACCTCCACTTTGATGAATAGTTAACAATTACACAAGAAATACTGGTAATGTCACAAAGTAGAAGCTGCAGATAATAAGTACCTTTTCAGAGTGCTTGACTTTTATTCTGTCATAACCATAATATTTTTCACTTTTTATTTTTTTGCTTCTCCATAAGGGGGTGGGTACCCTCACAATCTAGCCCCTCCCCCCAAGCCTGCTCCTATTCAAACCAAAATGTTTGAAGATGCTAAATTACCAATTGACAGACTCTGAACTTGGAATTAACATGTTGGCTATACTTCGCAAGTAGTTATCAATCAAAGAAAGTGGCGGCATGTCTACAATCTCAAATTTACAACTTGCTGTATGTAACTGACCAGAACAGAGTACTTAATGACCTTGTAACTGACTAACAAAGGGACATACAGTGTAGTGATCTCAAGTTTCAAGAGCTACTGCAAGTGATGAAGAATATACTTAACCAGTTCTGCTTTTATTTCTGCTTTTATTTTATTTTTTATTTTTTGGTCCAGAGGACACAAACAAAGAAATTAAAAACAGTTTATTGACAGCTCACCTCTACAGTTGCACTGGCTTGATTACAGTCATTATGAGGTGCTGACTGACATGGAACCTGTTTCTAGCATTTAGCATCCAATGTAACAAATGTAAAAAATCATAACCTGATCATTGCGCTTGAGTGTCTTAATCCCACATTTATGTCAAATTAACTTTGTCACACTGTTTTGAATGAAGAGTTTCCCCTACACAAGCTTCATTGAGAGATATAACATAAGAACTAGAGATAAAACCATGTGCTATACTTTCATTGCTAATTCACTGTACCCGCTGGAGATAATCTTCCAATTATTAAAATTATCACTGTGAACTAAATATTACAACGGTGAATGTCAGAACAAGGTAATTTAAAGACATTTGATCAATCCAATTGATTTTTGCAATTTTCAAGGAACAAGACAATTTCAAACAGAACATTTAACAATCAAAATGTATTTTAATAGCATCTGAGGTTTTCACTTTCATCAGGCTAAGGCTGTTTCAGTTATATCTTGTAATTTTGCTCAATAATTCCTCCAAAATATGGTGTTTTTGCTGTTTTAGTGCTAATAGCACTGACCTGGCAATTCAGTTAAAAGAAACATCCTTGCAACTCACTGCTATGTAAGGTAAGGTCATCAGTGCGGTCACGTTTTCAAAGCTATTTGGATTTATATAATTCGTGTATTATTCATACATACAGTGTAGGTGGACATCATTGCAACGGATGTAATTAAGTGTATGGGTTAAAATAAAACTGAATTTCAGATTAGAAATGATAATCATGCATTTGCAGTCAAAACACCATTAGGGTTGAGTACTGTATGGCTAATTTCTAGAACCATAAACATTGAGAAGCTTTCCATCAAATTAAACAACTGAAATCTATTTTGGTTTGCAAAGTTTCAAATGCCCGCAACTGTCTTCTCATTGGCTAAAAGCCTACAGTTAATTCTGGGAAACAGCGCAACCTACAGATTATTCACTAATCTGTACCTACAGAGCAAAGCAGACTTATCATATGATTCACCTTTCCCTTCTCGGAAAATAAATCAAAAAGGTGTCACTGTAGCGTTTACAAACGAATCCACGAAAGCCACGAAACACACTCGATTCAAGAATCTACAACTTCATCAGTCACGCTCGACTCAAAATAATCAGAAAAAGCTCCCTGATCCTTTCTGCGGACCCTGTTGACAATATCAACTTCCTACAGCGCTTCCCCGAGAAGGCTTATGGCTCGAATTGTCCTTCTTGTGTGATTTTTAAAAACACGCTCTCTTCTAAAGGCCGCAATTATTTAAACAAACTTACTTCAATCCGCTGATTCCATATTTAGGCAAAAAATTTCCGTGCTTCTGATTGGTCGACGAAAAACCCAAGCATTGTTCCGAACATACAAAGAGAATTTAGACGCTTCTAGGTGATATGCTTCTGGCCTGAAGCGAGCGAACGAGGCAGAGAAGGTCATGTTGTAGGGGCCCTAAAACACGTTCTTGCGAAACGCAAGGAATTGTAGTATTGGTAAGACCAAAGGCGCAAGGAATTGTGATTATGTGCGAATGGAAAAATTAACATGCGCTGTTTTCCATGTGCTCCCTCGCTTTGAATGTTGCCATTTTTTTACGCTTTTGTTATCCTTTATTGCTGCACAGTGAGTGAGCCTGGACAACAGAAGCATCAGTCTTACAGATACCAAGAAATTAGTAGGTCTAAGCCACCTGTCGTGATGGAGAACCAAGTCAGTTTTCAAAGCGTTATCGTTTGCTCACTTTAAATATTAAAGACCAGGAAAGCTACCAAAACTAGATTTGTAGAAGTTAACCAGATGTAATCATACATGAAAAAGGTTCCACGTTGCATTGCGTTGATAGTGATCACTCTCCACCACTGTTTGAAGTTAAAGGGTCGCACAACTGCGCTCAGATTTATCAGATGCTACATCAGAATCGATTTGTACCGCCGATTGTAAATTCATTGAGCTGCTTTGATGCTCGTTTGTTATAGTGGGCCTTGGCCTTTTGTTTCCTTTCTGCAATGTTCTGGGTCACTACACCTAGCAGTGTTAATTGCGGTTGAAGTTTGCTTGTAGCCTTTAGGATCAGATCCCGGAGTCAGTCAAACTTTGGGCCATTATCACTGATACACGTGTCGGGTATTCCCTAGCGAGTGAAGTTTCTTTTCATAGCTTTGATGACAGTGATGGCTGCAACGCTTGAATAATCTCCACGTTTTCACAGTAGAAGTTCACTGTTCAGAAGAAAATTCTATTTATTCCAAAAACCAAATCCTTGGAACATAAACATTGACAAGTATCACTGCAATTTTTCTGAGAGACATTTTCAAATTATTTAATGTCCTAATTTTCCTGACTTTGCTCATTCATAATGGACAGCAAAATTTGTCACAAAGCAGTCTATGAAAACGTGGAATAAATTATTAGTAAAAATGAATGGAGCTTAGAGAAACTGAGGAGTCGCGTGCACGTTATTTTGAACGGTGTAACTGTTCAACTTTCTGGAATGTGACAGCAGCCTCTGTGGAGGTCACAAGATCTCTTCACCTCCTTGAAAGCAAATCTCGTCTCTTGAAATTTTTTTCAGAAGCTTAATTAATTAAATTCCTGGAAGGCTTGAAAAACTTGTCAAATTGTGACCACTGG
>JAEMPF020035317.1:10211-22581 GCA_022496165.2 Catalaphyllia jardinei | reverse complement strand
GGTACCTTTAGATTCATCTGGTACTTTTAGATTCATCTGGTACCTTTGTTTCATCGTTTTTGACTTCATTCTCAGTTGTCACCATCGTCTAAAAATGAGAGGCTTTAGTCGGTCAATCGATTTGACCTGCTGGCTATCAACGCAACCACTGCGTTTGCCTTAAAATAAATACGAATTCTTGAAAAGATTTTTAGTCGTCAGGTCGACCACATTCATTTTTAAAATTCTTCATCCGTTCAAATGTCCTGGACTTGGAGTTATGTCTATCGAATAAATGAAAATGCATACAGTAATGTCCGCCATGTTTACTTGCCAGGATGGCAAAAATGGTGGCACGCTTTCCAGGTTGTAACCAAGCTCAGAAATGTTCTTTTCAACCGTCTCTAGCATGGGGAATATTCAGCCGGCTCTTATTAACCGAGCAGGAGGTCTGTATGCAGGAACCTTGATCGAGGTCGTGAGTACGCACCGAACGAAGTGAGGTCTTTACTTAATTCCCTCCAAATGTTTCTCGTCCTCTTTACTTTTTTCCTTATCACGCTTTTTGGCACTTCCATAAATAAATATTGGTAAAAGAAAATACTCAATACCTTGGCATTTCAGTTTGTACCTTATTCGCCGCAAAACACTACCAGTCTAGAATGCCGGTCTAGATGGGAAAATCTAGACCCCTTTTGATGTGGATTTCAGCCAATGAAATTTGTGAATTCTAGCCCTTGTGAGACGCAGCCATATAATAAAGTTTCTTCTAATCTTCCATCAAATATTTTCGCTCGTGCGTGATTAGTTTAAACGCGTCACGTGAATGAATATTCCCGGCCCAGCTGAAACTGGGGAATGTCCGAGTGACATTCCCCCGTTTTTTCAAAACCTCGCAGGTTGGGAAGCTATTTGGAGATTATCTGTTCCTCAAAGCTGACAATTTTCTTCGAGCTGGCCACTCTGAGAACTGTTCGCTTCTAAGAACAGATAATGTCCGCGGCTTGTCCGCGGACAAATGACCGAGCTTATTTTTTCCTCAGCCATCTGATCGGGCCTCGAATTTTTTCCCCGCTGTACATAAATTCAGCGGTATAATCGTCAATCTTTTACCTGTTTTACACTTCCATCGAGGAAAAGTCAACACAGGTTTATTGCTGTTCACTTTAAAATGGCAAGGAAAGTCATTGTAAGTAAATTCAAACTTCGCACGAAATTTCACACCGGGGAAACAATATTAGAAAACTTAACAGGTGAGATAGATGCAACTGGCATAAAGTAGATCGATAAATATTTGGTCTTTAATACGGCTTTCCTTGTCTATTATCAGAGTTACTCGTTCGTTGCGAAGATTTTTAAAAATAGTTAGTAGACGGCGCGTCACCCGATTCAATGACAAAGTTGCGTAAACAAACCATTTGTATAATCGGCTGCGAAACCAATTTAATTAAGGGTGGACCATTTGATTTTTGATGGGGGGGGGGGGGTTGAAAATCCCCCAAATAATATCGAGCATATGCTTCCGGTTAAAAAAATATCTTGCAGAATCCTTAAGAAGGAAAAAAATATCGGGCAACTTCAACCAGGGCGTGGCAAAGGATTTTGCGTGATGCGTGCCGGCCTCAAATGTAACTGTGAGTCCATGACACGGGACTGGGCATCAAATTTTTTCGATGCGTGATTTGGTATGCGTGATTTACCAATTAGATTTCCTACTAAAGCGAACCCTCTGATCTAGAAGGATATTATGATTCAAAGATATTCATGCATTCAGATCCCCCCCCCCCGCTAACAGTTGTCACGTTCAGGTATTTTTGTAACAAAATAAGATTTACTTTATAGAAAAGGAAATGGAACAACCAAGAGTAAAGCAGGTGCAATTGGTGCAGAAAATATACAAAGAATGTGAAACTGATGCTCTGGATATGTGCACGAAACAAAAGACGATCAAAAAAATCGAAGAGCATTTTTTTTTTCTCTGGGTAATTCGTGTTTTTGCAGACTTCTATAAAACATACTTTTGTGTTCATTGCCTATTTTCAAGCAAGAAAATAATAGTAAACAGTCTGTAGCGCATAAATTAAAACGTGATGGTTTTATTTATTTAGGCATTGAAATATTGTAATTTTATAGATCATGTACCTATATAAAAGATGATTCAAAGGGGTTATGACAACTACCACCTATTGACAACTGTAGTAACAAAAATGTTCATATAACAATGTCTTTAAAAAACCACAAGCTGGCAGAAACTGCCTATATTTATCCATCAATAAGAACTGAGCCTTAAAGATAATAACATAGTTTAAAATTTTCTTTATAAATAAACAAGGTTGTTTTCAACATCCTGTACATCTGCATACCTAGCCAAATCTGATTTAAATTAAAGGTGAGAAGCTTTAATAGCTATTTGCAACATTCTCATCTCCAGGGGGTGGAATCCTTTTGGTCAGCACCTAGAATTGATACCTCTGGCTGGTCTCAATTTTTGAGCATGCGCCGAGCACTCATTCTGCAGTTTTCAGGCGATCAGATTTGTCAGATTTGAACAGCTAGTGCATTAATCGTGGACTTCCGCTAGTGGCTTTGCAGAGCGGCCAGGTCTCGATACTCGGTGCTGACCAAAATAAACGCAGCTTTGGAGAACAAGAAATTCTCTCTATAAATAGTTAAATGCTGCATTACGTAATTACAAAGGAAAAACGTTTACTTGTTCAGTGGGCAAGTGATCCGGTAGGCAAGTGATACACAACATCCACTAGCCTGACAGGGAAATCAACTAGCCGCAGGTTAGTGGAGATGCATTTGTTTGTACACTGAATGAAGATGAAATTCTTTTGCTTTGAAAGAAAGATGTAAACTTCAAAAGGCATTGCATGTAAAGGTATTTTTTAATAGGGCGAATTTTGAGTGGCTGTTGACGGTCAAGTTAACTTCGAAATTTGTGTTTTAAATTTTCGTTAAAAAAAATATCATGCGAGGACATGGAGATTTAAAAAAAATTCTGCAGGGCTGGAACAATAATAGTAAAAAAATATTTAGTAGCTTAACAATCCTACAGCCCTCCCCCCATCAAAATTCAAATGGTCCACCCCTCTGCAGGAAAAAAAATAAACATGTTATTTTCCTGCTGGGAGAACTATGACTTCGGCCTTGAAAATTCTGGCCGAGCCCTCGGTCACAGTTTTTCACCATACGGACCTCCCAGCTGCCGGAAAATAACAGATATATATTTCCGCGCCAAATGAGGGCTATTGTTTATATAAGCCGATCTTTTTGACCAATCACAATGTCCAAATCTTATATTCACTTCTGGAAATTATACTGAAAACAAATAATGGCATGACTCGCACTTGATATTTTTCCATCATTTGATACCGGCGCGAAATAATTCAAAATTATATCCAATTACCACTCGTCGCTTCGCGGCTCGTAGTATTTTGGACAATTTTGAAATATCACTCGCGTTATTTTTGCCAAATATATATCATGCTATTACCTATACAAATATCACGAGTTGGCTAAGGAAGCCTTTGATTGGAATTTAAGAGAGCATTATATTTAAAAAGAGGAATCATAAAAACTCTATGAAACAAAATACTCCCGAAAACAAAGAAATCACACACTGTCCCTCCAGCAAATCCATTCTCCACAGTAAGATTGTAATGCTCAGCAAAGTTTGAAGATGGTCGTTTACAACTATTTTGGATGGAAATTCGATTTTATCCTGGCCAAGTATTAGGGAGAATTCGAAAAACCTTTCAGAAAAAAGAACATCTGCACGAAACCACCATTATTGTCCATGCTGATTGCCTTACAGGAAATTGAGCACCAGAAATCTTTAGTGCGAATTTTATGTTTGCAAGCTTTTATTATGATACCACACTGGCTCTCTCGGTCGTAAGATCGCAACAGGCAAAATGCATCCAGCAAAACCATTTTTAACCAAGGCTGCTATGAGCGTTTTAACAACCATTCTGACTTCAGCTTCTGTGCTCGGTAATGGCTTTGTTCTCGCAGTCATAACTCGATTTGCATCTTTACGAACAGTTCCGAACATTCTCATCGCCAATCTTGCCCTGGTCGATCTCTTTAATGCAGTCATCAACGTGCCGTCGTATATGATTTACACTGTGTTGGAGGCGGGTTGGTTCAAGGGCAAGACTTTGGGAATCATCACCAGTATCTTTAATCGAGTCTTCTTGGTTCTCAACCTCGCTTCGATGCTTGCCATGACGATTAATACGTTCCTGGCCATTTCGTTTGACATGAAGTACCTTGGCTGGAAATCGAACACGAAAGCTCTAGTCTGTGCCATCCTTATTTGGTTCATCAGTATCGTGACAGTAATGCTGTTCTCTATTCCACTGTTTTATATAGATCTTGGTGATGCTCATGTCAATGAATACAGAGGCGAGATCTATAAACAAGGAAAGTATTTTGTGGCGTCCACTATGGCCTTCTTTATAATAAGTTGCGCAGTTATCTGCATTCTGACGACTCGAGCAATAACGAAGAAGAAAAGGAAGGTATGTTGATCGTTACGGACACTTTAACCTATTTTTTGTCTTCTCTATTCTTTAATTTATTTCCTTTGCCTTAAAACGTTTGATAGTATGGAAAGTTTCTGGTTTGTACCAAATGGTGTGCCAGTAGTGATCGATTGTTATTCGCTTAAGGTGGCTCAACACAGTTTTTGATACCTCTGTTTCAATTACCTTTTTCTCTAAAACCCTCCATTCTTTGGTCGCCAAAAATGGCAGCAAGCAAGTTAACAATACAAACTTCAACTTTTTGATAATTAAGCTGACGTATGTGCCGTTGCCATGGAAACATGATTAAATATAAACAGGTGTTTAAAATCGGTTTTGTTTATCTCAGAAAATCTAGTCATTAGATTTTCTTTATAATTTGCATGCAACAAGCTTGTAACGATACTCACAAGTTAGCGCTATTTTAATAATAATTTAACAAACAGATCTTAAATTATCCCTTGTTGAAGGTTAACTGGCATATCTTGAATTTCCTTTGTTAAAGCTCAATTTCTTTCAATCATCCAGTTACTTATTCCTAAAGTATTTTAGTGCCAAATTTCGTGAAATTCTAATGAGTGGTTCTCGAGAAATGGGCGTATCTCCGAGAAGTCAATTTTTCACTCAATCGCAATTTTTTCGACTTACTACGCATGTGCTGCATTTAACTGGGTTCTTTTGGCAACAAACCAAAAGCTGAGCTGAGTTCTTTACCTCGTTACCTTTTGTAACATACCTTTGTAATAAAACAATAAAATCATCAATACATTGTGTTCATTTGTAAAGAAAAATAGTACTGTTCAGATAGCGCGGACATTGAACAAATAAAATATGATCGCAGTATTGATGCCATGTTTGTTTTTATGTCAGTAATATTTGTGCGGGCGCTAGAGCGCGCGCGAAAGCTGTGTTCGGCCACCTTACTTGTATCATTTGTTGGAGTGTCTCATTATGTTCCTCCTTCAAGCAATACTAAATCCAGTCCTGCCGTGATTTGAATTAAATGAATAGCTTCAGGACGCTTCGAATGTGCAAACCTTGGCTTAATTGGTCATAGTGTATCTTTTGGCTTTCATCCTGAGCCTAATGTAGTTCAGACTACTGACGGACGGTTTTCCTTACCTGTGTTCAGTAAGAAGCCACTCGGTTCTTCTCTGACATATATACATATTTCGTTTCTTTTACAGAGAGTAGACTTGAACTTACCTGCTCTTCAAGAACAAGCAAGGCTGAAAGACGACATCAAAGCCATCAAAACCATCGGTATTACAATAGCTGCATATTTCCTGTGCTATGCTCCTGCTATCTTATATGCAGTGGTGGGCCTTCAGAAAGAAAACCTAGCTGATTCCTGGTTTGCATTCATCGCCTGGTACTCTCTTTACATCTCAAGCGCTCTGAATCCGGTCATATACTATGCGCGAGCAAGGCGATGCCGCTTCGCTTTCAAGGAGTTTCTGAAAGACCCCTTCGGATCAAGCGACTTCAAAGAGAATCCAAACGTTCGCAGAAATTGCGGAAACCGACACGAGGAAGTCATGACAAGGAAGAGGAACGGTGAAAGATTTAAAGATGGGGGAGTATTTAAAGCGGATAGTATTCAGCATTCCGGGGATCGAAGGAATGTAATTATGATATCGGTCATGAAGGAGCTCGATGCTGATCTTTCTTCCCTTCGTGAAGTTGGCCCTGGTAGCAAATACGATGAAGAGAAAGGGAAAAATGGCGATGAAGCTGGTGCGTCGAACAGTCCAGTGCAGAATTTATGTCAAGGAAAAGAATTGGATACCGAGGAAGTAAGTGATGAAGTGCCTGAGAAGTGTGGCTTAAAAAAGGAGTCCAGAAAACCAGTGCCATCTTCATCTGGAAAGAAAGTACATCCACTGGAAGCCAGCGACATGAGCAAGACCGGTAAACCAGATGGAAGAAAAGGAGAATTTAAACACCATTATAGAGAACTCTCAATGGTAAATCAAAGAAGCAACCTATCAACTGGTGACAAATTTGAAAAGGTCGTAAAGGCCGCACGGGTAACTATGGAGTAACGGGGAAAAATAACGTAAGAGGAATAAGAAATTTCTTCTAGGTATTGACTGAAACATAGAGACACCTAAGTGATATGTCGACAATTTTTGAGGCATGCAAGGGAAGGGGGGAAGGATGTGGGAGAAGGGGTAGGGAAGACTAAGTAGGAACCAGGTTTTGACTCCTGGAGTGAACCACAGCGGAACACTGAGGTAACGAACCCCATTATAACGCAGAAGTCTTCTGTTTTACGAGCCATATTCTTTGGCCTAGCCAATATAAGGTACAAAAAGATGCATCGAACTAAGCCTTGAGTAAAGGACCCCAGCATAGTGTTTCTTGCAATTGTCACAAAGAAAGGCATAACATCAAAGTAACCCGACAAAAAACTAAGACGTCATTAAGCGAAATAACTTAAATTGACACTGAATACGTCAGAGAAAGAAATCTTTTAGTCCTATTATATTCCAGGGGCCGGTTCCTGAAAGGAGGAATAAATTATACTAGGGGCCGGTTCCTGAAAGGAGGAATAACTCTATTCCAGGGATAAATGTGGATAAATTTATACCCGGAATAAATTCTGTTCCTGAAGGAAGAAATAGCGCTATTCATGGAATAAATCTAGGATAAATTTATTACACCTTACGAGGTAGTAATAAATCGCTATTCCAGGGATAAATCTAGGAAAACAAGATGGCTGTAAAAGCGCCTGCCGTGGACCTCGAGGCTGAACACCCTTGGAAGTTCCAAAAGAGGGTTTTTCACCCCCAAAAGATATGACGAGCACTCCTGTCCTTTTTATCTGGAAGTCTCCTTAGGTTATTACTCACATTGTCGGTAAACTTGCTTTGCAAGATGCCTCCATTTGCCTCCACGTTTTCTGTAATTATTGTCAACTCTCGGGCAGTAAAATTTGTATAATTTATTCCTCCTTTCAGGAACCGGCCCCAGGTATATTTCAGGAATAAATCTGCTATTCTAGGAATAACTATACCAGGAATAAAAATCGGTTCCCGGAAGCACTATTTATCCTTGGAATTGCTATTCCAGGGATACATTTGCTACTCTAGGAATAAATCTTCCAGCAAAGGGGATTCCAACCTGACAAACAGGTTTGGTGAGAAATTAAGTGCAATGCGCGCGGGTTGCCTTGCGTTAAACGAAAATAGTGACCTATCATTTTTATTTCACTTTTCGAAAGAGTACTTGGTAGAGAACATTCAGGGAAAGTTTCAAAAAAATTATCGGTAAATTTTATTTCTGAGGAATCACCTTAACTCCGATCCAATGCTGGGGTTTTTCAGCGAACCAATCAAAATTAATTTCCTAATATGGAGTGTTGCACACTGGTACGTCACGATATCGTTGTATCTGCCGGAGCAATGGCGGGCACGGTTGTTGCTTTCGTGTTGATAGTAGTTTGTCGTTTCTCGACCTTTTTCTACCCTCATCAAGAAATCAAACGAGTTTTTTTTTCTTGGAGCTAATAGTGCAATATCAAGACTAGAGATTAATGAAGTCTCAATTTTAGGTATGCATTCTTTTTTGTATGAAAACAAGTCTGGAAATCATGCTATGTTGAAGATATTGACGAGCACAAGCGTTTGACATAAGACTTTTCATCTTTTGTTCCTATGCTGGGAGACAGGGATAAGTATTGAGATTACTTTTTTTTGAGATTATAATTTTGTGGCTCGGTTTGTTCCTTTAGTGTTTTCTTTTTAATTTGTTTTGTAGAGTGCATGTTATCCCTTTGTTTGGCCGATGTTCGGACCCTCTCGTCACAACCAAGAGAAAACAATTGTAAACAAGCAAGTATATTAATAAATCAACAAGAGCCTGGATCTCGTCAATGTTTAATTCGTTGCAATGTTGCAAGGGTGGGGTACACTTTCCCTTACTTTTTCCACCTGCTGGTTTTTCGGAAACACTTCTTTTACAACTTTGGTGCATTTGGTTATTAAATCTTTGAAACATCTACTCTAGAAAGTGTTGACACTAAATAAATGCCATGGCGGCTTGGCTGTCCAACATGCCCAATTTAATCATCATCCTGATGAGTTGTAGGGGTAAAATCTTTGTCATTCATTCAAAGATTACATGTAAATCGGACCAGCAGGGGTGGATCAAGGATTTTGAGAGGAAGGGGGGTGACTTGTACCTCAGGGTTGCAGAATTAGTGGAAACATGTACAGAAAGGGTTGCTTTTTGCTAATTGGAACCTACATGTTAATATTGAAATAAGTATATACTAAAACAGTGGATAGTGTTGAAGGCGCCTGCTGATTGGCTCGTCAAACTCCGAATATACTTTGCTATTTACCTCCGAGCAACTGGAGGAAAAATGGTGTCCCGGATTCCATCCGTGACAAGTGAAGAAATCATCCAAATTAATTTTTGGTGGCGTTTATTATCTCTGTTTTAGTATATACTAAAACTACTATTGTGGTTGTGACAGAATAAAAGGCAAGCACTCTGTAAAGGTACTTATCATCTGCAACTTCTACTTTGTGACATTGCTAGTATTTCTTGTGTAATAGTTAACAACTACCGGTATTCACCTCAGTGTTGGTGGCTAGCGGTGGATATTTACCTCGCCGCTACACGGCTCGGTAAATATCCATCGCTAGCCACCTCCACTTTGATGAATAGTTAACAATTACACAAGAAATACTGGTAATGTCACAAAGTAGAAGCTGCAGATAATAAGTACCTTTTCAGAGTGCTTGACTTTTATTCTGTCATAACCATAATATTTTTCACTTTTTATTTTTTTGCTTCTCCATAAGGGGGTGGGTACCCTCACAATCTAGCCCCTCCCCCCAAGTCTGCTCCTATTCAAACCAAAATGTTTGAAGATGCTAAATTACCAGTTGACAGACTCTGAACTTGGAATTAACATGTTGGCTATACTTCGCAAGTAGTTATCAATCAAAGAAAGTGGCGGCATGTCTACAATCTCAAATTTACAACTTGCTGTATGTAACTGACCAGAACAGAGTACTTAATGACCTTGTAACTGACTAATAAAGGGACATACAGTGTAGTGATCTCAAGTTTCAAGAGCTACTGCAAGTGATGAAGAATATACTTAACCAGTTCTGCTTTTATTTCTGCTTTTATTTTATTTTTTATTTTTTGGTCCAGAGGACACAAACAAAGAAATTAAAAACAGTTTATTGACAGCTCACCTCTACAGTTGCACTGGCTTGATTACAGTCATTATGAGGTGCTGACTGACATGGAACCTGTTTCTAGCATTTAGCATCCAATGTAACAAATGTAAAAAATCATAACCTGATCATTGCGCTTGAGTGTCTTAATCCCACATTTATGTCAAATTAACTTTGTCACACTGTTTTGAATGAAGAGTTTCCCCTACACAAGCTTCATTGAGAGATATAACATAAGAACTAGAGATAAAACCATGTGCTATACTTTCATTGCTAATTCACTGTACCCGCTGGAGATAATCTTCCAATTATTAAAATTATCACTGTGAACTAAATATTACAACGGTGAATGTCAGAACAAGGTAATTTAAAGACATTTGATCAATCCAATTGATTTTTGCAATTTTCAAGGAACAAGACAATTTCAAACAGAACATTTAACAATCAAAATGTATTTTAATAGCATCTGAGGTTTTCACTTTCATCAGGCTAAGGCTGTTTCAGTTATATCTTGTAATTTTGCTCAATAATTCCTCCAAAATATGGTGTTTTTGCTGTTTTAGTGCTAATAGCACTGACCTGGCAATTCAGTTAAAAGAAACATCCTTGCAACTCACTGCTATGTAAGGTAAGGTCATCAGTGCGGTCACGTTTTCAAAGCTATTTGGATTTATATAATTCGTGTATTATTCATACATACAGTGTAGGTGGACATCATTGCAACGGATGTAATTAAGTGTATGGGTTAAAATAAAACTGAATTTCAGATTAGAAATGATAATCATGCATTTGCAGTCAAAACACCATTAGGGTTGAGTACTGTATGGCTAATTTCTAGAACCATAAACATTGAGAAGCTTTCCATCAAATTAAACAACTGAAATCTATTTTGGTTTGCAAAGTTTCAAATGCCCGCAACTGTCTTCTCATTGGCTAAAAGCCTACAGTTAATTCTGGGAAACAGCGCAACCTACAGATTATTCACTAATCTGTACCTACAGAGCAAAGCAGACTTATCATATGATTCACCTTTCCCTTCTCGGAAAATAAATCAAAAAGGTGTCACTGTAGCGTTTACAAACGAATCCACGAAAGCCACGAAACACACTCGATTCAAGAATCTACAACTTCATCAGTCACGCTCGACTCAAAATAATCAGAAAAAGCTCCCTGATCCTTTCTGCGGACCCTGTTGACAATATCAACTTCCTACAGCGCTTCCCCGAGAAGGCTTATGGCTCGAATTGTCCTTCTTGTGTGATTTTTAAAAACACGCTCTCTTCTAAAGGCCGCAATTATTTAAACAAACTTACTTCAATCCGCTGATTCCATATTTAGGCAAAAAATTTCCGTGCTTCTGATTGGTCGACGAAAAACCCAAGCATTGTTCCGAACATACAAAGAGAATTTAGACGCTTCTAGGTGATATGCTTCTGGCCTGAAGCGAGCGAACGAGGCAGAGAAGGTCATGTTGTAGGGGCCCTAAAACACGTTCTTGCGAAACGCAAGGAATTGTAGTATTGGTAAGACCAAAGGCGCAAGGAATTGTGATTATGTGCGAATGGAAAAATTAACATGCGCTGTTTTCCATGTGCTCCCTCGCTTTGAATGTTGCCATTTTTTTACGCTTTTGTTATCCTTTATTGCTGCACAGTGAGTGAGCCTGGACAACAGAAGCATCAGTCTTACAGATACCAAGAAATTAGTAGGTCTAAGCCACCTGTCGTGATGGAGAACCAAGTCAGTTTTCAAAGCGTTATCGTTTGCTCACTTTAAATATTAAAGACCAGGAAAGCTACCAAAACTAGATTTGTAGAAGTTAACCAGATGTAATCATACATGAAAAAGGTTCCACGTTGCATTGCGTTGATAGTGATCACTCTCCACCACTGTTTGAAGTTAAAGGGTCGCACAACTGCGCTCAGATTTATCAGATGCTACATCAGAATCGATTTGTACCGCCGATTGTAAATTCATTGAGCTGCTTTGATGCTCGTTTGTTATAGTGGGCCTTGGCCTTTTGTTTCCTTTCTGCAATGTTCTGGGTCACTACACCTAGCAGTGTTAATTGCGGTTGAAGTTTGCTTGTAGCCTTTAGGATCAGATCCCGGAGTCAGTCAAACTTTGGGCCATTATCACTGATACACGTGTCGGGTATTCCCTAGCGAGTGAAGTTTCTTTTCATAGCTTTGATGACAGTGATGGCTGCAACGCTTGAATAATCTCCACGTTTTCACAGTAGAAGTTCACTGTTCAGAAGAAAATTCTATTTATTCCAAAAACCAAATCCTTGGAACATAAACATTGACAAGTATCACTGCAATTTTTCTGAGAGACATTTTCAAATTATTTAATGTCCTAATTTTCCTGACTTTGCTCATTCATAATGGACAGCAAAATTTGTCACAAAGCAGTCTATGAAAACGTGGAATAAATTATTAGTAAAAATGAATGGAGCTTAGAGAAACTGAGGAGTCGCGTGCACGTTATTTTGAACGGTGTAACTGTTCAACTTTCTGGAATGTGACAGCAGCCTCTGTGGAGGTCACAAGATCTCTTCACCTCCTTGAAAGCAAATCTCGTCTCTTGAAATTTTTTTCAGAAGCTTAATTAATTAAATTCCTGGAAGGCTTGAAAAACTTGTCAAATTGTGACCACTGG
>JAEMPF020035316.1:10000-22593 GCA_022496165.2 Catalaphyllia jardinei | reverse complement strand
AGCCAAGAAACGGATTCTTCCCAAGAAGTGACTGAGCACTTAAACCCGTGGTCGCGCATATTAGATGAAGCTCAGGAACGCCACGAGGTTCAGCTCAATGCTTTGGTCGACAAGTACAAAAGAAATAGAGATTCGGAAAATGTAGCTCAGCTTAAAGTGCAGAACGCTCTCCTTCCTCTCTACAGAAAAGAATTGACAAAAGTACTGTTAGAGTATCTGCAGTGGATGCAAGCGATGAAGAAAGATTACACCTGTCAAAAAGTAATGGAAACTCAAAAAGATCTCAAAGATACAAATGGATTTGATTGGTTAGAATGGATAGAATGGACCGAACTAGCCATCCAGAAGCGGAAATTCTTGCTTAATCGATTGTTTGTGAAGCAGCCCATTCCACAAGATGAAGACTAGACCTACTGTGTTTTGTTCTCAATTAAAAAAATGTATCTTAAACCGATATCTAGTAGGTATTTTTATTGTTCATTCCATCTTAATTTCCAGATTTACTTTGTGTTAAACGCTTTGTTGTGGAGCTTTCGTTATCAATAAATGTATTTTTTTTAATTCATTTCAAATCTCTGTGTATTTGAACCATTTCGCTAATAAAAGTAATATTCAACAAACGTGTTGTTGGAAAATATTTATTGTCGCCTGTTGACAATTAATTAGCGCTCCGAACTTCTATTGTTGTAATTTCACTTGTAGAGCTGTCCCATAGACTCAGTTTTCCGTTGGAGTTTGTATGCAAATCTAGGGCTAAAAGTAGTGACTAACGGAGCGGAAAACAAGAGCAGCTAACAATTAATTCTCTCTCTTCTTAGCAAAGCTGAGAGTGCAGATAAAAACATAATAGATATTCTCATGAGCCAAACAGGGTTAAAAGAACCCGGCTTCGAAAATCGGAGAACGTTTTCAAAGAAAGCTAGAGAACCTTTAAAATTATTACGCGTTCAAAAATTTGCGCTTGTCAATGTTTCCCAATCACGGACAGTTAACCAAGCGTTCAAAGCAGCTTGCAGATCAATAACGTTGGTGAAAAAAGCCATCTTCACGATAAACGTTTCGAAAATCGAACAAAGTTTTCAAATTTCCGGCGAGTTCAAGTTGAATAAAGGAATGAGGCTTTCGTTAAAATTTTCGCTTTTATTTTGAACAGATAATAGAGATTTTCAACCAGGCTTCACTATTAGCGGGAAAGACCGGGCAAGTTTATTGTTTTCATTGTTTTAGAGTGACACTTATTAGTATAGAGGAACGCATTTTTACCTAGACAGTTTGAATATTAATGACTTAACTCTACCTAACTCTACCTGGCTCTACAGTAACAAGGCTTAAAATACTGACCAAATACTACTCACAATTTCGCAACTGTGCAACTGACGGTTTAATTAGCATGCTACATTAATAAATTTTGTATTCATTAGATTGTTCGCCTCTCTATTATCGATATTGGTTTTAAAATGAAGCATTTTGTTAACTCCCAAGAGCTTGTTTTGTCTGTTCGTCTTTTACTATTGTGCTATCATCAGATTAGCTCAGATTGCCCCATGTGTCATTGAGACAAGAGAAAGCTACGTAAGGCTTAATTTTTGTGCATACACAAAATTGTAATCAAATGGTAAAATTGACCAGACTAATAACTTTCCGAGTAGTTTTTTTTTTAATTTCTCGTGTTTATCAATTACCAAGTTAAATTGATCATATTCAAAATTCACAAGTAGTAGTCTCAATCGACCTACATAGTTTTGCAGTAGTTTTCCGCACATACCGAACAATCAGAGAACTCCTTTACCGCGTTTCTATCATTTGACTGTGTTCAAATCAAGGAAAGTCGTTGCAGTGATGAGATCATTCCAGGGGCACTTGGTGAGAAAAACAAAGAATATTGTGTAATAGCTTTTCTCTAACCAAAAATGTTGGTTACACTGATGCTGATGCGGAGAAACAAACATAACGGGAAATAATCGGTGGTAAAGCCTAAAACTCATTACCAACAAACGACGAGCTATTTATGAATTGGTCTTTCTTTATACACTTTCCTTTGCTCATGATTACCGAATTAATGCAGAAGTCTGAACTGGTGTTGTTGTTATGATATTCATCACAAAAGGGCGCAAATACCGAGGTTAACAGTTTACGGTAAAAAAAAATACAAAGAAACTAACCTTCAATCACAGAAGTCTTAGACCAGTAGACAGTAATACACCGGGTAGTTTAGTATGACAGAGAAGTTCAAGTGCGTTCTCGTGGAGACTTAACCTATGCAAGGACTTGATCGAAAGGGTGTATATATTTAGGCTGATGACGTTTATTGCTCAGTGAATTGTCCTGGCAACTAGGCAGGGATGTTGTGAAATGTTTTGTACGTACGTGGTAAGCCGCATTAGGCAGGTCAAGCAGAAACAAACCTTTTCGTTAGTGAGGCGTGGGTTTTGGAAATACACTTTCGATTTTTTGATGTTCTTTCTGGTTTCAAATAAGATAAGGCCCCTGAAGAACTCCATTAACATTCCAGCAGTATAAAACAAACGGAGACAGCAACTTTCTTTTGCTAATTTTGTTAAATAACCACATTGCTCCATTCTAAACTTTACCAGACAATCAACTTAACTTGTCTGAATGTTTACGTAATTACTGTAGCGCGACTTCATTTATAACGGTTGAAATGATAAGAAGCATAGGCGACGCTAGTGATTTATCATATGATAGACTGATGGCGTTTAATAGCTCAGAGGATTGTCTTGGCAACTAGGTTGGAGTGTTATGAAATGTTTTCTCAGTTACGTTTTATGCCGCAAATAACAATTTATCAGTTGTAATCTTGCAGCTACATGTACATCGACTTTTCTTATATTTTTCAAAGGACTTTGGCTTTGGATCGTGCTTCCTTGTTGTTTACCATGTTTACGGGAGTTCAGTACGTATCGGCGCTATTCGAAATGCACTTTTATCTCCTATTGAACTCAGTTCGCTTGGAATTACGATCGGCGTCTGAATCAATTCAGCCGATCTAAATTAATTTGGGTAGGCCTAAATTCGAATTCGATTCGGCTCATGTGAAGTACGGCGTCTGAACTGGGTTTGCAAAAGTGTTGTTGCGTAATGCAGCGCGCGCTCTTTCAAATCCGAGTCGGTGCTTTCAATTGTCAATACAAAGATTTATTACACATCGAATTTGGTTTAGCATGGTCTGTACTCTTATCGATCGCGATACGCGTCATCACAGTGGTCAAAATTTATTGCGGACTCCCTCGGCTGCGCCTCGTGAGTCCACTACATTTTGACCACTGTGATGACGCGTGTCGTTGTGGATAAGAGTACAGACCACGCTAAACCACATTCGATTTATTAAATGTACGCAAGGCCGTTCTCAATAAAATGCCGTGTGCACCTGACGTGTGCAGTTTCATTTCATGGCGATCAGTTCCAAAATTTTCGTGGAGTTATAGGAATGAGTTCTAAGTTAAAGTTTCGGCAATGACAAGATTATTCTGAACAATCCAAACCCTACTTCGAGCTTTTAACTTTTACCTGGCAAAGACGTTTACTGCAACGTGAGTATTTTGAATTTGTTTGTCTACATTTTCATTCAGTACTTTTACTTTGTTTACCTACGTTTTCTTTATAATTAGTTCGTCGGAATTTTTCACTGACAATGTTAGGGACCAGGTTGAGCGTTTTCGTTCAATTGTTGCTCTACTGATTGTGGCGTGTTAGGATAATGAAGACCTTTTTTGTTGTCTTTTTTTTTCACCGTGCATCGTGAGAACTAATCAGTTGTAGTCAATAAGAAATAATACGTGTTTAAGCGCCCAAGTTGTTGTCGCCATGTTATAAAAGAATTGGTTCATGCTTTTAGCTGTGCATATATCGAGTTATGAATGCAGTTGGGAAGTTTGGAGAGCACTCAAGAAGTTAAAGTTGCTCTCGACTATCGCCTCGAGCAACTCTTATGCTTTTCTCGTGCTCTCCAAACTTACCGCGTGCATCCATAACTCGATATACGCACGCTAAGCATGAACCAATTCTTAACTATACCTAGTTCTTTCTATCGACTGCGGGACTGCACTTCAGATAGCTAAATACTTATTCCTGGACTGGCGAATTGTTTGTAACATCGAGTGTTTGTAGCAACACTTTCTTAACAACTCATGACATTTCCCGCCCCTGCGGTGGTGGTGTGCGTCAGCGATTGAGGTTAGTTTGTGGGGGCCTTTTTTAGAACGCGGAATATTCACAGACTTTTTTCGCCTGTTTATTTTTGTTAGGCCTGGTTTAAACGTCGCATTTTACATGCACAGAACCAAATACTAATTTAAGTCGACTCGAATGAATACATTCGGCTGGTTTGATTTAAAAGTTGCTTTTTTGCCGAATAAAATTGCTAGACCAGTTTTTAATTCCAATTCAAGCAAACATAAATTATTTCACATAATTTGAATTCGATTCGGCACATGTAAAATACGACGTTTAAATCAACTGTCGAACTTCAGTCGTATATTCCATTGGATCAGTCTAATATTCGACTACAGGCATTGAATTGAAATATGTCGCATTTAATTGATTGAGACGTGGTACTATCTGCTATTTGATTCGGAGCATGTAAAATGCAATGTTTAAACCGGGCCTTAGACTCATCGTTAGAGTGCGTCTCACCTTACAATTGTGCGAAAGTTTGCGCTCGCCTTTCTTTAGAACGAGAAATATTCACACACTTCATTCGTTTTTTTGTGTTAGCCGCTTGTTTGTGGAGGTCTCGTTATGTTTGTGGGCGCCTTTTTTAGAACGAGTAATCACACACTTCATTCGCCTCTTTATTTGTGTATTTTTGATGGCCGCTTGAGTGTTTGGAGGTTTGGTTATGATTGTGGGTGCCCTTTTTTTTAGAACGAGGAATATTCCGCACACACCTTTCTCGCCTGTTTATTTGTACTCATCATTAGCGTGCGTCTTTCTTTAAACTTGTGCGAAAGTTTGTGGCCGCCCTTTTTTTAGAACACGAAATATTCACACACTTCATTCGTTTTTTTTTTATTTGTGTTGGCCGCCTGAGTGTTTGGGGGTTTCGTTATGTTTGTGGGCGCCTCTTTTAGAACGAGGAGCATTCACACACATTCGCCTGTTTATTAGTGTGAAACTCATCATTAGAGTGCATGGTTGCTTCACGGCTGTGACGGTTCGTCACGAGTCGTCTGGGATCGTAGTGGTCCGGGCCAACTTGGCGACTCGTCTCGGATCGTCACGATCCGACAACTTTTTCAGGGGTACGTGTACACTACCTAAAGTTCACTTCCGCTATCCCTTCCGCGACATGACTTCCGGTGTGACCAGTCGGTAACGATTCGTGACGGGTCGAAACTACCCGGCAATCCGTCACGATCCGTCGCGAAGCGTCACCCCTTTTGCGACCTGTTACGGATCGAGTGCATTGGACATGAGTGACCAGATTTTTGTAACTTGTTGAAATATGTCTGGCCTTAGCAATTCCACCTCTTATCATCAATAAAAACTCTAGACTCTCTGTCAGCCTGAGTATTATTCTTCTTTAGGATAAGAGCTGCCGAAATCCAGATCTCTCTCTCAATACAAAACTGTCAGACATCTTTGGCAGCAGAGTTGCACTCTATAAAATGTGTGCCTCCCATAGAATTAAGGCAGTTAACAATTGTTCTATTGTTCAAATATATGTAAATATGAACTGTCACTTTTCTTACTGCAGAAAGCTTTCAAACCAAAAATACAGCCATGCGTTAAAGGCAATTAATGTGACTCTTTGGTTCAGCTTCAGTCCTTCCGCCTCCTATTCATTTAATGCCCGTGACTCACAGCACCCTAACCCTTGTGTGAAGTCTGTACACTACAGGGTTATGCAAATCTTCGCATTTGGGGTACAAATGAGAAAGTCAGCTGTCTCAATATTATGAAACCGCCATCACAATTCTGGAAGGGTGCTGGTGTTTTTTTTTTCTTTGAACTGATATAGACACACTGCCAATAAGCCCAAGGCACTGCTCTTTGATGCCAAACACATTTCCAGTGGGGAGGGGACACAGTTATACTGACAGAAATCAGAACAAAAACCCAGAAAACACTGATTTCAGAAACCATTATGTTGTAAATAAGCAACAAGTATCGGTGACATTAGACTGACATTCATGTATCATACCACCCTGTAGATACAAGTGCTCAATATGCCCCACATTTAAATGCCCTTTCTCTCTGAGAGTGGCATAAATAGGTTGTAAGATGTTCATAAACAGACATATGGCACATTACAAAGTCCATTAGGTAAACAAGTCAACTGAAGTAATTATTTTCCTTTCCATCTGAGCTTAATAGACTCTTGATATTCCCTATTAATGGGCACTGAGTTATAAGCATATCTTAGATCAACTTATGCCCTGTATTCTTTTTCTTAAGCGTGCTAGCAGATTGCAGAGTACTGATCCATCTCATAATGGTACTGCACGTGCTCATTAAGGCTTTTTAGATCTAATGAGCATATAAATGCTCTCCTTCTTAGGGCAGATGAACACACTAGAAACATGTTCCCCTTCACAATAATAATAACTTTTAGAATAACTTTTCTATACAGTACGTATATCAATTTTACAATTTTACTCTGAGTAATGTGTTGCTCCTGAATGGATCACATATTTCCGTTGGAATAACATCTTGCTTTGAAACCCAACAGCAATTTCAATTTTAATTTCTAGTCAGTGGTACTATCAAGAATAAGGGGGCAGAAGTAATATTCTGTCACTGTGATGAAATTTATTTCAGTCATCCTGGAATACTGTCATTAGACAAATACAGTATGGGGTCAGGCAAATGGGCCACTACCATTTGGTGACCTTTTATCCAACAGATGACTACTGTCAAGTCCTTTACCTGCTTTGGTAAATTATTCCCAAACAGTTAGTCTGTGTTTGGGATGAATGATGAGCATTAATGCAAATAATCATGCAAGTCAAGCTTTATAACTCTCACTGCCTTTGAATAAATCCAGTGTCAGCATTAGCCAGAAACAGCCCAATTCCAACAGGTAGTGGTAGTATTTGTCAACAAGTTTGTTAATCATGAATGTCAAGGCACATATGCCTTTAAACAAAGACGTACCTTTTGCATTTTAACGTCTTGTGAACTTACATGTACAGTTGGGCTCAAATTATCCCATACAGCGTGGTTTACACATACTTCTGTCATGCTTTCGCAATCCTCAGGGCAATGATATTTGTTCAGCTTTCCCTTTGGAAGTCTTTTTTTCATTAATGTATTGATATGCTTGTCAGTTCGGAGCCCACATTTGGATCAGTTTCCTCCTGTTGCAGATCTTGTTACTGCTAAGCACTTGGCTTTTACTCTCATGAGAGGGAGGATAGGACATGTCAAGCAACTGTCCGTCTAGGATATTTTTATGTTGGCCTTAGCCGACTTACAAGCCTCGGAAATGGCATTAGCCATATTTCCGGGCAGTCTTGCAAATCCTTCTTGCATAGCAGCTAAGAGAGTTGTCGAAGGTCCTGCTATCTCATGTAAGATCTCAATGCGGTGACGGAATAGAATTGTAGACAACCCTTTATGTCCTGTATTCTGATTAGGGGGACTGGAAATTGTAAATTCTTTTAGAATTACAAATAGAAGACCGTTTTGTTCTAATATGTTATAGACCGGTGAAACTCTGAATTTCTCTAAAAAAAAAGCACGATAGACGATCTTTTTTTTACAAAAATTGTACGTTTTGGTTTAACTGGTTGTATTGTCCCTGCTGAACTCAACTGAACACTTTGTTTCCTTCTTCCACTTAGCCAAAACCTTCGGACACACAATTATTTTGAGCAACAAATACCAGTACTGTTCGGAATTCTCCCAAATTGGAATACCACATTTTAGTTTGCAAGCCGTTTGGTGCTTGCCGTTAAACCAGTCACTTACCTACGGTTGACGATACGAAACCTCCGCGACCAGAGGGAAAAACGAACTTCTTCTAGTTCGCATACGTACAAGTATTTCCGCTTTATTGCAATATACTATTGCAAACTTCTTCAATGTCCAGTAACAAAAAGATCTTCGACAACCCGTTGTCTCTTAACGTAATACGCTATTGTGTTTTTTTTTTAATATTTCTATCCTATCTCCTAACGCCACAATTCCCCACTTCGTATACGCATTTCTAATGACTCTTTTTAATGAAATTGGCAGTTGCGAGGGATGCGGCGCTTTGTCTATAATTTTCTTTGAAATTTGCAACCGGCATGATTAATTTGGTCTAAACAGAAGTTAGCTTCGTCAATGAATCTTTAATGGCGCACTCAGAGATTCCTTAGGCGCAACATCATGCTTTGGAGTACTAAGTAACTCTTGCTTTCATCCTGTTAAATACTGCTTATTCCAAAAACTGTCATATGACGAAATGGAAATAAAGTTATACGTTAAAAATGCATTACCTCATGTCCGCCTTTTTTTTAATTTTATAAAGTTGGAGGGACATAACTATTTCAAAAAGGGAAATGGAAAACAAAAAAAAGAAAAGTAGAATGAGCCTATAGTCTTAAAATCTACCACAGAAAACTTCAAAAAGTATATGAAAACGGCCAACGGGAAGAAAAAAAAGAACGTAGTTGTTGTGGCAACATGAACAAACAGCAAACGCTTCTAGCCCTTCGAAAGAGTTTTTTTTCCATCTTTACTCAGACCTCCTCAAAAGAGCCTTTGAGCCATTATAGAAAAAAAATTCATAATGCCCGGTCATTTCAACAAAATATTGCCCACTCAGCAGCAATCAGAGCTCGCGTACTAATGTAGCCATCTAATAATCTTTCTTATTTTATAACAATGTATTTACACCAGGTTTCCTCTTTGTATCGGAATTTCAGTGAAAAAAAAAACACTTGTCACTTTTTCTTTAGTCAGGAATCACTCTGAACCACGCATTTAGTCGCTTTTGTAAAAATAAACTTGCCATAGCTTAGATATATAAAGAAAATCGCTACAATTTGCATAAATACCTCCCAGACACACTTTTAGGAAAATACGATATTCAATACTTAAGGATTTGCTCTATTTTTGTTGCATTCATCGTTAAATCTCTGATACCGCCCCCCCCCCCCCCTCCAAATTAACGTTGTGTAGGCGCTGTAGTCTGTATGGTAAGAAATAGAAAAATCAACATTGTTTTGGGGGAGAGGGGGAGAAATGATTCCAAGAAGCAGAAAATCGAATGTTACTGCCAAGTGTCTCAACACTTTTGTCGCTCATTGTAGGAACATTTTGGTATAATCTGATCTGATTAATCATGTTGCCATTGCAACCAGTTTCTAACACATAACTTTTGGAAAATTTAAAAAATGGAGAATTTTTTCAGCAGCGATAGGGCTGCATTCGCATCTTTCATTCTTTTTTTTTTGTGTTTGTGTTAAAAATTTGTCAATATAATACGGTCCTACGTTTTTAACAGTTTCCTTAGCATTAAGCGACTAGGAGTATTTCTACTCCCCCCTGGATGGGATGCTAGTCCATCGCAGGGTTAGCCCCCAGCATTAAATTCGCCGGTACCCATTTATACACCTGGGTGGAGAGAGGCAATGTGAGAGTAAAGTGCCTTGCCCAAGAACACAATACAATGTCCCCGGCCAGGGCTCGAACCCGGACCGCTCGATCCGGAGACGAGCGCATTAACCATGAGGCCACCGCGCCTCCCACAAAATAAGTATTGTATTGGCAGCTGACATCTTGTTACCGTAAGTATGGGAAGTGTTAACAAGGATTCCACCAGAATTTCGAGTAAAGAAAACTTTGTACGAGTTTATTTACACTGTAATACTGACTCCTGTGCACTGTTTTAAATATACAACACTTATATGACTCCCATGGTGAAACGAAACTAATGATGAAATTTTTGTCTGTTTAAAAACTTTCGAGCTTTAAATTTTATTTTCTCGAGTTCTTATGGGAGGAAATTGCTTCTAGTTTTTATTCAGGAACCTATAACCCAAATAGGACAGCAATATACTTAAGGTTAGTTTGGTACAAGGCTTTTTCCCACTAAAACTGAAATTGCTCGACTTCCTATCGGATTTTGTGTCAAGTCTTTGCGCTAATAACTGAAGAAACTCTATCTTCTATTTAAATTCTCACCAAAATGCAATTAAAAATCTTCAAGGAGGACAAGGTCTTTTGCCGGCCATTCTAATTTCCATCAACCTAAGGTTACCGTATACATTCAGGGCTATCTGGCGTCCAAGCAATGTAGCGCATCCAGTTTAAACTGTAGATACCAAAACCCCTATATCAGATAACAAATTCTTTACAATTCTTGTCTCAAACACGAGGTTAGTGAGGCTAATTTAAATATGAACAAAAGAATAATAAAAAGGCAGCCATTTTTACATAGGGTCTATATGAATTTACCTTCAACCAAGCAAAATGTTTGTGTTCAAAGCTATGTTTTGGGTACAAAACTTTGCACATGCAGAAATGCCAGACAAGGGGAGCTTGAAACCATGTGCAAACCAAACATTCACTGTACACTAGTGGCTCAATGGACATGGGCGAAAGTAACGAGAGAGCAATTAAATGGGAAATAAACGAGTGTTTTCACACATTTTGAGAGAATTTTAGGAATCGTATACTCTTTGCACCTGAACATTTGTTTTTATTTACTAATAAAACTTAAAAGCGTTTATGTTTTTCGATTCTGCTCAATAAAAAAAATCAAGGATATTCAAGAACCAAGTACTTTCAAGGCCTTTAAATTGGACTCCTGAAATGCAAAGGTCTTCAAGACACATATTAACCATGAAGTGAAAATATTAGAGTAAAGTAGATGTTATTAGTCAATTTGTTGAAATTTATTACTTTTTGATTTGCACATATGCCTGTAGTCAACACCGACTAGTCTATCGTCATTATCTGGCCTCTTTTGACCAAGAAATATCCCTGGATAGGCTAACTCTTCCGAATATTTATCTCTAAATACACTCAAAGGTACATTCTTTCGCAAGGTGCTATGCTGTAAATTTTTGCTTGCTCGGTACCTTCAAGAAAGCCTGTAGCAGTTAACACAATCGATATTTTTTCTACAGTAGGGTTGGAAAGTCTAAGGTTTTCAGCAGTAATGACACTGTGTTTATACCACAACTTATATATACCACATTTTCTGATTTCATCAGTAATGGTTGGGCTATATGCATTTTTCTCATTCTGATATTGATGCTGTGGTTTGCCAGTCTCTCTTGTCTCATATGGTCTGCATATTCATTTCCACTTTTTTACCTCATGGTATGTATTTTATTTATAAGGTTTAGTGATGGGTGGGTTTGTCACTCCATTCCCGTAAACAATTAATTTATGCATTAAAGCCACATTAAGCGTAGATTAAACACGTGTTTCCTTGTCTCCCCTACTAGGTTTCGTTTTGTCCACAAAGTCGAGCTATTATGAAAAAAATCAGGGCTTCAACGGGATTCGAACCCATGACCTCCGCTCTACCAACTGAGCTATGAGGCTCAGGCTTCTTCTTTCCAATTGCTTAAATTGGAAAATTTACTGCAATGATCACTCTTTACTTTCATCTACAACCGCAGTACAAATATGAATTATTTCACATATACTTCACATCACTTCAGTGCACGGGAAAATATGAACTCAACAAATTGACCTTGTTCCCAATGTGTGGCTTCATAGCTCAGTTGGTAGAGCATCGCACCGGTATCGCGGAGGTCATGGGTTCGAATCCCTGATTTTTTTCAGGCTTCTTCTTTCCAATTGCTTAAATTGGAAAATTTACTGCGATGATCACTCTTAACTTTCATCTACAACCGCAGTACAAATATGAATTATTTCATATATACTTCACAAAAAAAATTTTCTCCATCAAAGCTCCGTTTCTGGACTACCATCTTGCATGTAAATCCGCTTGGATTTCCCTTATGTTATCAAAATGTTAGGTCTAGGTAAAGGAGGTAAGGTAAAGTCTGCATAGGGGCCAATAAGGCCCACCAGCCCGGAGCTTCTCCCGGTTTCTGTTGCATAAAGCGACTAGAAGTTTTTCTACTCCTCCCTGAATGGGATGCTAGTCCATCACAGGATTACTCCCGGCGGAATTAAACTCGCCGGTATCCTTTTATACACCTGGGAGGAGAGAGGCACCGTGAAAGTTAAGTGTCTTTCCCAAGAAAACAACACCATGTCCCCGGCCAGGGCTCAAAGCCGAACCGCTCGCTCTGGAGTCGAACGCACTAGCAGGACACCTCTCTTGTGGCTCTGTCAATTCCAAGCTCGCCTATCCACCCTTTGCAGCCCAGGTATGCCCCACCGTGGGGCAGCTGGTCCATACAAAAATTCCCGCGATGCAGCGAGAGCAGTCCAAATGCCTCAACCATGGGATAACATGAAAAATATATTACTCGTAAGTAATGTTTAACAATAATTCCAGGAGCGTGCGTTGTATATGAGATGGTAAATAGCCAACGAGGACTATCTGGCTATAACCAATCTCATGTCCAACAAGTGCGAATCGAATAGTTGTTTTATCTAAGTCGGTACGCTTGTATACTTGCAAATTATAGCTAAATTTTATAGATTTTTAATTTTAC
>JAEMPF020035315.1:12500-22596 GCA_022496165.2 Catalaphyllia jardinei | reverse complement strand
CACGTATTAGAGATGTTTTAGAGAATCTCTCAAAACCCGTTTCCAGAGAACGCGCTTCTGACCTGTTACACAGTATGGCTGCTTCCAAAGATATTCTGTTTTGGACCCCACGTGGGCAAATACTTCGAAAAAACCGCATAATCCCTGTAACAAACATCGCTGAGTTAGTGGAATACATACTGCTGCCTCATAACGATGAGGTAATCAAGCCCAGAGCGCTTAATACCTTCTTGGATGGTCTGGCAGAGTTAGGAGTTGACAAGCGTTTAATAAAAAACAAGAAGATTTTGAGCGATTTACTAGAAAAAGAAAAGGTTTATCGAGAGAACGAAAGGGAAGGTGATGATGACAGCGACCGTAGCGACAGTAGTGAAGGTGAGGAAAGTCAATCTGAAAGCAATGATGAGGAAAGTGATGGCGAGTCTGATCAGTCTGAAAGAATCATGCAACAAGAGACCTCGAAACCATGTCCTCATTGTCAAAACAGAAATATGTCCGTAACTGCAGTGGTTAAGTGTCCCGGATGCTTTTGGCACGATAACTATTCTATTTGTCCCATTTGTGGTTACGATATCCCGGTTGACAACGAACATATAAAAGACGTCTTTGCCAATTGTAATGACTGTGGTGCAACGTGTCACGAAAACATGAAAACATCGAAAATGAGCTTATATTTTCCCAGTGAAGACTAAATTTATTCGTCATATTGTTGTTACTGGATCATGCCCGCATTGAAAGAACAAACTGTAGTACTTGACGAGTTAGAGCTCAGAGAGTTGTAAACACTGAGTTAAAATGGATTGCGATAAACTTGTTCATTTTCTCGGTCTTGAATATTTAACAGAGTTGTTTTGTGTTGTCTATTAGGTTCATAGACCAAATTTAATTCGCAATCGTAGTTTTTTTATAATGACTGAGATGTATATATTTCGTAGTTGTTGGAGCTTTCGTTGTCAATAAATGTATTTTTATTCATTTCAAATCTCTGTGTATTTGAATCATATCGCTATTAACAAGTAATAATCAAGAAACGTGCTGTTCAAAAAATATTTATTGTGGCGTGTTGACACTTAATTAGCGGTCGGAGCTTCTATTGTTGTCATTTCAATGATAGAGCTGTCCCATGGGTTTCTCCGTTCGAGTTTCGTCAGTATGCAAATCTAGGGAGTGGAGTTCAGTGCGTGACTAACGGCGCGGAAAACTCAAGAAGCAAAGAATTAAATTCTCTCTCTCATCAGCAAAGCTGAGAATAAAAGCATGATAGATTCTACCTAGATCAATCGGGGTTAAAAGAGTCCGGGCAAATTAACGTTTCGAAAATCGGAGAACGTTTTCAAAGAAAAGCTAGACAACCTTATTACGCTTTCAAAACATTTGTGGTTGTCAGCGTTTCCGAGTCGCGGACAGTTAAACAAGCGCTCAAGGCAGCTTCAAGATCAATAACGTTGGTGAAAAAAGCCATCTTCACGATAAACGTTTCGAATAAACTGAAAGTCTCGGAGATAGACTTTCGCAGCAAAGCGATTACAAGAACGATAGCGCTTTCGTTAAAATTCGCGCTTATAATTTTAACACATAAGAGATTTTTTCCAATCAAAGTTCACTAGTAGTGGGCAAGACCGGGCACCTTATTGTTTCCATTGTACTAGAGCGACGCTTATTAGTAAACCTATACCGAATTAGTATGCAGGAAGTCAAAAATTAGTATGCAGGAACGCATTTTACCTAGACAGTTTGAATATTAATGACTTGACTCTACCTAACTCTACCTGGCTCTACAGTAACGGGGATAATTCCCAACATAGTAGACTACTATTGAAGTTGCAGCATAAGAGTGGAATTGCCCCTATCCCCCCATACGATATCTGCATAGTCGAACAATGGCAAAACATAGATGTTAAAAAACAGCAATCTAGCATATAAAGGAAGGCAGTAACGAATACGTTTAAGTAGACCCAGCTTCTTGTTTACCTTAGAAAGCATTTGATCAACATGATCTTGCCAGGTTAGATGATTATTGATAACAATACCTAAGTATTTAAACGAACTTACTTCATCAAGATCCATATCATCAACCTTAAATGAAATAGAATCAATCTTATTCAGTCGTTGACTGCTACCAATAATCATGAATTTAGATTTACTTAAGCTAAGCGTCAAGTGATTTAACTTCAGGCAATTGTTCAGTTTTTCCAAGTCCAAACAAGTTCATTATCTCCTACAAAGACACCATTAATTTCAAAGGAACAACCCCTATTTATAAGCAGGCTAATGATACAAAGTTTTCAGTTCCTTCAATGGCAAGCAAGAGAATTGCCCGAATGAATAGGGCATCCCGTGCAAATCACTGGAATGAGCATCAAAAATGTTAAAGCTTTGTTCTGGATTCTTAATCACTGCAACTGTATTAATTCCAATGGTTGTCAAACAACAATTGTAGTTAAGTAGAAAATTTGAAAACACTTCTGTCAGAAAGTGAATAGATATGTATGGCCCATTATATGATT
Organism: Catalaphyllia jardinei; assembly: GCA_022496165.2. Taxonomy (NCBI): domain Eukaryota; kingdom Metazoa; phylum Cnidaria; class Anthozoa; order Scleractinia; family Caryophylliidae; genus Catalaphyllia; species Catalaphyllia jardinei. The sequence goes on along the minus strand of JAEMPF020035315.1, from coordinate 20,089 downwards.
ATTTGATGTCATGAACTTGTCAAACTTCCTGTTAATGTCTATTGTTATGTGTAAAATTTATTGGAAATTGAAATGATGCATGGAACATCAGTTAAAAGCAAATATCTGTAAATGCAAATGTCTGGACAGAGCATCTTATAGAAATGTACATGTACAGATTATTTGCAATGGTAAGAATATTATTCAGAGTGGAAGAAGATCAAAAATTGAAACTGATCTTCTATGTGATGATAAATAACAAAAGTGACATTTCTCAGTACACATTGCTTACCAGCATTTTCACCAAAGAGTACTTGATTTTCTTGATTGTAGTTAGCACATATTGTCCTTGTTGCTTGTAGAAAATCATTTCTGAAAACCAAAACATCACATCTTTCTACATTTTTTATTGTGGTGTCCAACAACTTGTTTCAGTACGGGCAAGTAAATTACATTTAAATGGAATATCATAAGCACTACACTCCAAAAATGATCCTTAAACGTGACAAGATATCCTTTGTTTTCACGAAATTGTCATGAAGGCTAATCCTTGACCGGTAATGTTCACTCGAGATCCCCATACTTCCTTTTGTCTTTTTGATCTTGGGCAAGCAAGAAACCCTTCAAATATGCTTCCGTGAATTCTCAACAGTGCAAGGAGGATGCAAGTCCAATACAGCCTATTTCACCTTGTGAAACTTTCAGGTGGCTTCAGGCACTTTCAAACACTTTCAAACTCTCAGTGTTGCAACCCGGACAGCATCGATAGATCAAGCCGATAGTTCTAAGCTTGCGAGAGCGCAATGACTCCTTCCAGTGTTGTACAACATGTACGTTCATATCCTTCTATTTAAACACGACAAGGTTTAAAGCTTAGAGCTTGTGGGGTCGTGTGGAAATAATTACAATATGAAACTAAATTGAAATAGTGATAACATTACTTACAGAATAAAATGTAAAATACAAGCATAAAATGTAAAATACAGGCATAAAATGTAAAATATTTAAAAGCATTTAAAATCTAGGTAGTGCCTCGGCAATGACTGGGCCGACTGTGCGCTAAAATCAAGTTCCTTAAAATAAATGTCCTTCTTCACTTTACGATAAAACTCAGTAAACTGGCCCGTATGTACCGAAGATTCAAGCACTTATGTTGTCTTTTGAGAAGGTAAAAGCTCTTCCACGAGCTGCAGTTATAACACAACTGGCTTCTGGGAGGAGAACTTACTCGCGAAACGATCGCCTGAAAACACTACCAGCGGCAACGCTCACAAACAAAATGACTACGGCACTAGACCGTGTGACAGGCGCTCGACCCTCGTGGACAAACAAATAAAAAAATCAGATGACGCCATAATGTGGCATTACACTTTGTGTAAGCTACACAAAAATGACTGGATTTTTCCAGCATTTCCATTAAGATTTGTAGATTTCGCAGTTCAATTCTGCTTTCGCTGTAAGTTTCAATGACGAGCGACGCTCGACTCAGGTTTGACAGTGGCGTGATTTTTCTCGACCAATCACAATTCTTTGCTACGCATAGCAACCAATGAAATTGCTTCATTTTGTATAGATCATAGATCACGTCAAATGGCTTTTTTTCGTGCAAAGGCGTAGCAAAGGCGGGGCGGTTGGGTCGGGGCCGGGGCCGGGGCCGGGGACGGGACCCGGGGTCGGGACCCGGGGTCGGGTTTTTTTTTTGTTGTTTGTTTTTTTTTTCTTTCTTTAAAACCAAATTCTGATTTCTCGCAATTTGCATCGGCTCTGTATCATATGATATTTTCAGATACGAAGAAGATAAAAAAAAAATGGGGTGGAACTTTGTTTTTTCGCATCATCGCAAACAGTCGCGTCACATTTCAGTCAAGACAGTCGAATATAGAGGCAGCAAATTTCTTTCAGAGTTCAACATTGATTTTTGCGATAGAAGTCGATAACTAAGTCAAGTCAGTGAAATTTAATTAAATGGAAGCTGAACTTTTTTTTTTTTGTTTCCTGACTTTATTTATACAATACATTAATACATTATTACGTATACAGGATTTACGGTAGTCCCACACAATTACACATACTCACACACACACACACATACATGCACTCAATACACTATTTCTTCTTTTCAAAAGAAAGAAAACGTGGGCCATATGGTTAATGTACTGAACAAGGCTGTACTACAAGACTAGTTTCTTCTCAAGGCTTGAACTTCCACTTCTTATAAAAAATATGAAGAATATTATTCTTCTGTGCAATATACAATTCAGTGTGGTATTTTTTACATAATAGTAATTTAAATGACTGTAAGCTGGGTATCCTATTATTTCTTTTACAATGGTAAATTACTGATTTTCCGACCAAAATACAGTAATTCAAAAAATTACTACCATTACCTAAGACCCCTACAATGATATCTTTTAGAGATAACAGAATAGTTTCTTTTGTGTTACAATACCAATACCACTTAAAATCATTCCAAAAATTTTGCGATACAGAACAATTAAATGACATATGTTCTATCTCTTCTCTACTTAAGTTACAAAAAGAGCAAATGTCTGAGTCTACTACTCCTAATTTTTTCAAAAGAATATTTGTACAAGTTATATAGTTAAGTACCTTAAACTGAAAATCTCTTAAAGACGTTTCTATGCAAACTTTTATGGGTAGCAGGTAAACCTCAGATAAATCCTCATACTCGATGTTAAATTTATCCTTCTGCTTTTTTGCAACATTTGGTAATGTAGCTTTTCGCTGAATTAACAAATTATAATACTGTTTACTTTTGGCCAAACTGACATCATAAAAATCATCACTGCGAAAAAAACCCAACTTTGTTAAGGTACTGACACCGTCATCCTTCCTCATATGGGATGGTATAGCCGATCTTAAACCAGACCACTCTAAGAAATTACAACTGATGTTCATTTCTTGTCTAACAGCCTCCAGTGAATCTAAATTATTCTTTGATAAGCCTAATTGACTAATGAACGAAATGTTTTTTTCGTAAATTTTTTTATAAAATACAGGTTTGCCATCAATCCTTATATTTTTATTATTCCATATAATAGAACTATTATTGTCCTTATCAGAGAAGGCTCCCTTGAACTCGGCCCAAAACTGAATCAACTCTGCATAGAATTGATTTGATATGTTATAATCTTTAGGATCGTAATCACAGTGCAAAAAAAAAGACCTCCGAAAGGTTTAAGCAGATGAGTGAGGTAACACTTCCAGCCAGCGTTTTCACTAGCGAACAACCGTTTGAACCAAGACAACCTAACAGATTTTACTAGAGTCTCAAAGTCTAACACCCTCAACCCTCCATTTTCATAAGAATTAATCGTAGCTGTTCTTACAACTCTGTCTTGACCTCTCCACAAAAAGTTAAACACAATCCTATTAATATCTTTAATAACCTCCTCTGGTACTGCAAACATGGTTGCTATATAAATTAGCTTAGATAAAAGAAGTGAATTAATTATCTGTGCTCTGCCATAGAGAGTTAGACCCCTTCCCTTCCACCAGTTGGCCGTATTTTCTATTTTTTTCAGTCGCTGTTTGTAATTCATCTTGATGAATTCATCATAATCATAAGTTAAATAGACTCCTAAGCATTTAATTGGTCGTTCCGGCCATTTGAGTCCACAAAGATCTCCCTTGTGACCACAACTCACACCTATACCCATACATTCAGACTTCGAAATATTAATTTTCAAACCTGAAATTCTTTCAAAGCTATTAATAACATCCAACAGAATTTTTAACGAGCAATCATCCTTAAGAACCCCTGTTGTATCATCTGCATACTGTAGCACCTTAATTTCAGTGTCTCCAATATTAATCCCACAGATATTGTCATTTGTTCTTATGTTAATTGATAACAATTCTACCGCGGTTATAAATATGTAAGGTGACAGAGGATCTCCCTGTCGAACACCTCTTTCGAGAGTAAAATAATCGGAGTGTACACCATTGTTACAAACAGAGCTGAAAATATCCTTATAGAGTACTAAAAACCATCTTATGAAGTCAGGTCCGAAACCAAAGACCTCTAGACATCTTTGAATAAAGTTCCACTCAATACTATCGAAAGCTTTCTCAAAATCAAGAAAAGCTAAGATACCGCTCGTGCCCTCACTTTTTGTAAAATCCATGATGTCATAAATAGTTCTAATGGTTTCACCAATGTACCTTCCTTCCACGTAACCACTTTGATTGTGATGAATTATATTTGGTAAAACTTTCTTAATACGAAATGATAAGGCTTTTGACAAAATTTTAACGTCCGTGTTCAACAAAGAGATGGGTCTCCAATTATCCAACAGCGAGCGATCTTTATCTTTCTTATCAATAAGAGTGATTATCGCTTGCCTTTGGGAGGTAGACAAATTCCCTGTTTCGAAAGCTGTATTGAACGAAGCCACAAGACTATCTCTTAAGAGATGTCAAAAAGTTTTATAAAATTCGGCTGGAAGTCCATCATTGCCAGGAACTTTATTATCTTCAAAAGTTTTAAGGACCTCTGAAACCTCCTCAATTGACACCTTGCCTTCACATAGTTTTCTCAAAGCATCCGTTAATTTTGGAATGTTAGGATTGTCGAAGAATTGGGAGCTTTCTTGACAGTCCATATTTAATTGCTTTGAGCTATACAAATTCTTTTAATAAGTTTTTTCAGCTTCCAAAATTTCAAAAGGGTCTGTTGTAATGACACCACTTAAATTTAATTTTCTAATGTCTTTACGAATGTGGTTTCTTTTCTCTAAATTTAGGAAATACTTGGTACTTTTTTCTCCATGCTCGTGCCATCTTGCCCTGGATCTAACAATTATCCCCTGTACTTTTTTTTCTTCATAAGAGTCCAAATCTGCTAAGGCATTTTCTAGGTTATTTAGTGTCTCGTTAGACGGATTGGATTCATGTTAAGTCTTTAATTTATCTATTTTCTCTCGTAATACTAATTCTTCTCTCTTACTCTCTCTTGCAATTCTCTTTGAAAATTTTATTGAAAATTCACGTATTCTATATTTTATCCATTCCCATGACAATTGTTGGTCTTGAAAATAGGATATTGACTCATTTCTCCATATAGGTATATTGAATTCCATTTCTTCAACATAATCCGTTCTCAAAAGGAGCGACACATTTAATTTCCAAGATCCTGGACCTTTCATTTGCTGATCTATAGATTGAAACTCAATTATAATTGCAGAGTGGTCTGTTTTAATTGCCGGCACAATATCAACATTCTTGACATTGTCGAAAAGGTGAAACGAGGTGAGCCAGAAGTCAAGCCTACAAAATACAAAGGGCATTTTTGGACTCCAAGTAAAACTTTGCAAATCTGGATTTTTAACTCTCCAAATGTCCTGCAGGCTAAAATGTTCTTTTAGCGTTTCAATTGTTCGAATAACATTAGCACGTGGAGACAAGATGCCACCTTTTTTATCTAGCAGCGGATTTAAAGGACAATTAAAATCACCACCTGTGATAACATTATCCTCATTAGTTATTCCGAATTCCGACAAGACCCGTTGCAGATTTTCGAAAAATTTGCGCGAGCAGGCATCCTTATTTGGAGCATATATATTTACGACAGTGTATTCTACATCCTGAATTTTACCTTTCACTACCAAAAATCTTCCCTGCGAATCAATCTTGACAGAGTCAACATTGTAGTCAAAACCATTCCTGACTAAAATTAATACCCCTCGAGCATTATTTGCACCATGCGAAAAAAATATTTTACCTCCCCATTCACGCTCCCATTGTCCTTCAACTTTTTGAGTACTATGTGTTTCTTGAAGGAAGATGATGTCAGATTTCATTTTCCTACACCAACAGAAAATTATTCTACGTTTCTTAAAATTGCTCAAGCCTCTGACATTCAGTGAGGTTAATTTAAACATCGATATGACAGATGCAAGTCATACAAAATGTAGTTATAAACAAAACGTGCAGCCTCACTTCAGCACACAAACAAGAAATATTCTCGCTCACGAAAACCCAGCAAAGTAGATATATAATATTTGAAGACAACCACAAACACAGACACACACACAAACACATAACCAAGCTGAACTTACCATGAACACAACGGTTGCCTTCGCTGAGACCCCTGGGAAACGAAATTAAGTCAAAGCGTGCGAAATTTTCACATATTATGTAAATGTTTAAATATATATAGTGAAATTATTTTATGTAAATGTTAGTATATGTGATAATTTAATTTTTTTCTTATATACCGAGCGAAAATCTCGCCAATGATCAGCGGCGAGGTAATTCTGTTTGTATAATGTTGATACCAAAATCTCGTCGACGATCAGCGGCAAGATAATTCTGTCTGTACAAGGAAGACACGAAAATCTCGCCGATGCTCAGCGGCGAGGTAATTCTGTCTGTATGAAGAAGAAAATAAAATCTGGCCAATCATCGGCGGCGAGGGAATTCTGTCTGTGTATAAAGAAGAAAAGAAAATTTCGCCGATCATCGACGGTGAGGTAATTCTGTTTGTATAATGTTGATACCAAAATCTCGTCGACGATCAGCGGCGAGATAATTCTGTTTGTATAAGACTGAATACACGAAAATCACGGCGATGATCAGCGGCGAGGTAATTTTGTCTGTATAAAGAAGAAAACAAAATTTCGCCGATCATCAGTGGCGAGGTAATTCTGTCTGTGTAATGTTGATACCAAAATCTCGCCGATGATCAGCTGCGAGGTAATTTGGTCTGTATATAAGGAAGGCGCGAAAATCTCGCCGATTATCAGCGGCAAGATAGTTCTGTCTGTATAATGATGATACCAAAATCTCGCCGACGATCGGAGGCGAGATAATTTTGTTTTAGGAAGACACGAAAATCTCGCCGATACTCAGCGGCGAGATAATTGTACTGTCTGTATAATGAAGATACCAAAATCTCGTCGGTGACCAGCGGCGAGGTAATTCTGTCTGTATAAAGAAGGAAACAAAATCTCGCCGATGATCAGCGGCGAGGTAATTCTGTCTGTATAATGATGATATCAAAATCTCGTCGGTGGTCAGCGGCGAGATAATTCTGTCTGTATAAGGAAGGACGAAAATCTCGCCGTTGATCATTGGCGAGATATTTCTGTCGGAATAATGAAGAAACCAATATCTCGCCGATGGTCAGCGGCGAGGTAATTATAACTGTAATTGCACAAGGGACGATGCCAAAAGGTTCCTATTCTCACTGCATAATTAATTAGCTCATGGCGGAAGTTTTCATCATGCGTTCGAATTCCCCCGTTCCCGAGCATGCTTATTGCGGTGTTGATGCTTTGCGGTCTTAGAGTATATATTTTGTCGCCCCGCCTGAAAAGTGGTCATTTTAACCGTACTCCGGGACGACGGCCAACTTTCGCGTCTGTTCCTTGCACAGTCAACCGCCACCAGCATAGATGGCAGAACATCGTCTTCCCCGTCCACCCGCTCCCGTCGCTGCTGCAATTGTGGAGCATGCTGCCGTTGAGCCACCGCCAGTTGTAGAAGAACCGCCTGTTGTTGATCCGGTTATCGCACCGCCCCCGGCTCCAGTTCTAGCGGCGGACCCGGCCCCGGCGGTTGAAACCGTGGAAGAGGTAATTTTCCTA
>JAEMPF020035315.1:0-7500 GCA_022496165.2 Catalaphyllia jardinei | reverse complement strand
ACTTAAGGACCGGAAGGGATTTTTACTTAAGTTCACACTTACTAAAACTTTTCGGGGTGACACATCTTCTCCTTTTGTCTTAGAGCCTTTTACGAACAATGAGGTCTGTCCTGTTTCCTGGATTGAATATTATTTGTCTGCTTGTCACTTTCTTTCCATCGAATTAGCTGGTGGGTATATGTTTAGGACTACTGACCGCGGTAAAGTTGTGAGCTCAAGGCCTTTTCTTGGTTCTGCGGTTAATAACCGTCTGCGCAAACACCTCACAGGGGCTAAGATAGATTGTGGGGAGACCCCCCACAGCTTTAGGCTTGGCCTTTCGAATACCCTTAATATGATGGGTTGCTCTCCGGAGGAGATTTCTCGCTACGTGGGATGGAGGAACGGCGATATGGTTAACCATTACAATAAAATGTCCACTGTAGCTGGTTCCTCCTCTATCTCTAAGCGACTCCTCTCGAGTACCGAGTGTCTTGTTCGGACTCCGATTTCCCATCCTAGCAACCTCCAGTGTATCTTCTAGTTATGGGTTACCAATGTTTTTCTTGTAATACTTTAGGGCTGGTGTATCGGCTGGCTTAGACTAATGATAGTCAGGGGCGGGGGTGGCGATTGTTTGTTACGAGGCTTCTGAGTATTGGGGGAAATAAAGAATGGTGCTCTTGTCTTGTCTTTTGTTGTGGCAATTCTTTGGGGCAGTGGAGGTTTTAATCGTTTAGGTCGTGATGGTGAGGGCAGGAGCGAACTCTTCCCATAACTTAATCTTTTGCGATGGGGTAATGAGTATGCAGTGAGGATATTATACTAAATACTGCGTGTACAAAATAATTTACGTTGAAATGGCTTACCTTGTGTATGCATTGCGTTATTTTGCCGTCTCTGTGTTTCTGGAGGCGCCTTTACAGCCATTTAGGCGAGTTAAACTACCGCGGATAAACTACGAGGTAGTTTTTATACGTATACCATTTACGTTTATAGCATTTTCAACGGCTAAAATTGCAACGCAATCGCCAACGGGCATAATGCCACGTATTAATGCGCCTCCTGTGCAGTCAAAATCTCGGGAAAAAGTTAAAAGTGCCATTCTAGCCCCAAAAGAGGACCGATTTCTTTTACTACAGTGCTTTCAGGAAGCTTCCTTTTAACTGTCCTGTGTTATTTGACATAAACAGGCATGTTCTATGTCAATAGCCGAGTTCCGTATTCCCGGCAGCACTGGGCCGAACAAAGAATGTGGGACGGAAATGAGGCTTATGCGGGGTAAAATCTTTCGCGGCGCAATTTATGTTGTTTTAAACTACGGTTTTTGAAACAATCTTGAAGAAATGAAACCTAATTTCGTCAGGGAAGTTCCTGAGTTGAAAAATAACTTACAAGTGGGGGGAATCAGTGCGAATAAGCACCGCGAAGAACTTATGGATTTTAATGTCCTTGGAAGCTAATGAACTTGCCATCGAAATCTTTGACCAGCAAGGAGGTATTTCTGCCAAGTTAGTAACGGAAAGTGAAACTATTCCGGATCCCTACTTGCTCAAGTCGGACTGGACATGATCCATTAGTTCCGGTTTAACATCTTGCCTTTTTTAATTTCTGGAGTAAACACCTTGTTCTTCGATGTCTCTGGTAATTCCTTGACTTCCTTTCCCTGCTTTCGCGTGTCGACTCTTCGAAGGTTTTCGCTGAAGATGTTGTGGGAATCCAAATATTAAGTTAACAGGATTCAATTTCGTCAGCCTGGACCTCCTTCGAAATGAACTGAACATATTCCGGTGTGCATCATAACATAACTGTCCAGGTGACAGGCTGCAATCCATCATTGCTTACGCCGCTCTCGTTCTGACATTTCCGCAGCACAATACGTATGCCCTGAGGGAGTAGAAAAAATCTAACATTTGCCAGGTGTAGATATTTTTCAACATTTTTTTCTGTTTCTTGATGCTTTTCTTGCAGTAAGAAGCAAAACAGTGATGATTCGCAATTGCTACAGCTCTCGTCGACTCGTTTCTTCCCCGCATTAGCCTCACTTTGGTGGGTTTTTACCAAACTCGCCGGGAATACAAAACCGGTCTATTGAACAAAATCTAAAGGCCATGTTACACGAGGCAATTTTTCTTGCTTCGTGTAACACGGCCTTAACGTTCGATTGATAGGTGAATTTTAGACTTTTCTTTCGTAATCCATCGAGTTCGATTCCGTCAATTAAAATCGAACGAAAACGAACCCTCTCACTCAATCTTTTGTCTTCGTTGTGTTCAATTATCGAATTAATCAAAAGCATCGTCCGAATAGCTTCAACTAAGTTCAGTTAAGTTGGATTGCCGACGTCATGCGTTAGCGATCTATTTTTAATTCGGGCAACCTGTCAAGCCTAGGTGGTCTCGCAGCTATTTCAAAAGACCAGTGACAGTCACACACGAGTGTTGGACCGGGTGTAGATATGGGTTATTGACCAAGTGTGAGGTGAAGATGGGTGAATATTGGCCTCGTTCTTTTTTGGGTGTTTATGGACAGAGACGAGGTCGAGGTCCATAAACTCGCAAGAAAAGAACGAGTCCAATATCCAGCCATCTTGACCGATCAATCGTGGTCAATAAAGGATTTATTATGTGGCCTTCAAGGAAATTTTCCTTGCGGGATTCAGCGGGTAATCCCGAGCGCTCCATCTTGCCCACGCGGATAGCCAAGCATTAAGTCATCTTTCCCGCTCGCGGAGCTAGCCATATAATAAAAATAGGTACGTCTCTTAGGTGTCTTTCTTAAAATTGTCTTAAAATCCTTACACACAATTCGCTCTCGATGTGACGTGCAGAATTGAATTGTACTCTGGACATTTTTTTATTGTTATTGCATCGTTTAGGAAAGTAGGCGTTATAATGGAGCTGCAAGGACAATACAGAAACAGAGACAGAGCAAAGGGCGGATATGTCGATCTTAATAAGGTATTTCATACTTCATTTATGCACGACTCAGTTCCTATCGATATCGAAATAGAAGTAGAGTTAGAAATCGATATCGCAAAGACTCTCCTATTGTTGTTACAAACTGTTAATCGTTTGATAAATACGTTAGAACTTCGCGTTAACGTGCGAAGTACAGCTGCTTCTCATTGCTCACAGCTCACAGCTGATTTGATGTAGACAGCTGTGTTTTTAGGCGAGCTTATCATAACGACGACTAAATATATAAATGAAATTTAAAAATTGAGGCACCTTTTACTCCCATTTAGAGCATGGTAAAAATGGCCTCTTTTGGTCCTAGTGTGAGGTCTTATTCGGACCCAGTATTTAAGTAATCCGGCGTGAAAATATGACAGGGATGTGTGGGGTCTTTGACCTAGTCAACGCTCTTTAGAATTCCCCCCCCCCCCTCCTTCCGCGAATGCAATCGACAACAACAAAGATAAATTATCAAAAAAAAGAAAAGATTTTAAAAGTACCTAACCGATTTCATAATGAAACAATAAACACAAATACAATTTTCCTTTTTAATCCGTTTAGAAAGTAAATTACGTTCCTGAATAAAAACACACGGCATCCTCGTTTTTAACTATATGATCGCAAGAGCAACTGAAATATGTTTCGAATTGCTCTAGAATATACTATCTGTCTCTCTGAGTTTAATTTACCTCGCCGACGATCATCGGCGAGATTTCTGCCTTATTATTATGCAGACCGAATGGCCACACCGCTGAAAATCGGCCCGATTTTGTTTTTTTTCATTTTTATATGTACACAGAAATACCTCGCCGCTGATCATCGGGGAGATTTTTGCGCCTTCCTTAAACTGACAGAATTACCTCGCCGCAGATAATCGAGATTTTGGCTCCTCCTTTCTATACACGCAGACATACCTCGCCGCTGATCATCGGCGTTAAAAACAGAAATACCTCGGCGCTGAGCATCGGCGAGATTTTGTTCTTCTTTATACAGACAAAATTTCCTCGGCGCAATTTTTGTCGTTCTGTATATCGAAAGAATCACATAATATGTGTTTGTCTGACTGTCTTGCCCGAAATGTGATGCGACTGTTTGGGATGATGCGAAAAAATGAGCTCCACTGCATTTTGTTATTTTCTTTATATCTGAAAATATTGTAACGATACATAGCTGATGCCGATACATAGCTGACGCCGACCCCGACCCCGACCCCGACCCCGACCACGACCCCGCATTTTACTGACACCCCACAATAAAAAAATTCTGTAGTAAAAACAAACAGAACACATAAGATATGTTCATCCCGAATACCGATTTTCACATAGTAAGTAGTAGAAAGTAAAATCTTTATTTAAACTCGTTTAAAAATCTTCAGTTATACTAAAAGTCTTTTCATTACAATTATTTTTAAAAATTAAAATAACTATAAAAACTGATTTAGAAGATTGCCGAGTGGGAATCGGATGTTTTAAGTGCGCGGTTGATTTTCTTCTTAAACTGCCCAATTGATCTAATCGCCCTAATATTTTCAGGAAGAGAATTCCATAGTAAGGCACCGCTATAGCCAAAGCTGCATCCTGTCAAGCTTAAGTTTTGAGGCTCTAGAAACTTCGAATTACATCTTCCAAGCATGACGTATTATAATAATCAGTGGTTTCTAGAAATATTTAAAAACCCCTCAAGCGAGATTCATAGTTTCACTTTGCAAAGTCAGTTACGCAGTGGTAAGTACAGCTGTAGCTAACTTTCTATCGTCTGGTCTCTATTTCAACTAGATAGAATAATATATAGAGAATTAACTCTGAAGTGTAAATTTTAGTGCTAATGTAACCCGTGAATAACCCACTGGGCGTTAGCCCTAGCAAGGGAATTTACACTTCAGAGTTAATTCTCTGTTACATCATTTGTGCTCATAGTGCTACGCGGCACAACATTCAGAATAATATATAGCTTGCTTATGAGAGCAACGACATTCAGACAACCATAGCACTGGAAAATTTGGACCATTTACAGACTTAATGAAATGTCTGTAAATCCTGAATTTACGGACTTGGTACTTTTCCTGATTAAAGACAAAATGTCTGTAAATTTATTTTACAAACATTTTGTTTAGTTTTTAGTTCTGTTCATTTCAAATGTTTGTAAATTAAAGCCGCTAGAATAAGAGGATAGGACTCATAATTTACAGAATTAATAAAATCTTTTAAGAATGCTTGTAAATTTACCACTTACAAAGAGCATGATGGATCTAGTCACGAAATTGGTAAACAAGTGACTTTGACGATAATGATATATGTTTTGCTGCCAGGTCACCTTTATTACGATCCATGTTACCTGTTAGTAGCTAAATCACACGCCTTAATTAAGCATAAATTGTTGTAGTTTCTTGCTACTGAGTCCTTCGTTGTGTTGGGTTTGTTTTACAAAATATGCTTTCAGCCTGATTCTTGTACTCAGTTTGTTTGAGTTAATAACTGATATCTGTCTTTTCATTAGGCGTTCACCCTTCTTATCACTATGGCAACTGAAAACTATTATCTCAATATTATTACTGTAATGATATAAATAGGGTGCGGAGATCTGAACTTTCCATCATGGAATTTGGCTCAAGCAAAATATTCCTCTAGTGTAGGTGGATCTAGCATGAAATAGCTTGATGTCGAATTCCCATAAAGGCAAGTTAATGCATTCCTCAACAGGGCACATACAACATATAATTTTCCAATTGAGCTAATGCCTATTTTAAGGTTTTTCTTAAAGACCATAAACTTGAAATACTCAACAATGTCTCCAAACAACCACTCAACAGACGTTCGTACATTGGACATAGATTTGTTGAAGGCTGTTAGGGCAGCACCTCTAAATGGGGCCATGAGATTTTTTCTTAGAGGATAAGCAGGGTCCTCATATATGCACATCGCCTGTCCGGTTGGGGATACAGCATACTGCTCCAGGGCAGTAAGGACGCCGGAATCAGAAAGCATTGCAGCACCATGCCTCTTTCCTTCTGAAGATAAAGACATAATCTTATAAGGGAAGTTTACAAATGATGAGCTGCTAATTAAAAAAAAGAAATCCCTCATTTCTAATTCTTACCTACAGGTCCAAACAACTGTCCAATTAGGCCATTGGGGAGGGCAACAGCCTGAAATTTTAGGGCATGAACTCTCTTGTGCCCGTTGTAGACCATCCTTTGATGCTCTCCCGGTCTACAAATCGGACGGACCGTTCCATCTACAAACCCAAAACAGTTGTTAAGGGGAGCGCCTTTGTCAGACACAGCATCAGCATATTATTGAAGAGCAAGTGGATTGAGAATAGCCTGATTCCAGGCTGTGATTCTCCGATGGTGAAGATCGTAGATATAGTTAAGCACGATGTTCAATATCATACACAAAACGGGAACTGGTCTTGCAAACCTACTAACCATGTCGCTGTAGCGACATGGATAGGCAAGCCGGCGGAGAAGGATGCAAAGTCCCTCAAATGTGGGCACTCAAATGTGGGTGGCAATTGCAGCACATCAGCGAGACGCTCGATGTCTCCTCTTTCAAATCGAAACTCGGCTTTGCATTCGGCCTCGCTAATGTTTTCCTCTAAGTTAAATTCTTCGTACTCGTAGTAAGGCAGCTCTAAATTAACTGGCTTATTAGCTTCGTACAGAAACAGGAACTCTTCGTCGGTCAGTAGCTTTTCTGCGAAAGCAGTGACAATCATTTCGCTAGTCTTTTTAAAAGATGTCATGATTTAGAAACAGTGCTAGAAACCTAAGGTTCGCTACCGTCCTCCGTTCAAGCAACCCGCTCCTTAACGTACGTAGAAAGTTTCCCGCCAAGAACGACGGTTTCGGCCCAGTCCTCTGCGCGTAATATTACCGTCCTCGAGGTCAGCCGTCCAGGTATCTTAAAGTCCCTATAAATAAGCTCGGACTGGGCAGTTATCATGAACATTGAGTCAGCAGTAATTCATATCATTATCATGGCGTGGACAGAGTGAGTGGACAGTCTCGTAGAGATGGCGGACAAAAAGTCGAAGTCGTTGTTGTATAGTTGTTTGATGAGAGAAAAAAAACTTTACCGTGACACCAGGGCACTTATCGCAGAAACAGAAATTGGCGGATAATCTGTTCCCGCCATGCACTGGTAGTGACGTCCAGTGACGTATTACACCGCCCTACGATCACGTACATTTGCTCTGCATCCGCTCCTTCTCGCTTTTTATGAATGCTGTGAATTCTACGGCTGGTAATAGTCCGTGTTTTTTATTCTCATTTTAGACTTAGTCTGCTGCAAAGAAACATAGGTAAGTGTCCATTTCGATGATGAAATTATTCTTAACGCAGTTCTGACTTAATCTCCTTTAAAGTTCGAATCTTATGCTTTCTTTGCCGATCGAGCTCATGGCTCCTGCCGCTTCAGATAAAAGACTAAGATAAAATGTAGTTGCTCCATTTCACTATATGCTTCAGCTTTCATCTATTTCTCAGATCTGTTGATATGGCTGCAAGGGATATCTTCGGACAAAATGGCCTTGCCGGTCTCAACAAACTGGTTGTCGAAGAAAA
>JAEMPF020035314.1:0-15000 GCA_022496165.2 Catalaphyllia jardinei | reverse complement strand
TACTCGCCATTGTGGCTCAGAAGAGCAGCAAATTCATGATCAGTAATTTACTAGTGTTAAAGTTCATCCGCGAAAGTTTGCGGCGATGTATTCCAGAGCCGCCACTTGCTTCGGGTATTCGGTAGAGCTGGAAAAGCTGGCAGTGACAAAAATCTTCCCTCCAAGATTCCAAGCTAATATACACGAAGTGCGAGGAACTTGTGTCTAAGGCGAGTGAATTCAGGCAAAGAAGTCAAATTATGCAACTCAACTGAAACAAAAGTATTCAGTGACGCGTTGTGTTTTGATCGAATTGTAGCCATCGTGTGAACCGCCTTCTGGGCTCCGGTATGAGTCTCCAGCTCAAGGTAATATTAGTGTAAAGTGGGGTTGACTGCCTATACGACTTCTAAGTTTCGTGACATTTGTACTTTTGCTGTTTTCTGTACGTTCGGTCACTCGACATTTTGTGGCTTCACTCGTGTTAAAAAAGGGCACTTCATGCTGTGTTCTAAGGAGTAATTCTCAGCAGCTCAGAAAACTTAGAGGACTTAGAACTTGTGTGCGTTGAGATGACCACCTTTTGCAATAAGAAAGTGTTGTTCTGCTCGATTTACTGGCCAGATCCCGACAATGACATAAGCTGCTGGTTGGAGAAATTTAATATTTTCTTGACCATACTTTGGAAACCTATGAGAATATGGTAATAGGAGGTGACCTGAACTTGTCCAAAAGCTCTTGGGACTCCTTAGAAAACACTAGTGGCACAAAAGAGGTGTCGTTTTTAGAAATTCTTAATGATTATTTTTTAACACAATTAAACTTTATTCCCACCCGTCATTATAGAGTGTTAGACTTCGTAGTTACGAATGTGCCGGACCGTGTTCGCGTGCTTGAGGTTCTCAGTCCAAAATTAATCGGATGTGTTCACAGACCATGGCACTGTGTCCTTTGAATTTCACGCCTCTACAAAAGCCACTCACAAAATAATCAAAGGACTCTCATGAGCCAACTCATTCATGCTCTTAGCCATGAAATGACTTAAGTGTATATTGTGTATTATAGAGTTTAACAATGTTGGTGGTGCATCAATAAGCTTAAAGCTTCTTCCTGACATGTATCTTAGCTATCAGCAGGCTTACAATTGATTGATTGATTGATTGATTGATTGATTGATTGGGTAAATGAATTATTTGCTGTACAATAGATTAGGACAATATAGCATCATTCTGTATGTTTTGTTGTCAAGCATTTGAGTTCATTGTTTAGCAAATGTTGTGTCGTCTAAATGAAGTGAAAGCCTCACTCACTGTTTGCTTGTTACAGTTTATGTATGATATTTTATTCAAAGGAAATGTAAGTGATTAGTGCAACAATAGCCCTTTTTACAGTTCCCGGCGCCATATTGGATTTGTAACCGCGCAAAAACGATAGCGAGGCTCCCGGTGACCCGCGTAATACAAAAGCAGTAAATACAGCTGATCGCAATAGGCTTCTCACGTTCAATCGCTTCGAAAACAGTCGAAAATGGTGCTTGTTTACCAAGATAAGGAGATTTCAACGCTAGAGGATATCCAGAAGTTAAAAGTGAAAGATTTGAGGGAGATATTACGTTCAAATTCGGAAGCGACGGGCGGAATTAAAGCGGACTTGGTGTTAAAGGTATACGCTATTCTAATGCGTAATGTGCTACGACCGGGTGAGAATCAACAGCAAACTGCCGATAATATTCCTCAGAATGATCAAAGTACTGCAGAAAATGGAGGCGAATTCAAGTATGATGATACTTTACGAAGAATCTCGGCTCTCGGATGGTCCACTGATTTGCGTCAGCTCCCCGAGCTGAATTTCATTCAGCTTTATGATTACCTTGTTGTGTCAACTCGCAAGTACCGCCACATTGTTCTCAAGGGAACAAACTACAAGAAATTGAAGTCGTATCAATTTTTCTTTGAAGGGAACGTTAAGAGGCTGGAAAGCAAATCCTATGATGGCAAGACGTACGTGAAAGCCACTGTTCTGCCATCGATGAAAAAGTCGCCTTACCGCGTGGTCGTGGAGTTCACACCTCAGTGTGATATATTACGCTCAGCCTGTACCTGTCCCTCGGGGCTTGGCATGCAAGGAAAAGGAAAGTGCAATCATATAGGAGGTGTGCTGTTTGCCTTAGAAGACTTCACAAGACGCGGTCTTCAAAATCATCCTGAACCTCTGTCTTGTACATCGCGTCTTTCTGTATGGGTTGTTCCACGCAATCAGAGCGTTGCAGCCAAACCCCTTGACCAGGTCTTAATAAGAAAAATAAGGTTTGGAAAGAAAAACATCCGCCTCAAGCCAAAGTTGATAAACTTCGACCCAAGACCACCACAACAGCGCAACAGGGATGCAGAAGGGTTCAAAACTTTAAGCGAAAACCTCCAAAACTGTCTGCCTTCAAGCTCATTCTTCCTCTTTCACGACCTAAAATCAAACTGTTCTGAGGAACCCACCCTTCAAGAGACTGAAGAGCAAGTCGAGGAAACTGTTGCCTTCACCGACAGCTATGACATAGCTACTAATCGCTTTAAAACTATGATCGATGAACATGTTACGAGCCTAACCATTACACCAGAGGAGATCAAGGAAACTGAGAGGCTGACCAGAGGGCAATCAAAAAACGATTTTTGGTTTGAAAAAAGGAAAACTGTATTAACAGCATCAAATTTTGGAAATGCTGCCAAAACAAAAGTGGAGCCGTCAAATAAAATAAAGGCAATACTTTATGGTAACTTTACAACTGAAGCTGTCCAATATGGAATCGAAAGTGAAGAAAAAGCTGTAAATTTATTTATAAAGGAAATGGGTCAGGATGGAATCAGAGTAAAGGTGGAGGAAACGGGATTGTCATTGTCAAAGGACAAACCATACCTCGGCGCAAGCTTGGACAGAATAGTGACAATAATGGACACTGGTGAAAAATGGGGGATGGAGATCAAGTCTCCTTTCAGCAAAGCTGGCATGACTGTCGATGAAGCTTGTAAAGCAAAGAATTTTTTCCTGGAAAAACTAGCTGATGGGTCTGTTCAACTGAAAAGGAACCACAACTACTTTTGTCAAATTCAAGGTCAGCTGTACTGTTCCCTCATACCCCTTGAAGGCATTTTTTTAGTAGTGTACTTTGGAGAAAACATGCCACTGTTTATTGAAAAAATTCACTTTGATAACAGCAAATGGCGCGATGACTTGTTACCAAAGATTGATTATTTTTATCGAAGGGCTTTTTTTCCTGAGGTGCTGACCGGACGAGTGAAAAGAGGAAAGGTCCTTTACCTACATGGTGGTTGGCTTCCATTCGGACACTATTCAAGCTCAAGAAGTGGTTTAAAGTTAACACTTCAGAGAGAAAAATGAGGTGAACAATGAATACTTGTAAATATTAAGGGTAAAATTCAAAAGCATTCTTTTCTTTAAGCATGAACAGTGCAAAAAATACATGTAATTTCATTTTTTACTGAACTAAAGTAAACACTTGGTTCCATGATTATTTGTGTTATATTAATTATGTCTGTGTCTCAAAAGGAATGTCAGATTTTTCCATAGAAAAAAAAAGCTTATTAACCGAGCTTAGGTTGTCTGTCTGTATGTGACAATCTTGACCTTGGTCATGAGTACAGATCTCACTTCATTCAGCCTGTACTCATGACCAAGGTCAAAATTCTCCCATACAGACCCCCTGGTTGGTTAATAAGACAGTGGTACAAAATCCCAATGGTTACATAGAATATGAAACTAATGGAAGCTAAGAGGCTGATTACATGAACCGGGCTGAGCTGGCTAGCTGGGCTTCTGTCACACTTGTAAAATGCAACAAAAGTAGAAAAACATTCCGCCTATTTAACATGCAGACAAAGATATTGTTATAGTCGCTTTAAAAACGCCATTTTCTTTCAAGCTGTTGCCAAGTAGCCATGCTACTGAACAAAAGTCATCCCAGCTAACCAGGGCAGCCTGCCTGTTAATCAGCCCAAAATTACGGAATGTATACACACACTCACTATATGAAAGCTTAAGCGGGAATCATGAGCTATTAGCCGGTGGCAGTAAAGGGGGTAGAAAATTTGTCAGAAGGCCACAGACAGTTGCAATTTGTGTTGCATAAGGGCTTAAGGTGTTCGGTAAAATGCCATCTAAAATGTGGTAAGTCTTAATGCGGCCAATTGCACGCTCCACATGAATACGGACTGAAGCGATGCTCATAGTTTCTTCGGTTTCAGCTGCCGTCATTTGTTCACGACCGGCCAGAAATGGTGGCATGTTAACTGAAACACCAGCAGGTACAATTGCAGAAATGTCAAATCCTCGGTCTACCATGACATTGTCACCCGCTTCCAACAAATCCAATACTCCACTCTCTCTTGTTATTTGCTTATCAGACACACGCCCTCCCCAGAGATCTGACAGGAAAGTTACCTGTCCATTTGGGGTTACCCCAACTAGCAACTTCCAGGTATTATGATGTTTATAATCGGACCATGTCTCTGACTGGGCCAGCATAGCAGAAGGCCGCTGAATAAATAGTTCCGTGCAGTCTAGAATGATCCTGGTTGTGGCATACTGAGCAAACTCCTTTGGCATGTTTTTGCGGACAAGTTCCTGAGTGGGGAATGGAAACAGTTCCTTCATTTCATAGCACAACAAATTTATCCAGGTGATACAAATCCTAGATACTAGGCTGGTACTGATACCAAATCTGTCGGCAAGGTCTTGCACAAAGAGGCCAGCCTTCAGTCGCATGAGTACGAGAAGAAACTCATCCAGATAACTAAGCTTTCTTGAAGGGCCAGGTTTACACTTGTTATCATCAGTTTGATAAGGCTGGCTTTCCTTTAGTAGATTTTCGCCCTTCCAATACTGCATTTTGGCAAGCTTTGGTTCAATGTACTTGTAGACGCTAATCAATGCATCATAACTTGGGAAGCCAGTGTAAAATAAAACCGCAGCATTGTCATCCTTAATTTTTTCGAGTGAAAATTGCCGTTCCAGTAACACTGCTTTTTCCTTTTCTGCTTCACAGAGCTTTTCCTGGCAGTCAGCTAGTTCAATTTCAAGTAAGGCAATTTTTCTTTGCAGTTCAAGGAAAATATCAGGCTCTGTTTGAGGGGTCTCACTCTCCAATTCAACAGCATTTTCATCAAACTGTGACAATGAACCAGCAGCAGAAGTTGAGGGTTCATCAGAGGAAAATGCTCTGTAGGCTCCAACATGCAATGCTGACACTGCTTCTCCAACAGACTCTGGAGTTGACTCATCGGTTACTTGTTGCATTCTTTCCGCTGGTGCCTTCCTTTGCTTATTTCCCAAGTTCCAGCTAAAAAGACAAGGCTCTGCACCTAATAAATAAATAAATAAATTAATTAATAAACAAATAATAAATTAAGCTGCAATAATTTATTACTTTTAAAGTCCAGCAAAACATATAACACATTATGAAACACTGGAATCATAAAGTTCACAATAAACAACACTCATATGAACAATATAAACATTTTACATTTTCTTAGCTTAACACTGCTGTCATGTGAACGAAACAAGACACAGCAAAATAATCAGAAATTTTAACATACAATGTAAACAATACTCGCTCAAAAAATACAAACACAGTCTGTGATTTGGAAAAGCTTTAAGGGCTACTTGGTATTAAAAAGACCAAAATATCTTCGCATTTTTAGTTTTTCATAGTTTAAATGCGAAATGCACTCAGCACTGTTGTCATGTAAACAAAACAAAAGCACAACAAACGACCGAAATATCACAAACCTTTCTTTAAAATCCAGCGACCAGTAAGTTTTTTTGAAATATCTTCGGTTCGAAAATGTTCATGGCAAAGAACGGTGGAAGTGGAAACGACAAATCCATCCTGTCCATGTCGCCGCTTGATGAGGGAACACCACCGTTTTCTTCGCTGAGCGTCCTTAGGAAACTCGAAGAAATGGTAACTTGTTCGCGTTCCGTTAATGTCGTAGGCGCTATTATTACAGTCAAAAGCTGCACAATACTTTCCTCTTCTCTTTCGAGTAACAGGGGACGTTTCCTCGGTGCTTAAACTTTCATTCATTTCTAAAAATACTCGAGAAACTGACAACACACTTGAGAAATCAACCAAAATTCTTTACGACGCCTACATCGGGTCACCGGGAGCCTCGCTATCGTGTTTGCGCGGTTACAAATCCAATATGGCGCCGGGAACTGTAAAAAGGGCTATTATCAGTTAACCTCGAGAAAGCTTATGTAACTGTTTTAAACTTGTACCATGTTACAAAAAATACAGGTCTGAATGAAACTAAAGGAGAATATTCTATATCACGTGCATTATATTAAGCCTATTTTGTTAGTTTGGTTGCTTGCACGGTGGGAAGGTTGAGTGGACGGAGAAAAGCATACATGTACACAGACGTAACTGATCATTTACTTTATATTTTACTAGCTACAACGTAGTCTCTTGGAGTTCTATTGAGGCTTGTGCCACTTGAAGTCCAATAAATACATATCATATTATGATATTCAAAAGCAAAATGTCTTGTTCACAGCATTGTGCAAATTTGGGTTGTGTATCATTTACACAGAAAAGTTTTCTTGTCAACAATTTGTGCAATGGTTAGCAAAAATGCTTGATGGTAAGTTCTGTTCAGATTGGTCACATACCATTAACTCAAAAAACTCTTAATATTTAACAAAAGTTTAACCTGATAATAATTCCAAAATGGTGGTGAAGAAGTTTCACAACAAAGATATTAGGTAGTCTGACAGTTCATTAACACTAAATAAATCACAGTGACGACATCAACTTGGACTGGACTTACTGGAAGGACGCATTTATGAGCGCAGTCCTCGGAGTTTATCCCAACCAAAAAGATCAAGGGAAAAAACACCCCGCCTTGGATCACAAGTGAAATTATTCACGCTCTGCGGAAAAAAGAGGCTGCTCGCTCTAAACTAAAGAAATCTCCTACAGACCATCAAAGATAGAAGTATCGCGAATTGCGTACAAAGGCCAAGATTCTTATACGCGAGAAGTCCAATAAATACATATTTAGAGCCGAGAGATTTACTTCAGCTCACTTGACTCAGATCTGGCGCGGCAGCCTAAACGCTTTTGGTCCTTTTTCAAGCTCGAGAATAAAATGCGGACCTTCCCTGAAATGATGAGCTCGAGTGATGGCAATCAGCAGGGCCTGCAAGCATCAACGCCTGAACAGATCGCCGAGCTATTTAACTCCTTTGTTTCAGTTTTCACTGCTACCTCGGAGATGCGCACCTTGTCAGCACCTTTCACGTCCGCACACCCCACATTAAATGAGCTGGAGATCCCGGTGGAAATGGTTCTGACTTTCCTCAAACAGTTTAATATAAATAAAGCAACTCGATCCGATGGAATTCCCGTGCGGCTGTTGAGGGAAACCGCTGACCAGATCGCACCGTCCCTGGCCATGTTATTTAACAAATCCTTGTGGCTTGATATTTTTCCGGCAGACTGGAAACTCGCGAATATTGTACCCATTTCCAAGAAAGGAAAGAGAGACCTCGTGAAGAATTACTGCCCAATTTCCCTTCTTCCTGTCATTTCCAAAGTTCTCGAGCGCTGTGTTCTGGCAAGTCTACGAGATCACATATCCCACCTCATCAGTCGCGAAATGCATGGCTTTTTAGCTGGTAGATCTTGTGTGACTCAGCTCACGTCACGAGTATATTACATTACATAGGCGGCCAACTCGACGCTGGTAAACAAATAAACATTATATACCTTGACATGAGTAAGGCATTCGACAAAGTGGATCACACCAAGTTACTTGGAAGGTTTTACCAATACGGCATTACTGGCAAACTTCACGACTGGTTCCGTTCATACCTACAGGGACGCAAGCAACAGGTGACAGTTCTAGGAGCCACTTCCCGTGAAGTGCCGGTTACATCCGGGGTACCTCAAGGATCCCTACTAGGGCCGATATTGTTTCTGTTATTTGTGGATGATCTACCAAATACTGTTAAGACATCGAGAGTTGCCTGTTATGCCGATGATACCAAGATTTTCAAAAGCATTGATTCTATCATAGACTGTAATGCCTTTCAATCAGATCTTAACGATCTTGTCAGTTGGTCTGAATCATCTGGGCTTATATTTAATCAGTCCAAGTGCAAATACCAGTGTATCACCCGCAAAATATCACCTGTGGAGCCCACCTATAACATCAACGAAACGCCTTTGGAATCTTGCGATACAGAGAAAGGCCTTGGTGTGTGGGTGTCAAGCAACCTTACCTCGGACAAAAAAGTGACTGAACAGTGTGCAAAAGCCAACAAACTCCTTGGCTTTGTGCGCCGAGATTCAAGGTACATCCAAAGCACCCTAACGCGTCGTACACTTTATCTCTCTACCGTCCCGTGCCATCTCGGCTATGCAACCCAAGTATGGTCGCTACAGTCCATTGGTTTACTAAAACGAGTTGAAAACGTGCAGCGTCGTGCAACAAAACTAATTTTAAAGCTTCCTTTCCGTTGGGATGTAACCTATAAGACCCGCCTCCAGCTAACAAATCTGTTACCTATTTCATACTGGGCATGAATTTTTGGACATAGTCTTTTTCTATAAAACTGTCAATAACTTAGTTTCCATACATTGTGAAGCTCTGCCTGCATCTAGACAATTAACGCGATCTACCAGGTCTTCGAGCAGTAATGCTATTACTTACATCCCTAAGCGATGAAGAACTGTTACTTATCAACGCTCATTTTTCATACGCGCGTGCCGTACATGGAATGTTCTGCCTGCTGAGTTACGCATAAGTTACATCTCTCTAGCCTCTTTCAAGCGTTCACTACTTCAATATTACAATAAGGCACTGGACCTGTACGACGTTGACGACATCAGAACCTGGAGAACAATCTGTCCCAGGTGCAACATAGCGAGGTCTCTACTGTGCCCGCCGACGTGCTGCTTCTAGTAATTTGAACTTCTGTTTGTTTCCTTTAATTGTCTTATTTATATATTAGTAGCTTTAGTCATTCTTATGTTTTAATTTATGAGGGACCCACTGTAATTGGTTATGCTGTAGTGGTCTCCATGGCTAATGATTTTTCTTTTTTTAATGTATTCATGTACAAAGATTGTAGTTAGTCGAAGCTAAATAAATAAATCAATATAATAAATAAATAAATAAATAAATAAATAGATAAATTCTGAGTAGAGTTGAGCCGTTTGACCGTGCTATGGAAAATGTTTTGAATTAGCCGAGCAATGGGATATACAACACGCAAAACAGTAAACAGACTTGCACGTAAAGTCGTAAACAGCTAGATTTGAATTCTGTGGTGCCGGAAGGACCAAAGGAGGCTACACGTCAAGCTCCAGAAACATAAGCTCGACCGGATAGCTGAAGAGGTATAAAAATTTCTATAGATAAGCGTATAGCTTTCTCGAAATAAATCTACGGCGTCTTCGAAGAAAACCGCACGACTGGGGGCAAATATGCCGGATATCCGTGAATAAGAAACTACGCGTACTGTACTTGCAATTAATTCTAATTACAGCCAGGCCCAAAATGTTCATGGTAAACGTTTTATTTTGTTCCTCAAAAAGACAAATACTTGAGTGACTTATAAAACATATCTTGCAATAGAAATGAGCCTAAACAATGCATTTACACGTGGAAAACTACAGAGGTGTCAAACTCGACGAAGCGACATGGAGATAACAGCGGAAATCATGCAGACCTATCACGACCTCAAAACATTTCACCATAGCACGGTTTAACAACATGAAGTATCGATGAAGTACCCTTCATAAACACAAGTAAAGCGACAAAAAGGTCGAGTGACCGAACAGAAATCGGCCAATGTATAAATGTCATGAACCGTATGAAATTGTGTCGGCTAGTTAACCCTATTTTCAGTATTTTACACAGTATCATTGTCGCCTTGACAGGCAAGAAATCCGGTAGAAGCTGAAACAGCAGAGATTTGCCAAAGTCAGCTGCTACAACGGCCACAATATCTTTGCCTTTCAGTAAATAGTCAAAACATTTCACTTGAAGTGGCTTTAAACAAAACGACGGGAAGTTACAACGATTTAAACCAGATCCAAGACGACTTAGCACAGACGGTTTCTCCGTCATCTTGATTTTGGTACTTTTGATTATGCAAACCTCTGTAATTTATCACACCCAGGATTTCAGGGTGTAAGGTGGCACGTGATCAGCCGATGCCAGGGTCTTTTCCCGCTCCGCACTCAAGAAAGGGAAAAGGGCCTGGGAACGAGGCTGGAAAGGCTTTTAGGTATAGCAGAATGCTGTTTTTCATTTTGAAATATCTTGCTTTAGAGATGTTTTAGTATTATGCAAATAGGGAAATTGAAACACTGAATAGAGGATATCTCCAGAAAATTGCAGCAGTAGATTGACAGCTTCCTTGTTGTTGCCATGTCTACATTCTTGGCTCCAGTCCCTTTCTGTGTTTGCGGCCGTTGAGGTTGAACAGAGAGTCTTGCTCGGAATACGCATGGTAGCCATATTGCCTTAACCCGGCTCCATCAGATTGTTAGGAGTCGATGATCCTTGTTTAAGACAACACATGAAAACTACAGTTAAAAAAAAAACAGATCCAGCGGCATAACTGTTGTCACGGCAACGGCGCTATGGATGTCAGATGGGAGTAAAACCCACGCACAAAATGCGGAATTGCTTATATTCACCATGGTTTTCTTCCGGTTCGCTTTACTTGGTGGTTGGGGAAACTGACTATCATTAATATTTACAACAAAAGTCACGTTTTAGACTGACTAAATTTATTTCATACATACTGAGGTTTACAAATGAAAAAAAGTGGGTGTAAAATTCGTACAAAGTACATAACCAACAAATTAGAAAAGCCACGGACTGTGAAAACACACCCTTCGTGCAATGAGAGACACGAATGAGAGCACTTCAGAGTGACGGGCAACAAGATTTGCTGACCTTGAAAAAGTAATAGAGGACTTCATAGGAAGCAAGAAAGTATAGGCACGAGAGCAAAGACTGAGAGAGACATTACCCTCAGGAAAGTTAAAAAAGTACCTCCCGTTTAACTCAATGACTAGCGAGCAGCATTGACTTGTTAGGTTAGCGAGCAGCAGTCACTCCCTGGACTAGCGAACAGCATTGACTTGTTAGGTTAGTGAGTAGCAGTGACTCCCTGGACTATCGAACAGCATTGACTTGTTAGGTTAGCGAGCAGCAATGACTCACTGGACTAGCGAACAGCACTGACTTGTTAGGTTAGCGAGCAGCAGTGACTCCCGGAGTTAGCGAGGAGCAATTATTCACTGGGTTAGCAAGCAGTAGTGACTTTCCGGGCTAGCAAGCAGCAATGAATCCCTGCGCTAACGAGCGGCAATGGCTGCCTGGGTTACCGGGCAGGAATGCCTCCCTAGGCTAGCGAGCAGCAATGACTTCCTAGGCTTGCAATTAGCGGTGACTCCCAGGGCTAGCGAGCAGTAGTGACACCCTGGGCTATCGAGCAGCAATGACTCCCTGGGTTACCGAGCAGTATTGATTTCCCATCCCAGCGGGACCTTTCCAAGAAATGATTATGATTTACTTGTTTTTCATTCAATGAAAGGGAGAGCGGGAGTTAAGAGAGTCTCTCTGGTCGTGTTATATTGTGCAGGTGAAAAAAAGGGCTGCTGAAATGCAGCGAGGGTTCTTAAGTGCCCAAGGACAAGATTGCTGACAAATGATTTTAAGGATCTGTCGCTGAAGCCGCTTCTAGAACAACTGTCATTGTTAAACAAGATTAAAAAATCGCCGATACACAAACCACTCGATCTAAATAAAACCTATTATCCAAACCCACGTTCAGAAAGATCAGCTGCATTTTTTAGCTGAAGTAAGCCACTGAGGGGCGGCTTGTGGGTAACGCTGTAGAAACCACAAACTACAAGGAATCGCCTACGATAATATAAATGCTCGAAACGTAGAATCGACAAGAGATCTGATCAGCCAAAAAACTATATCAAGGAATACAAACAATAAGCTGCAAGCCTGATACAATGTGACAAACTTTTTCAGACACCAATATGACAAGAACCGATAAAGCAAGTCATTTCAAAGTACGGAACTTGATTTAGTGAACGAGTTATTTTGCAATTCTTGTGCGTTGGTTCTTGGGCTAGCGTTGCATATCTTCGCTACACGGCAGTGCCGACGAAAGGACGAAACAGCTGTTCTCTATCGCAGTACTGCTTTTTCTGTTCTTGTCATGTTGGTGTCTCAAACCCCCTTTACGTGCTTTCAGCTTTGCAGTCTAATATTGCCGATAATGTTTCAGTCAAAACGCAAAACATACTTTAGGCTCTGTAAATTCCAAGGCGGTTCAAACCGCTCAGGGCATTTGAAAGCTGGCAAATGGCTCACTGTGGAGGACCTGGACCGTACAAAGTTCGCATGGTGGGGCCCGTTAAAATGCAAATGTCTCACCTATGGGGTAGTGTCAAAATCATAATTTATCGCGAAATGATTGCTGTGTACTAGTGCACTCTAAAAAGGGCTTCCAAACAGACTCCCATCGTGTTCCCAAGATCAACTTATTTTTTTTTACCTCTTGCATTCAATCTGAAAAATCTAAACTCTTTGCGGGTTTTTCCCAATTCTATAATAGGTTTAGTAAGAAGAGAAAAAATTGAATATATTATGTGATAACTAGATGAAGTCCACCAAGCCTTCTGGGTGAATACAATCAGTGACATCACAAGTTCCATAAGGGAACTGCAGTTCAGGGTCGCTCACGCCGTTTTCTTCCAAAAATTCAAGTTCGGCTGCTAAACCTGCGCTTTTTAGAGACCGGTGATTACATATCACTTGAGGAGAAGAAGGGGTGGGGCGAGGAGGATATTTGGGTAAAAAAAAACAGGAAAATTTAGCTGATACCCCCTTTAAGGACGTTCGCGCCCAAAAACTCCCCACATACAGATTTTTTTAAAACTTTGATTGCAGTTAAAAAATGATAAGATTAAAAACGTAAACAAAATTGGTTCAAACCGATCTTAAGGTGTGTTATCAGTAAACACAAAGGTGTGTAATCATTACACACCTTTTGTGTTTCCTTACACGCATTGATGTGTTTGCTTAAACCGTGAAACAGAACAGTGAAAAGGTGTGTCACCACTACACACCTTGATGTGTTAGGAAACTCACAAGGTGTGCTAGGGAAAGACACCTTATTTAAGAATGTAGGTGAATACAACCAGTGACATGAAAAGTTCCATAAGGGAACTGCAGTTCAGGGTCGCTCACGCCGTTTTCTTCCAAAAATTCAAGTTCGGCTGCTAAACCTGAGCTTTTTAGAGACCGGTGATTATATATCGCTTGAGAAGAGGAAGGTGTGGGGCGAGGAGGAAAACAGTAAAATTTAGCTGATACCCTCTTTAAGGACGTTCACGCCCAAAAACTCCCCACGTACAGATTTTTTTTCTTAAAACTATGACTGCAGGTACAAAATGATTAGATTAGATTAAAAACGTAAAAAAATTATCGGGGGTCTCCGAACTCGTTTTGAAGACACGGCGTAGCACAGACCATAGTATTTCAAAGATTTCCAGTCATTCGAGGCAATTCTGGCCGGATTCATTACCATCGTCATATGTTTAAGTTGAAGAATCACATCTAAGTTGTGTGTGTTTAACACAGCATATATAGGCCTATTTGATAGATCTTTGCTACATATATCATTAAATCAGCTAAAATCAGCCTTAAAAACTGCAATTTCTAAGTCACGCACACCTCTATCCATGTACCAATTCGACCTTTTTGAACAGTATATGAGAAATAATTAAAACTTCTCACCTACAGATTTTTTTTTTTTTTTTTGGTATAATAGAAAGATCAGAAAAGGCAGTAATCTGCCGAAAAAAAAGTGGGGCTCACCGAGCATCCAAGAAAAATATTCGCACTCCAAATTAACGCAAAGGTCATCAGCTCTACATTTCGTTGAGTTTTCGACTTGGTGCGCGCGCTTGAAAATGACGTGGAACGCACGTGCCCAATGAATAGCGTGCGCACTAGAGATGCGCAGTAGAAATGGGCGCGAACGTCCTTAAATTATATTTTATTGAAGAATCCCTTCATAGCTATTGATAAATTTCATGCTAAAAATGGTCATCCCCCCAATTTTTTTTTTTAACTATGAAACTGAGTTAAAGATTAATAAAGGCATATTGGTGCAGTCTACTACTAATCATTGTCTCCCCGATATCTGAACAGGGTTCTTAGCAGAAGTTTTTATACGCGTCAAATAAATCATAACAGGTGGCTTAAATTAAAGTGAGACCCGATTCGTCCAAAAAGGGCAGGCTGACCAAAGGGGATCCAGGCGCATGCTCCCCCGGAAAATCTTGAAATTGTACGTTGCCAAACATGCGATATCATGCATTTTTGTGGGCAGTGGTACGGTAAATGAGTTGTTTATGATCATGAATAAAATTAGATATAGCAAGAGGTGCTGTTTCACCTCTTTGAATATTATTTTCCTCTTGAAACGTTTTAGTCTTAATGTATTGCTATGTGTGTACAAATTTTAATGGCCGGAACGGGAGATTACATTTGATTTTACAACGGGTGGAATTCCGTCCTTGTACTTAGGGTTGAACCCTGTGACAGATACCGATTGACATTCCAGCAGCCAACCATCCCTAACTGCAAAAACACTTTTAGCTTGAGTGCAAAATAGCCGTCCATCAAGTCTTTAAGGCCATGTGACATTTAGTGATCCCCACTTTTGGGCTCTCAGTTATTGCTGATCCTCACTTCTATGTCCTGAAAATCTAATTATTCCATCCTAAAATCATCCGGCCTTAGGCAATAAATAATAACTGGTCCTTTATTAATTAAGTGTGCCTACGAAGTAAAAAATAATTTCTGCTTGTTTGAAAGGCATTTAAGGTAGAGAAGAATTGCGTTTTTCATTTTGAAATATCTTGCTTTAGAGATAGTTACGTTTTTGTTTTATGCAAGTAAG
>JAEMPF020034304.1:7557-22665 GCA_022496165.2 Catalaphyllia jardinei | reverse complement strand
GGAGCCGCCGGCTACGGGGCCAAACGAGGACTCAAAGCCATATTCAATCGTCGAAGGAAGAAAAACCTGAGAGGACCCACCAAAGCTGAACTGGCACAATTCAAGCGAACCCTTCTTCGCGCTAATCCCAAAAGTCTGATGGGGCGATACCTATAAAAATGGAGAAGGGACCACGACTATTCATTTATGTTTCAATATGCCCAAACGAGTACAACGACGAGGACGACGACGAAGACGAAGACGTCAAAAAGGAGGGATTCTTCCCTTGGCAGCCCTCATCCCTGCCCTGATGGCCACGGGTAAAGCGGTGGCTTTGGGAGCCGCCGGAGGAGCCGCCGGTTACGGGGCCAAGAGAGCCTTGCGAGCTGCCATGCGAGGGAGACGATGATAAAATACCCCGTGCAAGCAATCGCACTGCATTAGTGCACGATGAATCGCTTACGACGACAAGCTCCTTTCTTGGACAGCGTACTCAAACAAGCCAATCGACACAAACGAGAAGAATTGTTGCAACACGCCAATGCCGATCAGATCAACGCCGTCAGCGAGATGGTCTTGAACTTACTCAAGAAGAAAATTCCCGTCAAGCCCAGCACGCTTCAACGACTTCAACGTCATAAAAAGGTGCTACGAGAGGTGGGGAAGCGCAGAAATTCCTTGAAGAGACGACGTGCGTATCTCCTGCAACAAACGGGAAGCGGTTTTTGGCAAGGACTCAAAGAGTGTTACGGACAATGTCATTGAATACTCGAGATGGTAACGGGTATCCCCTGCAAGGCATCGATGTCGTACCAGTCAAACCCAAACCCAACAAGATGGCTCAACTCATGAAACTCATGCAAGAAGCCAATCTGAGAGAAGAAAAAGAACGCGATCGTGCCGACTACTGGAAACGCATGTACCATCGCGTCAACCAGGAGTATATAGCTCTTCAATTCGAGGATCTCTGTTCAGATTGTCGACGAGACAAAGACGGAACGGATCCCGGCGAAACGTACACGTTGTGTTCGGCTTGTCAACGAGGTAAGGAGACCCTGAAGACGCTGACTCGGAAATTAGAAGACAAAGAGAAAGAAAAGAATTATTGGCAAGATTGTTACGAGACGGCGTTGCGACAAATAGGTGATTTCCCAGACGGAGTCTTGAACCATGACGGAGGAAGTCATGATGATCCCCACCCAAGAGTTTGAACGTTTACAAGATTATTACAAAGGACAAATCACCCAGAGTGCCTTATTGAACAAAGCGGGACGGTTGGCCGCCGAGAAACACATCATCCTCAAAAATCCCAAGATTCCCAGTGCCACGGCCATCAAACTGGCCAAACCCATGGCCCGGGAACAAGCGCGATTGACCAAACGCATTCGTATGGGTAACATTCCCACCGGTGGAGTCGGTGCTCCTGACGAAGACGAAGCCATGGTCGACAGTCCTTTGGAATCCCTCTTGAAGAGAATCATCAAAAAGGAAACGGGTGCACCCGGTGCACCTGGTCCATCGAGGATCAAGAAAGAACCCGCTACACCCGGTCCTTTCAGGATCAAGAAAGAACCCACCACACCCGGTCCTTCGGGCGTGAAAAAGACCCCTCTCACCTCCAAACCTCCCATTCCACCCAAACCCGGTAGTGCACCGACCGGAGGATTTAAAAAGGCCGCCTTCTCGGGAGCCACCAAAAGCCTTCTCAAGAGCATCGGTGTCGATCCCAAGTTCATTGACGACGACGACGACGACGACGGAGGTTACACACCCAAAGCCAGAGGAAAACAACCCTTGAAGAAAGCCAAGAAAACCGAGACGCAAAAATTGTGGGAAGGTTGGGACGATCCCATCAAGAGGAAATTGAAGTATGGCAAAGACCGGCACTAAAAGGAAACGAAAACGACAACGCGGTTACGGTTTCGACATTCAGAAAATGTTGGGCAAGACAGGCATCGAATTTCATTGGCCAGGCTACCAGTACATGGGACCCGGAACGCATTTGAAAAAGCGATTGAAACGAGGTGATCCGGGCATCAATCGATTGGACAGGATCGCCAAACAACACGACATCGATTACAGTCGTTCCAAGAATTTACAAGACAAGTGGAAAGCCGACACCAAGATGATCAAAGCTATCAACAAGTTACCCGGGAATAAAACCATGACCGAACGAATCGTGAAGAGAATCATGCAAGCCAAGAAACGTTTGAAATTGTAACACGTTTAATTTTTTTTTCTCTCACATGCATGTAAAACAAGTTGAGTCATTAAAGTGTTCTTAATGTTCATTTCTTGCCTTTCTTGTTCATCATCTTCCTCATCATGGCGGCAAACTCATTGTACATACTGGGTTCCACGCGTTGGTACAGAAAGGTACGGTTACCCAAAGCCATGGGATAACCAAAACGCCCTTCGTTAAACACGTTAGCAAACCCATGACACTCCCGGCATTCCCCTTCGTTGTTGCTGCACGTTTTCACAATGCAATCACGGGTACTCACCTCGTCATCCACCACACCCACTTCCAATAGGTACTCTACTAGGTGGTGAAAGGCATCCCCTCGTCCATCGCGTTCCACGCGCAACTTGTAGCGTTGACGCATCTCGTCCACCATACTCCACAGCAATCCCAGGGAAAGGCACGCTGCGATGTCTTCCCATTCGCACACTTTTTCCTTGGGTAGAGGCCACCAAAACGCCAATGCCAGGGTGAAGACGCGACGACTCACGTGACGCATGGCTCTGAATCCACTCACGTTGAGGGCAATATGCAACCCGCTCATCTCTTCGGTAGTCATGGGAACAGAACGCACCACATGATGCTTGAGGAAACACGCCTCGATCTTATCGGAATCCTCCGGGGAAAACTCGTCGCGTCGTATGACTTCACCCTTGACTCCGGTGCGGACCTTGCACTGGGGACACGTCAACAGGCGCGGGTCTGGAAATCGGTCACGCATGCACACATCGTGTATACCGTTCTTGCAACAGGTCAGCAACAGCATCTTTTCCCCTTCCTCGTTCAATGTTCTCATGCACAAAAGACAACAACTCGCCATCTCAAATGTATTGTGTGTACGAGCCATCTGAAAAAAATAAATAAAATAAAAAAATTGCTCCGACCAGGAATCGAACCTGAGTCTTCGCGGCCACAACGCGACGTCTTGTACCACTAGACCATCGAAGCACTCACCTCACTCACAATTTACCATTGAGATATTTGTACCACTCCGATGGCAGCGTGTAGGGTTCCCCCAAATTGATTGTTCTACAATGTGGGCAAAAAGTCTCGTGGGCGGGTCTCACCCAAGTATATCGTACTCTGCACCCCCAGTGATACAAACGTCCACAGCACTTGGTGTAGTGGCGATAACCAAAGAACTCGTAGCTGCACCAAAGACACTTCTCGGCTTCCATCAGTGAAAATGAGCTCTGTTCCTCGTCTTCTCTTATACTCTCTCACTCGACCCCAAAGACACTGGGTACTAGTCAGAAAAGAGGGGGGATAGGGGGGTATCCCCCCTCTGACGTCACATGACGTCAGACCGGGTCAGAGGATATATAAAGCAACGCACTACCGGGTTCATTCGCATTCAAAGTCTCGAAGTGAGCAGAGCTGTTGAAGAAGAAGAGAAGCCCTTTGTCGTTGTTGTGAGAAGCCATCGAGGTGAGTTGATCTCTTGTCCTGTGCATGTGAGAGAGTGTTGAGGCTGAGACACAATCCTTTGTGTTTCAGATGAGTTTGAATGAGTTGTGGGGGAAACGGATAAAGCAAGTAAGGAGAACAGTTAAATGGTGGATGCAGCGGGAAAAGGAAAACGAGGAATGTTCTGCCTACAAGGATTTGGTCATTTTGAAATGCCATTATTTAAAACCAGCTATCAAATTGTATAATAAGTTAAACCATCAGGAGTTTGTACGAAACACTGATTATACAATGTTAGACATTAAGACTGACCAGTTGGTCTTAGCCCATAACAAGTTGGTCACCGACTATTCCGAAATGCCATTCGATGATCCCGAGGAAGTCACTCCCGCCTTGGCTGTGACCAACCTTTTAAATCATTGACTTTGTAAAAAAAAAAAAATGTAATAAAACAACACTCATGTAATTTTTCAAAATAAATTATTTTTTTATGTTTTATTTTTTCAAAAAATTAAATTAACTTTTTTTATTTTGTAAAAATAAATTTTTTTTCAAATGTTTTTTAGCAAAAAAAATGAATGTCCAGAAGAAGATGGAATTAATGAAATCACATGACAGTTATTGGGATATGCTACCACCCGAGATACAGGAATATATTTTACAGCTAAAAATTAAACAAGAAGTCATTGATCAGGATAGGAAAGATTTGATGGTCAGTCTTTGCCACGAAATACAATTGTATGGACAATTAAAAACCAAGTGGAAACTCGGACACATACTGTGTAAACCAAAAAGCTGTGGATGTAAATATTCATTTAATTATCTGGAAATTTTCGGTATCTTTACCAATGAGTGCGGTGCCAAGCAAAGAATATACCTGGGTCATGGATACCAGCAAGCTTTGGCGAGAGTTAACCATGTAAAGTCTTTTTTGTAAAAAATCTTGTAAAAATTCTTTTTTTCAGAATTAAAAAACCATGAGTAGAATGGATGTTTGGACCAAAGTGTATTTGATGAATACTAAAGAAAGCTATTGGGACATGCTACCCCCAGAAATAAAAGAATACATACTCGAGTTGAGAGCAGCCCAAACCAACATCGATGATGAACGAAAAAACACCATGAAACAATTGTGTGACGAGATTCACCTCTATGCACACCTGAAAAGGTTATGGGGACACGGACATATTCAATGCATTCCAGAGCGATGGAAGTGTTTTTCTTGTAACAAACATCATTTGGCAGTCTTCGGTTTCTACATAGACAAAGAAACCCATGAAAAGAAAAAAAGATTCCTCGAATATGGATTAGTCAACTCCATTAAGTCCCTGACATGACCAGAATGACACTTGTCTTTTTTTCTTTGTGACTAGACCATGAATACTCAAACCAAATTGGAATTGATGAAGTATACAGACAGTTATTGGACTTTATTACCGCCAGAAATAAAGGAAAAGATTCTCGCTTACCGAGCAAGTCAAGAATTAATCGAATGGCGCCAACGTTTATCCAATCGCCGTTTGTGTGAACAAATAGAACTACATACTCAAGTACAAAGAAAATGGCTCATAGGCCCCATACGATGTCGAGTTTTTCGTCACAGTGTGTGCGGTAACAATTTCTTTCA
The DNA here is from genome assembly GCA_022496165.2 of Catalaphyllia jardinei. Lineage (NCBI taxonomy): Eukaryota > Metazoa > Cnidaria > Anthozoa > Scleractinia > Caryophylliidae > Catalaphyllia > Catalaphyllia jardinei. Next base: position 17,410 of record JAEMPF020034304.1, on the reverse strand, counting down.
TATGCGAGTTTACGGTCATTATTGGGATCTAGAAGGTGTGAAAAAAACCAAATTCCTAGGTTTCTCTTTGGAGGCAGCTCTGGAACACTGCACTGATCTCAGAATCGGATTGTGGTTTCAAACGCATCCACTTTCTTTCATGTACAACCCTCGTACACAGTAAGGGCGTCATTCCACCAGGGAATTGACACACGTCCCATTTGTAAAAAAAGGTCATCAAACACGTGATTAAAATTATTTTTTTCTCATTCATTTCAGACCTTTTCCTTATTTGGTGTGGTGTGTCTTTCATTGGCTCGTCTGTGTCATTAAATAAAGCTCCAAGTCCATCCACCCCACATTCTCCATCATGATACGATTCAGACCAGAATTCGACCTCGACGACGAAGAAGACAACGCCCTCTTAGCTCAACATCTAGACGATGTAGAACGAGGTTTTGATTTTCTCTTGACACCTCACTTGGATCGACGCGTGCGTCGATTAGGTGTCCGACACAGAAACTATGTGGGACGATTGATGCAACGCGGGGGCGGGGCACCTTTACAAGCGCAACAACAACGACACATTCTACCCCGCCAAATGGAAGAAGCGCTCCAACGCGCCATACAAGAACAAGTCCTCAACGATCCAGAAGTCCATCTCAACGATCATTTTCTCATCAACATCAATTCCAATCGTTTGAGACACTCGTACCATTCCAGTCGCATGCGTGTCAGGGAATGGGTCAACAACGATTTACGGGCGCGGGAAATCATGCAACAAATCTCACGCATGCTGAACTCCAACGAACAGTTCCGATTGGACGATTCCTTCTCCCTACACATTTCTCACATTCGCGATCCAGGACGAGGTGCCGGAAACCAACGGATCCGCAAAGGCAGTATGGCCATGGAAAAATTGTTGGATCTCAAAAAGAGTGTGGTGAAGATCAAGAACCATGACCAACTATGCTGTGCACGCGCCATCGTCACCATGAAAGCGTTAGCCGATGCCAAAGGAAACACTCAAGACCGAGACTACAAAAATCTCAAAGATGGATACCCAATCCAACAAAAGAAAGCCCAAGCATTGCATCGTCTGGCTGGCGTTCCCGAAGGTCCTTGCGGACTGTCCGAGATCGAAACCTTTCAACGACATCTGCCCGAGTACCGTCTCATTGTCCTCTCGGTGGATCTGCAATATCAGATCATCTTCAAAGGACCTCCCCGACCCCAAGAGATCATACTCATCAAAGTGGGAGAACACTACCACGGATGCAACTCTCTCCCAGGATTTCTCGGGTCCGTTTATTTCTGCGTCGAGTGCGAGACCCAATTCAACACCGATGACATCAATCATCATCCGTGCAACGGCAAGAAATGTCACGCTTGTTGTCAAACTCAATGCATGGATTACTTAGAGAGTCTCGGACAAGAAGCTCGTCACACGTGCCCACGATGCCATCGGAAATTTTTCGGCGAACAGTGCATGGGCAACCATTACGTCTATTCCGTCGCCGACGGAAAAAGAGCCAACACCGCCAAAAAGATCAAACCCGTCTGTGCCGTCCTACGCAAATGCCCTCACTGCAACAGACTACTACGAGAACGCGAACTCGAGACGCGGCACGTATGCGGAACCAGCGAATGTCCCTCCTGCAAACAATATCGCGATCTCAACACTCACCGATGCTTCATCCAGAATCCTGCCCAATTAGAAAAAAGGAAAAAATTATTAAGATGCCGAAAACGAAAAGCCGACGGGACACTGAGTTCCCAAGACAAAAACAAACTCTTCGTCTACTGGGACAGTGAAACCATGCAAGACACTGGCATCCACGTGCCCAACCTAGTGTGCGCCGCCACTTCCAACAGCGACGAACTGTACCGTTTCGAAGGCACCACTTGCATCCGAGACTTTCTCGATTGGTTGAGGGAACTGGCCCTCGATGCTCAACTCACCGTCCTAGCTCACAATTCCCAAGGGTTCGACTCTTACCTCATCCTGGACGAACTCTACAAACAATATGTCGTGCCCGAACAACTCGTCAATGGAGCCAAGATCTTATCCTTGTCCATCATGGACGGAGAGATCGTGTTCAAAGACTCGTTGTGTTTCTTCCAAATGCCGCTGTCCGCCTTCCCCAAAGCCTTCGGGCTCAAGGAACACAAAAAAGGTTTCTTCCCTCACTTCTTCAACACGCCCGACCACCAAGATTACGTGGGACCCTTACCCGACAAGACCTACTACGATCCTCGAGGCATGTCGGTCGAACGAGCCCAAGAATTTGAACAATGGTACGATGCCCACGATCCCCACTATGTCTTCGACTTTCAAAAGGAACTCCTGGCCTATTGCGAATCCGATGTGCTGTTGCTCAAAGGGGCCTGTCAAGTCTTTTGCCAAGAGTTCGAAGAGATCAGCGGGTTCAATCCCCTGGAACGTTGTCTCACCATCGCCTCCGCCTGCAATCTCTTCTACCGCACCAAGCACATGCCCGAAAATCAACTGGCCTCCGAACCCATCCACGGATGGCACGGACAAGGTAAACCCCATTCCCACGCAGCCATGGAATGGTTGACCTACCTAAATCATATCCACGGCGGTCACATACGTCACGCTCGCAATGGAGGAGAACACGTGATTCGACAAGATGGTAAGACCTTCCACGTGGACGGGTACGATACCAACACTCGCACCGTGTACGAATTTCACGGCTGCTTTTGGCACGGGTGCCCCAAATGTTACCCGGAACGAGACAAAACGCGTCACAAAATGAACGATCAGACCATGCGTGACATCTACGAAGTCACCTGACGCAAAGAAAACGCTCTGTTCGCCATGGGCTACAACGTCGTCGTCATGTGGGAATGCGAGTGGCACGCCATGAAGAAAAACGACGCCACCCTGCGTGCTCTCGTCGATTCCTTCGGACTCGTGCCCAGACTCCAACCCCGAGACGCGTTTTTCGGAGGACGCACCAATGCCATCAAACTATATCACGTGGTCGTCGACGGAGAAAAGATCCTTTACCTCGATTTCACCTCGCTCTACCCCTGGACCAACAAAAACTGTTTCTATCCCGTGGGACATCCCGAGATCCACTACCAACCTCCAGGCACCGACATCAGCGGTTACTTCGGTCTAGTGCAATGCAAGATTCTACCACCCCACGGTCTGTACCATCCCGTCTTACCCTATCGCCACGGTGGAAAACTCACGTTCCCCCTCTGTCGCACCTGCGTGGAACAAGAACAACCCAAACCGCTGACCGAACGCAGTCACCATTGCAGTCACACCGACGACGAGCGCTGTCTCCTGGACACGTGGCCCACCCCCGAATTGCAAGAAGCTGTCAATCAAGGCTACGTCATTCAACACGTGTACGAAGTCTGGCACTTCCCGCAGAAATCCGATCAACTGTTCTCCTCCTACGTCAACACCTTTCTCAAAATGAAACAAGAAGCCAGCGGATGGCCCGAGTGGGTGGGGGACGATCCCGACAAACGCAAACAGTACCTCCAAGACTACCAAATCAAGGAAGGCATCCAACTCGATCCAGACAAGATTCAAAAGAATCCAGGCCGACGCTCCCTCGCCAAAATGATGCTCAACAGTTTCTGGGGCAAGTACGGGCAACAAGGGAACAAGAGCCAAGTCGAAGCCATTTCCACGCCAGGGCGATTGTACAAGTTACTGAACGATGACAGTCGGGAAATCCAAAACCTACGCGTCATGAATGACGAAATGATCGAGGTGGTCCACAGGCGCGTCGACGACGAAGAAAAGATCCAAGTCAACATCAACATCTTCGTGGCTTGTTTCACCACCTGCTGGGCCAGGCTCAAACTCTACCGAGAAGGACTGAGTCGACTCCGACCCCAACAAGTCCTCTACTTCGACACCGACTCCATCCTCTTCTCTCAGCGACCCGGCCAACCCACGCTACCCACCGGCGATCATCTCGGCGAATTCACCAGCGAATTGAAACCCGACGATCACATCGTCGAATTCGCCGCCGCTGGCCCCAAGAATTACGGGTACAAAACTCATCAAGGTAAAGTCGAATGCAAGGTACGCGGTTTCACGCTCAACGCACGCGGACAAAGCCAATTGAACTTTGACCTTCTCAAGGCCAACGTCATCGACGAAGTCACCGCACCCCTGGACGAACCACGTGCCATCCCCGTGCACAACCCCCACAAGATCAAACGGGATGTTCACACCAAAACCTTGGAAACGGTCGAAGAAACCAAACGATACCGAGTGGTCTTCGACAAACGCGTCGTCGATCCCGACACCTTCCTGTCGTATCCCTACGGCTACCAAAAACAGTCCACCACCCTGGACGAAGATCTCAGTCAAGCCCAGGCCGCCCAACTCGATGATGATGATATAGACATGCAAAATGTAGAACTATTAATGAATCTGTAAATAAAATGGTTTTTTCACCTCTCACCATGGTGTCTCTCATTGTTTTCGACTTACCGACCTCATGCCCGATCCCATGACGTCACTTCCGGTTTTCGATGACGTCCCTTCCGGTTGCCATGGCAACACTTCCGGTCCCATGACGTCACTTCCGGTCAACCTCGTTCCCATGTGGGCCGAGCAGACCTAGGCCCTCGCCCAAACTCGGGTCCAGACCCCTGCGGGTCCTAGACCACGTGACCAAAGTCACGTGGGCCAAATACGGCTCTCTGATTGGTCCATTCAAAAAATACGGCTCTCTGATTGGCTACCGGCCATACCGACCCCCTCTACTACTTATGAATATATTACAGTGGTAAATTACCTTTCCAGGGAGGCGTTCAGAAATTGAAGGGAGTCGATAAATGCTAGATCCCCAATTGAAAATGAAATATATTTTTCATCGTTTGTTGGTATACAAGAAATTGGTTTATCTTTAATCATCCCCATAGCTTTGTTCAACAAATGTGCGTCACAATTTTTGATGGTATAATGGAATCGTTTTTTGTACAGAAGTTTATCTGCACACCACCGATGCGGTTCAACCACATCAGGGTGTGTAACAGTATTCAAAACTAGGTTTCTTACCTGGACTTTACTTGTAAAAAACGACTTACCGCTAACTGCCGGGAGCATGTGATTTTTGAAGATGTGCTCCATCTTCAGAAATCAAATTTAATAATCTTTTCTCTGTTCTCAATACTGTACGGAGCTGATACGCTTGAACAAACTATTTGAATAGAACAATGAACTCCTTCAAGTAATGAACTTTATTGAAAAACAATTAATTTTACACAAACAGTGTTTATAATTTTATTTCACTTGTATTCATAACAACCAAACTTTAAACATTCATCTTGAGTTTCGTTTTGCTCTCGTTCAAAGTTTTTATACATTTGATATGCTCTTCTTTCACCTACTTTATCAAGGTGAGGGAAATATTGCAATCATTTCTTTGTTCTCAGTTCCGTACAGATCTAATACGTTAAACAATAAAAAATATTTGAATACAACAATGGTCACACCTCATTTCACACCATGAACTTTCCCTTATGACCAGTCCTCCGCCTAGATTAGCCTATGCTATATGCGGGTTAGTGCATTTTTTGTTACTTTCTAGGTAAATGTGCTTTTAGTAATAATAATAATAATAATAATAATAATAGTAATAATAATCATAATAATTAATTAACCAATAATAATAAAAATCAACTTTATTAAACTCTTCTTCAATTAAAAATTACATATACAATTTTAATATAACTATAGTTGAAGAAAGATTTTTTTGGCGGTCTGGAAAAATGTCTATAAACTTAAAAAAAATGAAAATTTTTATGTACATCCCGAGAATAATAATAAATTGTCTATGGCTGTTGAGTCTAGGGAAGTCCTGCTTGTAGAATACCGTGACAAACTAGGGATTTTTACGACGCTTACCCCATCCTTTCCACGGTTGTCATTCTTTACTTAGTTCTGCACTTCTCTACGTATAGTAGTGTAGAATACCGTGATGAACTAGGGATTTTTACGACCTTCTCCCCATCCTTTCCACTGTTGTCATTCTTTATTTAGTTCTACACTTCTCTACGTATAAAAGTGTAGAATACCGTGACAAACTAGGGATTTTTACGACCTTCTCCCCATCCTTTCCACGGTTGTCATTCTTTACTTAGTTCTACGCTTCTCCACGTATAGAAGTGTAGAATACCGTGAAAAACTAGGGATTTTTACGACCTTCTCCCCATCCTTTCCACGGTTGTCATTCTTTACTTAGTTCTTCACTTCTCTACGTGTAGAATTGTAGAACTGGTAGAATACCGTGACAAACTAGGGATGTTTACGACCTTCTCCCCATCCTTTTCCACTGTTCTCATTCTTTACTTAGTTCTACACTTACAGAAGTATAGAATACCGTGACGAACTAGGGATTTTTACGACCTTCTCCCCATCCTTTCCACGGTTGTCATTCTTTACGTAGTTCTACACTTCTCCTTTTCCCCATCCTTTCCAGAAATTAAAAAATTATGGCAGGCATACACGACTCCCGCTGCGCGCAAATGTGTATTCTGATCTTTGCCCTTACAAGTTGCTATTGTTTAGGCTCATTTGTACTGCAAGATTTGTTTTAAGTCTTTAAGTATTTGAAACTTTCCGTAAACGTTTTTCTTACCTGCATGATATTCTTTAACGCCGGGCCCAGCTTTAAATAAAACTGTTTGCAAGCAGTAGTAGCTTCTCATCACGGATATCATATTTTTTGTCCTCGTATGTTTTTCTCCTGAGACATCGTAGCTAGCTTTGCCTCGAGAAAGATATACATTTCTCTAGAAACACTCTTATGTTTCTTGCTGCTATCTGATCGAGCTTATGTTTCTCGAGCTCGATGTATAGATTTATTCCTCCTTTTGGTCGTTCTAGCACCACATGATCCAAATGTAGTTTCTACGTGCAAGTCTGTTGACTGTTTAGCGTGTTGTATTTGCCACTGTTTGGCTCAGCTCAGGCAAGACCGTGGTTTCGATCCTCCATGTGGATCTCATCAGTTGCTGGTTTTCTAAAATTCTCTGTACGTCTGAAGCTGCTAGCGCAACCCGTACATAAGTGAGAATGTAAGCCATTCTGCGGCTTGACACAAACTTGTCGTGGTGTGTACCCTTGTGTTATTTTGTGTTTCTTTGACGGTATTTTTCTAGATTTCTGATGCACTCAATGGCTGATCTGCAGTATGGAGCTATTTTAATAAAGACGCACATGGTCGTTTTGCAAACCCCCATTTTGAAATGGGGTTGATGCTCTTGGTTGAGTGCGTTTTTGCTTTATGCTCCTTAACGTTAGGTCTAGCCCTTACGACTCCTGCTGTTCGTGACATCTGTACGTTTGCCGTTCTTTGTTCGGTCTCTGTTTATGAAGGGCACTCGATGCTGTATCATAAGGAGGAATTCTAAGTACAGTTGAGCCGTTAGATTTCTGTAGATCTTCTACACACTGTCTTTTAGGCAGATTACTCGTGTTTCACATTACACCCTATAGGTAGGATGTAAGAGAGCGAAATGTATATAAAGTGCACTAACTGTTTTATCTTGATTGTAGTGAAACGGTAAATTTCTGTTGTCTCAACAGGTAGATACTGAAGTTTGCGAGCAGACCTTTCCTTGATTATCCAAATATGCGAAAATAACACGGAATATGAACAGAGAACATTTTGTGTTTTTTACGATGTATTTGCAACACTTGCATAACCTTAGGGAAGAAGAAAAGTTGAAAAACAGTGGATACTTGTGAGGGTAGAAAGAATTCCATGATCAGGGCTAAAATTAATGTGATAAGTCTGTTGGAAAACATTATCGCATTAAGTAACGCAACTTATATACACAGTAACACACATCTTTTTATTTGTCAGTTTTCGGTGACATGAAATGCGAAAATAGAGCACAGATGAATTTGCATTTAATTGCTTTGATTGTTATCGTGAATGAATGGACGTTCTTTCACAGTTGTTTCCAGATAAGAGCCTTTTAGTGAGTTCCGAAGTGAGATTGAATTGCTGTAGTACTAGATCGTTTACTTGTTGTCGCACGAACGTAGAGTGCAAGTGAGATTGAGAACTGTTGGGAATAAAGAAACAAAATACAGTCCAGAGTCAGTTGTGAGTGAAAATTCCCGAACAAAGTCAAATGACAAATGTAATTGGGAAATTTATAAATAAATCCTTTAAATCAGGGAAAATCAGTGAGCTCTTAAACTCTTACCAGTCTAATTTTCGGCCTTATTTCTTTGTAATTTAGAAATTTAGAATATCATTTCTTCGGATGGGCTTAAAAGTAGGTTTACCTTGGGAAAGAGTGGAGAAAAAAGGAAAGCCATGTATAAACTATGCAAAGAGGCGAAAGCGGAGATTAAGCTTACATGTAAAAGTACTTGTAAGCAAAATTTTGAAGAACTTGTAGGGTCGACAGTAAACGAAACTTTAACAATACTCGCCTTAATTAAGCCAAAAAAGCCTTTAATTCCATTACTGTTCTTTTCTTTTACAATACAGCGACTAATGGTGACGATTTCTACCTCTGAGATGGGCGATCGATGTTGAAATTCTTGCTTCGCCTCGATATGTAAAACAATTTCCGATCGCCAAACAGCGGTTAGTCCGTGTTGTGAATAACCGCGGCAAATTAGTCCAAGTTTCAAGCGAGACCTAGATTGTAATGAGATCGAGAGCGCTTGTGTTCGATGAAAAGAGATTAAAACATTGCAAGCAATGCCGTTTGCGTTTGCGGGAAACCAGCTCAGAATAGTTGAGGTTCGTATTCCCGGCCGCACTGGGCCAAGCAAAGAATGTGGTACGGAAGTAAGGCTTATGCGGGATATTGTTGAGAGTACACAGAACAGAGCGAGAAGAGGGTTTTACAACACGTGCTCAAGATGGCGGATAACAAGGACAACCTTTTTAATTCTCCAAAGCGAGGTAGTGACGTAAGCGTCATGCGTAACGTAATACATATTGTAACATCCTTCCTTTTTTTTTTTCGAGTGAGCTGAGGGTAACAATATGAAGTAGCAAGTTAACCATCAGGGAAAAGAACGAAAACATGAATCAACAATCAGCGGATTGTCCAAATAAAATGATAATAAAGCGACTGCTAAATATAGGCAACAATATATATATGGAATGTAAAAAAAAGTCAGTCTCTATGGTCAGTTCTGGTTTGTCTCTAGATAAAAAAAAAACAATGTTCAAGTTAGCACATAGTCTTTCAGCCTAGCTGGTGGCTTGATAGCACGGCCTGATCGGGAACGCTTCACTGAATCACAAGGGTTGGACACGGGGTTTGTCTTGCTCACTCCCTCTGCCTGGTTCTGTGAGCCGGTATTGCGTGGTGTCTCTTGCTCGGGGATAGTCACCCTACAGTCAGCACTTGGCACAGTGTGAGGTGCTTTGGCACAGTCTTGTTGGTTGGACGGCTGTGAGGTTTTCACCAGGTGTTGCCGGTTGCGTCTGTAAGTTGTGCCAGATGCCTCAACTTCATACAATCTTTCATCTAACCTGCGGGTCACTTCAGCCTTCTTCCAGGTATGCTGTCCGAGGGCAAAAGGTTTCATGCGGACAGTGTCCCCTTCCTTTAAGGTAGGCAAGTCATGTGCAGTACGGTTGTAGTACTTTGCTTGTCTCTTCTGGTTTAGTTGAAGCTGCTCCATCTCATGAGGGTTCAGGGGATTTCTTGGTTCCAGCAAGGACTTGGTAGTCGGCAACAGGGTCCTGGTCCTTCTACCCATGAGACGCTGGGCTGGACTGCTGTCTACGCCTTGTGTTGGGGCATTCCTGATGTTGAGCAAAGCAAGGTATTGGTCGTCGCCTGATTTAGTGGTTTTCCGCAGCATGCGCTTGGCTACTTTCACAGCTGATTC
>JAEMPF020020313.1:49933-72912 GCA_022496165.2 Catalaphyllia jardinei | reverse complement strand
TTTGGCTCGGCAGTAGATGACAAGGGAGCAAACGAGCCAAACGAGCCTGCTCGTTTGTGGATGCTAAAAAGTGGCCCTGTATTCTGTAGTTTAGCCAAATATTTATTTCATTCAAAGTATTTCCCCGTTTTTAAAAGTGCCTATGAAATTAAATTTCGCTTACTTTTTTATTGCGTTCGTCAAAGAACGCTTTCATAATGTAGTCGAAATCGACATTCTTGGAATTTTTGGACGTGTATTCGGTGGAATATTCTTCACATGCAAATGATGTCATTGCAATCGACCATGTGCTTTGTCTGGCTCAGGTTTCCTTTCACATGTCGGCCTGCTTGTTATTATTCCGTGGGATGCCTATGGCATACCACAGTAAAAATCTGGTTCTGTTTGTTTTTCTTTGTAGGGACAAATTGCAAAGCCAGCCAATAGGACTGCGTAAAATCTTTATCGAATTTTATCGATTTTTGATCGATTTGCGTCAAGAAGAACGTTCCAAAACGTTTCTCGCAAAGTCCGCAAATCTTTCCGGTGAAGAAGTTCTTCTTCCTATAACCGCTGCGAAAAGATGAAGAGCGGAGCGCTTTCAAGTAAGCTTTTTAGTTTTGACAACAGATATGCAGATTCCAAATTTAAAGCAGCTTTTTCGGGGACTTTATATTGCTTTGAAGTCGAGTTCAAGTTTTGGAACGATTGCTAAAGCCACGGGTGGTAAAATGACTACAAAAGCATTCAGCAAAATCTCATGCTTTTGCTTTAGCATAAAGAATAATTTGAATCATGCAGAAAAACACGTCTGCGAAAACTTGATAATTTTTTTGCTTTTAAATAGGTTTCTTTGCCTCAGCAAGAATGAAAATGTATTGTTATTGAACTTCCTTTCAAGTTTCGCATTTCTTACATTCTGTTCTCTGTATTTGGGAAGTTTAGGTTTTGAAAGTGAACAGTATCTTGCATGCTGGATTTCTGCATATTTAATTTACAGCGACCACCAACGCGGTTTGTTTATTAATTAAGTTTATTTGCCTCCTTCAAATGTTATTTTAGAGTGTTATTCAGCTACTACAGAACTGCCAAGAAAGATCTAGATGGCCACTGACTTAACATGGTTGAAATACAACCGATCTCAAAATAATTGGCTTGTTTTTGTCGTCTTTTTGAATTCACAACTTTCATCATTCTTTCACAGCGCCCTGATTATGTGATATTTCGTCACGCGGTGAAAAAAAAATTAGTAGATTTCTTGTTTTCAGTTTACTTTTGCTTGCCCTGAAATATTCCAAAAAACACCAGGGAATTAGGGGTGGGTTGCAGGCAATTTAATGCAGGCGTCAATGCGTTTATCTTATTTATCTTCTATAACGTCACACTTTCTTAACCTTTTGCAGTGGATGGTTTTTGATGTATTTTTTACTGCATGACAGTGAAGATGACCTGAAGTTTGCAATGCATTGTTCAACCAAATTTCAACCCGTTGTCGAACGTTGCCAACGCATTCAAAAATAATTACAGCGCATTGCATTTCCAACGAGTTGAAAAACGTAACACATTTTCAATGCATTTTCGATTTATCTCCGATGCCGGGTTTTCGCAAATTAGGTCACACGCATCCCACGGAAACGGCTATAAGATGTCTTGTTTAACTATGGTCACGGCCAGTAAACTGACACTGTAACTGAGACATGTGATAATACATGTGACGAACATGTCACCACGTGAGTAGGCCATGTACACTGTAGACCTTGGACTTTCTTTCCTTGTGCTCTTGATTGCAGAGGTAGCGTTGGATACTTTTGCTGGGGAATTTTGAGGCTGAGTAGTAGTATATTCAATAGTATGATGTTATTTAAACATTCGTTCGGGCTCACGAAGAGCTTGTTTATTTCATATGTTCACAAACACGATCGCCTAGGCTTTGGGATGTTAACCGTGGAAACAGCTGTAATTCCCAGCTGTATTTGATTGCATTTGTTGATTTAATTCCAAATTGCGACAGAAAGGGTCAGTCAGGTATCCAGTCGAATATTATTTGGAATAGGTGGAAGAGTACTCTGAGGGTGAGATCCATAAGAGTAAACCCGAACCAGGGAATGGAAATGTAAATATTGTGTACTTTGTTAATCAGGCTAGGGGAAGTACTCAAATCAGTCGCACAGAGTTTGTTTACGATGAACAAGCACTCGATTGCAAATATTTACTTATATTTGAGTTTCCTGCTTAGAATAATGTTTGTAAAAAATATACTTTTACAAATTAGCTTTTGCATTTAAACGTTACAAGTTAATGTGAGAATATTTAGCACGAAATCTGAAGGCTGATGTAAATATTTTAGTCCTATTAAATTTGTGAGTCTACGAAAACTGCCGTCACGCAACGTAGTTTGTACCGGGACCTCTTCAATCAGAATGACATGGACTTTGTCACTGAAATATCTTTCTGTAAAACTCCTGTTGTTGATGAAAAAAGGTTGAGCTTTAGATGTTGAAGTCAGCTAGGGAAATCATTTAAGGTATCCGTATAAAAGTTTACATGGCGCCGAACACAGTCTCATAATCCTTGATTACTACTAGTTTTAAAACATTGAAGTCTATGATCCTCTGATATGTAATTTTCGAGTTTGCAGACCTCTCAACCTCGCACACTGAAAATCTGGAGACTGATCGACCGGCAGACAAAACCAAGTAAACACAGGTTCTAAATAAGAGAAAGTGTTTTCCCTGCTTATAATTTGTGTTTGAAACTGAACCTCTCTCTTTATCGTCGGATAAATATTTATTAGGTTCATCGGCAACAAGAAGCTATTTCCGTGGGATGCCTGTGGCATACCACGGTAAAAAAACAGTTAGGTTTGTTTTTCTTTGTAGGGACAAATTACAAAGCTAGCCAATAGGACTGCGTGAAATCTTTATCAATATTTTATTGATTTGCATCATTGAAGAACATTCCAAAATGTTCCTTGCAAAGTCCTCAAACCTTTCTGGTGAAGAAGTTCTTCTTCCTACAACTGCTGCGAAAACATGAAGATCAGAGCGCTTTCAAGTAAGCTTAAGTTTTGACAACAGATATGCAGATCGAAAATTTCAAGCAGCTTTTCAGACTTAAGAAACAAAAAAATGGCAATTTACATTATTACTCTGAAGTTGAATTCAAGTTTTGGAATGATTGCTAAAGCCACGGGTGTTAAAGTGACTGCAAAAGCGGTCAGCAAAAACTCAAGCTTTTGCTTTAGCATGAAGAACAATTTGAATCATGCAGCGAAATTAAACATGTCTGCGAAAATTTGATCATTTTTTTCCCTTTAAGTAGGTTTCTTCGCCTTGGCATGAATGAAAATTTATTGTTATCGAGCGTCCTTTCACATTTCTTACATTTCGTTCTCAGTATTTGGGAAGTTTAGGTTTTAAAAGTGAACAGTATCTTGCACGCTGGATTTCTGCATATAAAATTTACAGCGACCAGTAACGCTATTCGCTTCGTTCAAATGTTTTTTTGAGTGTTATTCAGCTACTACAGAACTGCCAAGGAAAGAACTAGATGGCCACTAACTTAACATAGTTGAAATACGACCGATCTCAAAATAATTGGCTTGTTTCTGTCATCTTTTTAAATTCCCAACTTTCATCTTCCTTTCGCAGCGCCGTGATAATGTAATATTTCGTCATGCGGCAAAGAAATTACTCGGTTTCTTGTTTTCAGTTTGCTTTTGCTCAGAAATATTCCAAAAAAAAAAACGCGGGTGGGTTGCTTGCAATTTCATGGAGGCGTCAATGGGTTTATCTTATCTTCCATAACATCACACTTTCTTAACGTTTTGCACTGGATGGTTTTCGATTTATATTTTATTGCGTGACAGTGAAGATGATCTGAAGTTTGCAATGCATATTGTTCAACCAAATTTCAACCCATTGTCGAACGTTGCCAATGCATTCGAAAATAATTGCAGCGCAGTGCGTTTCCAAGGGGTTGAAAAACGTAACACATTTTCAATGCATTTTCGATTTATCTCTGATGCCGAGTTTTCGCAAATAAGGTCACATATAGACTCACGCATCCCACGGAAACAGCTATAAGACGTCTTGTTCTCAGAAGGAAATAGTGTTCCGTTTCCGGAAAAATATTTAGTCTGTGAAAGGCTGGGGTTTTGATATCTTGTACATGAGAAGTCCCGGGGTGAATGGGATTTGTGGTAATGCGCTGCTTTGTGATTCGCTTAGTTGCCAGAGCTTAAGGTTTTTTGTTGAGGCGAGATATAGTACTGAAATGAACCCATTCAATGAGAAAAGGAAGGGCTATAAATTAATTCAAGTTTCTATACATTAAGTATTCAGCTCAGGACTGAATAACAATGGCTGTCAAAACTAACAACATTAAAAACATTTAGATGGGAATGAGTACCTATTTGCTGCGAATTTTAAAACTGGTCTCCCAGCTGAGTCATTCACCTATAACTCGCAATGAACATGGAGGAAGGTAAAAATGCCAGGGATCGGGGGCTCTTTTCAGAGCAAGAGGTCAACAGGAAACAATGTCTGTTCGGGTGACCACGGTCAAACCTGCGCTGCCTTAACATTTCACGAACATGAGCGGTAAAAGCCATAGATTGTTTCAGAGTTTTTCAAATAAGATGAGCGGCCATCGATTGATCAGTGGACTTTGTTTGACTTCGTTGTCATGAGAGCATAACAAGTAAATAACGAGCAACACTAGAACATGGATAAGCACACAAATATATTCAGACTTAATCTCTCTTTAACAACGCAATATTGTAATAAAGAGGCTTCATGGGTGGTTCATACTTTATGTCTAGTAAAAACTGTCGATAGTTTTCAAAGTTTTTCAAATATGATCGGCCATCGATCGATCAACAAACTTCATTTGGCTTCATTGCTATGCGAGCACACTGAGTGAATAACGAACACTCACTACTGACTCAAGAACAAATCTGTGACCTGGAAAGCGAAAACGGACACTAACGCTTTACCATTTAACGGTAGAAACCGTTTACTATCCGTTTAGCATCCGTTTAACATGGATCATGTTAAGCGTTTAAACACTTTTCTTATCTGTTTATAAACATCTAGCAATCGTTTAACGATTTGGGCAAAAGGTTTGAAAAGTTTTCTCATCCGTTTATTTTAAACTTCTATCTGTTTAACGTTCTGAGCAAAGTGTTTAAACGCTTTTGTCATCTGTTTAATGGTAATTCTAGGCAAAACATCAAAAACGGCTAGTTTCCATACAGGGAGTATGGTGGGGCGCGTTCAAAATTAGATACGTACAGGTCAGAGATAAGCAGTCTGCGCACACGCAAAACGCACACACAATTTTTGCGCAAACATGTGTTGAAAAACGCATGCCTAAACACTCATTTGCACGCATTTGATGCGCTTATTTCCTTTTGTTATTCACTCTCACAGCTGTGCTTTGTGTGGCATTCTTCTACACAACAATAAGCAAGACAAAAGGCAGTTCCTACAGACACCGCTAAAAAATCTCTGCCGAGAAACAAACAGCCAATTCACACATTGTTGGTGTACAGTTGCTTATCATTAACAAATGTCCGACTATTACTCAAACATTTTTGTTATGGACTGAATGTAAACGAAAACAATCATAGCCATTGATTCTCTGTTATATCGGCTTGTGGTGTCCTGTTTGAATCTCCTCTCTTTTGCTGGCTTAGCGATGGACAAAGGAAGAATTTATAGAACTCACTGAAATTCTCGTGCACAGCGTTACATTTTGAATCCCAAACTGCGCAGAGTTTAATTAGCGTCTACTACGTGTCGAACGTTTGTTTTGTTTCCCAGTGTAAATCGTGTCAAACCTTCCATTTCTATCGTTCATTTTCCTGCTATCAAAGCACTTGATGAAAAAATTTATAAATCAGAGGAAAACCTTTCTTCTTCATCATCAACTATGATTCACCGTGATATTTTAGCCGTGGGAACCAAAGATTATGATTGGCCAGCCTGTTTTATCAAAAGTCAACAATAAGAGACAACACAGTAGTTTCATCTGGGATCCGTGTAGCTTTTATACGAAGGCAGAGAAGCTTCATTTGTAGCTTAAAACAAATTTTCTTGTGGAACATGCTTAAATGTAACAGATGTTAACTTAACATGTGTAATTTAATGCTGCCACTGGAAGCCACGAGACTTTCTGCTGTGAGTTGAAGCCTCTCACGGCTCACAAAGCACTCGCTCGTCACGCAATAAATTTAGGAAGAGCAGCATGGTTCTGGTCCCAAAGAAACATCCACCAGTCTGACAAGTACCATTCTCAAGCGTGGTAAATTCTGATACATAAACCAAAGTTGTACTAAAACTGTAGCTTAACTGTGCTTCAATTGAAGCTGTAGTCGAGATTCGGTTTTTGCGAGCAAATTGTTATAAAGAGACGCGTCGACATGTGCGATGACCCAGCCTTCTCAAAATATTTCTGAGGAGCAGGTTATATTAAAGTTGGAGGCGGTTTGGTTGCGGAAGGGAACCTTTCGAGTGCCTGAAGGGCGTGAGCATGTAGGGGGGGCAAGGGGCATTCCCCTCCCCTGGGGAAATTTAGATGCTCAATGGTGTGATTTGGTGCAATCTGGGGGGACCTGAAGGGCGAGAATTGTATCTCATTTTTACCAACTTGATTTACTATCATTTGCAATAACTTGTCAAAAGGTACCTTTTGTTCACAAATTATTCCAGGTTTGTCCAGATAAGATGGCAAAACATTTAAGCTTTGACTGCCTTTTGAATTAATGTGACTGATATTGTACTGTCAATAACATAGAAATTAACCTATTATCAATTTTTTTTTTCTTTTTTCTTATATATAATTTGCAGGGCCCCACTGAAAACCGCCAAGGCGAGTGGGCTCCCTGATTAAATATTATTACTGTTATAGCTGTTCAGGAACAATGGTAAATACTTCATATGATAATAACAGGCTATAGTTTGCATATCAACAACTATAATAATAATGTACATTGGCTGTCATAGCTAATTAGGTTGCATAACTAATCATGTTATAAAGCTTCCAAATTTCAAAGAACAATAATTGTCATCAAATTATATCTGAGCTTTCTAGAAATCAGTATCAGATTCAAATGCACTGTCATAATCATCACTGTCTGGTAGTACAGGTGAGATGTCTAACAGAGTTGACACTTCCTCAACTTCATGTTCAATTTCTTGAATGGCATTTTCCTCAACCATATCCGTCTGGACAGAATCATCAGCTACCTCTTTTGGATTGTTTACAGGAAGAGGAGCTTCTGTGGCAGTGTGAAGTGGACCTTGCCTGCTTGGGAGCTTCTTTCTTTTCTTTTTGTCCAGCCATGACTGAACAGCTCGGGTCACAAGAGACACCATCTTTGGACTACCCAATGCTGGCCCATTGACCTTTACATGAAGCATTGCCTCAAGCATGTCATTTTGGAGACGACTTCTACATCGGTTCTTTGCAATTTTGAGAGCACTTGCACCTCTTTCAGGCCATGCATTGCTCACTGGCAGGGTGATTGCAGCTTCTGCTATGAGGAGGAGCTCTGCAAAAAAGGGTTGATACTCGGACTTTGCGCTCATAAGGTGACTCAGAAACCACTGTGTGCTGGTGGTGCTGCTTTTTCCCGTCTTCATTTCAATGGGAATGTTGGGCTTGATGTTATCATTGATGTTAAATTTCATTTGATGCCACTCTGCAAGTAGTTTGCTACTTCTGATCTTCTGGGAAGCATCATCATCACCCTGGTAAAAGTGCCGAGCAAGAGTAGAAATATCCCTGTTCCCATAGACATTGAAACCCAACTCACTGCTTTCTGGCACAGCCAAAGGGTCAAAAATCTTGAGTGCTGCAAGTAGGGGAGAACTGCTAGCAAATCGAGCTTCAATGTTTGCAACCATGCTGGTGATATATTGTTCCTGTAAGCGGTGCAGTTGTTGTTGCTGTGCAGTAGACACCTTGAGATCTTCGCAGATGTTGGTATATGAATCAAGGGCAACTAAAAACTTCTGCACTGGAGAGTTGGTTTCCAGTAGCTCCTCAAGACTGGCTTTGGTTGCATTAATCAGGGGAACAATTTGAGAGAAGCCCACTGATCCGCCTTGAAATGCCTTTGGTAGATTGGACAGGATTGGCAGGACATCTTTCAAAATGAAGAGCACTCCAACGAATTTTCCCTCTTTCAGCCTGTTGAGCAAGCCATGAGCTGTACCACAGCCACCTTTTTTCAAAGCTTGAAGGGTATGAAGGACAGCCTCATATTCTTGATACAGGGCAGCTTGATACAGGGTAGTTTGTGGAACAAGCCTTCTTCATCCTCTTTACAAGGATCTGTTTACTCTTCTCTTTTAGCTGTAAGCTGCATTTCTTGATGTTAATTTGCATCTTCAACAGAACTGCTAGGCGTTTTGGTGAGTTCTCAAAATATGTCCAGAGTTGATGCAGTGTGTCCTCCACTTGCTTGATGCAGGCAATCTCCTTGTTAGTATCAGTGCAAGCTAAGGCCAATTTGTGACAAATACAGTGCACATTGATAGTGACTTGGTTTAGCTCTTAAAGCAGTGCTGCTACACCGTTATTTTTGCCAATCACTGCAGCCCCATCTGTTGCAAGGCCTTTTAGATTTGTAAGACTTAAACCACACTGCTGTACCAACTCATCCATGATAAGCGATGTCAGGGCATCATCATTAAC
Organism: Catalaphyllia jardinei; assembly: GCA_022496165.2. Classification (NCBI taxonomy): domain Eukaryota; kingdom Metazoa; phylum Cnidaria; class Anthozoa; order Scleractinia; family Caryophylliidae; genus Catalaphyllia; species Catalaphyllia jardinei. The sequence continues at coordinate 64,230 of JAEMPF020020313.1, read as the reverse complement.
ACTTGAAAATTCCTCTAGGACATTTTGCACTGACAGAAATGCAATTTCCACAGAAGATGTGACAGGGCTTACAAACTGGATGAATGTAAGCATTTGAGATTGGACGGAGATGTCTGTCACCACATGAGTCCATAACTTTGGACCTTCTGTACACTGGTAACTATTTCTTCTTTGATTGTTTCTCCCAAGATGAGGAAGATTTCTCGGATTGATCCTTCAGACCTGTGGTTGAAGCACGAGTTGATTCATGTCAAGGGAATCTTCAGCAAACTTGATCAAGTTAGAAACTTTCTGTTTGCAATGTGCTCCTTTGCCAGAAAGTGAGCAACTGAAAAAGCTTTCTCCAAGACATCTTTTCTTTCCACCACTTCTTTGGGGAATACAGACATGCGCTGTAAGAGCTCTTGACTGACTGCTTTACGATGCTGATCAGAATCACGGTGTACCTTAAGGACATCATACTTTAATCTCATACTTGCTGTTTGAGTGAAGGCTGATTGTTCTTTGTTTTGCACTGTTTTTAGTGCATGCTTCTTGCATAATAGGTAGAACATCCCTTCACCCTCTACAAAACAAAGCCACCAATTTTCCTTCTCTTGGTGCCAAGTATGAATGTACTTCTTCTTCTGTTGCTTAAGTCTTGCTATCTCTTCCTCTCTTAAGCTACTGCACAGTTTGGAAGGACATGTGTAATAGCTGTGCACAACTTTGTCAGTACCAAAGAACTGACCTATAAGATCTTGACATTCTTTTGCACTCAGGAGGATTTCACTTGAACAAGAAGGCTGTGAGGCCACCCATTTAGCTTGGGTGGGTGAGCTTGATGTACATGTAGAACTACAGGGCATCTGATGAGGGGTGGAAACTGGTGAATCATCTCCCATGCTGGTTCGGCTTTCTACTTGCTCGGTGATGGAAGCACCTGCAGTAACGTTATTGCCATCCCTTCTTTGTTCATCGCCTAAGAACAGATTGATGTGTATTTTTATTGAATTGGTGTCTTTTGCTTTCTTGTCTTAACAGTAAATAGCCGTGAAATGTGGAGCATGGATTGATTGTGATTAAAAAAAAATCATTGAAATATATTACTTCCAGTTATCAATGAGTTATTTGTTGCCAGAATATAAATTGCATAGATTGCCGTCACTTGCAAATTCATGCAGGCGCAATTTTCGACAAAGGTTACGGCTCGTCTTCAGCTAAATGAGATTTGTATTACTGTATTTTCTCTAAACCCTCAACTATGGTATTGCCGCGTTGCCTTTATTTCACGGTCATTTTAACGCATTGTTTGAGGGTCCGGGAAATTACACTGAAGACCTGACCCGTTTTTTTACCGGTGAAACCTTTTGCAAGGTTCTGGGAATTTAGAAACACCAAAAACCTTTTTAGATATCTCGAAACCAGTTTTTACGTGTTTATATATCAATTTCGTGTTACGCAATACTGTTCATTCTAATTAAATTATCACGGCTGTTTGATTTTGTTTGCAATATTTTTGACTCTTTTGTTCAGGACTTCACGTGTGTCTCAAGAAGTTGCTCTTTTTATTCTCCAAACTTGTTATGCTCATTGTGTTAATGTTTTAAAGGATTATTTCAATGTTTAAAACAAGCGGATCCAGAGTTTCATTTATAAATCCACAGATAATCGCAAATCCGGGCCGTCAATAAACCGAGACAGTGTCGTGCCGCAATTCCCATGTGTTTAATCAAGCGGAAAATTCAGCAAAGCGTGAATTTCAAAAAAGAAAGACTGAAAGCAAAAATAAACGGTTCGTCAAGTCTTTTGTTAGGTCCAGATTCCACTTGCTGTTTTTGTTTAAGATGGTTCCGATTATGTGAAGATATATAGTTTATATTTTAAAATTTAAAAACCATTTCAATTTTATACCACTAGTTTATTAATTCGCTGCCACTAGCACGTGCAAAATCGGCGCGAAAGATTGCTGTATTATTCTACTGAAAGAGGTACTTACCGTCCTTCCTTTGCTTCCTTTGCTTTGCTTTGGTTTTCGTTTTCGATTCTCTGCCATAAGTTTTTAACCCTTTAAAATTCTCTCTTCCTGTTTCACGACACACGACTGTAAATGACACTGTAAAACCCAGATAAATTACTTTCCGATTGAGAGCAGTGCTTGACATGACATTGACATGGCTTTATCTGATTTGAAGTCTCGTTGACTGTGACAAAGCGAACAATACTTCCGTTTCGAAGAAAGATCAAAATGTTTGTGTTTAAAATAACGGATGTAAATATGTACGCTAAACAGGCACTTTTAACCCTTTTGAATAATGTTCAGGGACTTTCCTTTCGGGCATAAAAGTTGTTCTTTCCGTTTTATTTTCTTTCTTCTTTTCTTCTTGTTGTTAGTAAAAATAATACATTTTCTGACGGCAAGGAGACGGTCAAATTCCCAGAGGAGGCGGCCCGTTGAGCCGGCCGCCGGCCCATTTTGAGAAGGCTGTGATAACCCTTTGAAGATTTTGCGATGGGAAGTTTTAAATTTTCGTATCTCTGGTTCTGTAAGGCATAAGAAAGCGCTTGAAATGGGAAATGTTCCGTTGTTTAAGCGCTTACTTAAAACGAAATTTATTTTGATGCACCAGACATGAAAGAGTTTTTGTGAGCGGTGGCCTCATGGTTAGTGCGCTCATCTCCGGATCGAGCGGTCCGGGTTCGAGCCCTGGCCGGGGACATTGTGTTGTGTTCTTGGGCAAGACACTTTACTCTCACAGTGCCTCTCTCCACCCAGGTGTATAAATGGGTAGCAGCGAAATTAATGCTGAGGGGTAACCCTGCGATGGACTAGCATCCCATCCAGCGGGGAGTAGAAATACTCTCAGTCGCTTCATGCTAAGGAAACTGGGTTAAGCTCCGGCCTAATGAGCCACTTGGCTCATAAGCAGACTTAACCTTAGGTAATAAAGGCAAGCGACGTGTCACGTGTGATGACCAATTGTTTTCAAGATTCAGCAATGGGAAATTTTGAATTTTCATATCTCTGGTTTTATAAGACGTAAGAAAGCGCTTGAAATGAGAAATGGTCCGTTGTTTACGCTCTTATTAGAAATGAAATTCATTTTGACATGCCAGACAAGACAAGTTTCTGCGAGCAGATTGTATGTATGTAATGGCAAGACAAGTGACGCGACGACACGATATGTGTGATGATAACATCGCTAAAATAACCAATTCTTTTGACGATTTGGCGACAAGAAGTTTCAAATTTTTATATCTCTGGTTCTACAGAGCATAAGAAAGTGCTTAAAACAAGAATGGGTTAACATTGTGAGGCATCCGATGTAAATATTGGGAGAGAATCTTTCAAACAAGACATGCAACAAGTCATGCAATTTCGTAACGGGAAGTTTGGAGTTTCTATGTCCTTGGTTCTTGAAGGCGTAAGCATACCACACAATGAAATTCAGCTTGAATGAGAGAGCATCAACTCCCTTTGATTGTGAAGATAACAACTAAATTGAAATCTGCGATTTTGTAGGACTTTTTGACAAATCTGTGAACGCTACAATGTCTGTGGTAGCTACGTTTACCTGTGAACCTCAATAAACACAAAACATGTTAAGCTGAATGGCCAGTGCCATAACCCATTGACGCCTGAATGAAATTGCCCGCAACCCACCCCTTATTCCCTGGCGTTTTTTTAGAGTATTTCAGAGCGAGCGAAAGCACAAAAATAAACCATATGCGCAGTAACCACAGACACAAGATCAGGTTTCAAGATGTCGTTTATTTAGAGTCGAATGAATGAAGGGCCAAAATATTCAAAAAATATTAACAAAAAGACCTCAACTTGATATGTAAAACTAATTAGAAAGCAAGAAATTATAATATTTCTTTACTGCGTGACAAAATGTCCAGCGAAAGCCGAGAAAATTGAATATGCAAAAATGATTTAATTATTGACTTCAGACGACAAAACGAAACCAAATACAACAGAATTTCCTTCCTTTGTACTATTTGGGCTGACATTTGAGAAAAAAACAGAAAATAAAAGTAAAGAACTCATCAAAAAATCAATCCGAAAACAAGAAATCGAATAATTTCTTCGCCGCGTAAAGAAATTCCATTACGGCCGAAGAGAAATAAAATTTGTAAATCAAAAAGACGAAAAAATCAAGCCAGTTATTTTGAGATCAATCGTATTTCAACTGTGTTAAATTAGTGCCCATTTAATTCTTTCCTCATTTGTTTTGTAGTAGCTGAATAAGACTCCAAAACATATTTGAACAAAGCGATTTACGAAATAAACAAACCGCCTCATGGTCGCCGTAAATTAAATATGCAGAAATCCAGCGTGAAAGTTGCTGTTCGCTTTTAAAACCCAAAATTCGCAGATACATGGGACCAAATCAAAGAAATGCAAAAGGAAGTTCAATAACAATAAATTTTCATTCAAGCTGAGGCAAAGAAACCTATTTAAAAGGAAAAAAAACTTCCAAATTCGTAAACGTGCCTTCGATCATGAGCACATGTTCAAATTAATTCTTCACGCTAAAGTGCGAGCTTGAGTTTTTACCGACGGCATTTGCTGTCATTTTAACGCCCGTGGCTTTACCAATCGTTCTAAAAGTTGAATTCAACTTCGAAGTAATAATATACATTACCATTTTTGTTTCTCAAATCCGAAAAGCTGCTTTAGATATGTGATCTGTTGTCAGAACTTACTTGAAAGCGCTCCGATCTTCATGTTTCGCGGCGATAGTAGGAAGAAAAACTACTTCACCAGAAAGGTTTGAGGACTTTGTAGTCTGTGATTTTCCATTCTGAGGCCACCTAAACATTGATTTGTATTTTTCCTTTCTATTTTGAAAACCAAAGCAGTAATTTCTCCATGTTAAGAATGAAAACAAGACCTTTGAAGTTTAAGATTTGGCCCGCAACGCGCCATGATTTACTGCACTTTTCGAGCGCACGATTTTAAGAAGAAAAACTGTCTTTCTAGGACCCCTAAAGTCCTCTAAAAATATGCTCAGTAGGTCCATTCTGATTGGTTTATTTGTCCTAAAGAACAATAGAACAATAAGAGAACCAAAGAGTCTTCAGGGAGGGTAGGAAAGTCAATTGTCCCCATGTGCATTTTTTCGGGCGGTTACGGGCGGCACAGGGAAATAGAGAGGTTTTTCGCATGGGCGGTTACAGGCGGCACAGGCGTCAATGGGTTAAAGGAGTTTCACCGTTTTGCTCTTTGTTATATAACACAACCTTGTCCCCAGGTTTTCTTGGTCAATGGTTCAATAATCTGCAGAGGGCTGCACTTTGACGTCATCGGTTCAATAATTGCAGTAGGCTGCACTTTTGACGTCATTGGTTCAATATTTAGTCAACAGCAGCTGGTTATATAAACAATAGCCTCCATTTGGGGCGAAAATATGCTAGGATATTTGTCCGCGGACATCTGTTCTGAGAAGCAAACAGTTTTCTGAGAGCGTAGCTCGAGGAAAACTGTGCACTTCGAGGAACAGATACAGTACCGCTCAGAAATAAGCGAACCAAAACATACGCGAAATACGCAAATTCTCATACGCGTATACATGTATGCCCATGCACGCATACGTGTATACAAAGTATGCGCGTATGCTCATTAGTATTTATGAGCTAGCTTATTGTTGCTTTCTTTGTAATACTGTAGTTGAATGTTGTTTCAATGGCCCGGTAATACTGGGATTATATGGGCTGACTAAATCGCTACGTGCCAAATACGGTAGCACTAGCCACAGTTTCACAAATTTTTTTTATATAGAATGCGCTCTGTAGCGTTTATACATTAATTTTATTGCAAGAAACTCTCGTTGCACAACATATCTGGAAAAACTTGCAGTCGGGTTTCCATCAGAAAATTTTGCTGTTTGTTTTAATCATTGACTTCATCTTGCTCCAAACAGAACCATTTCACATCTTGTCGTGACCCTTCGAAAAACGGCAGAGACAAAAACAACTAGCCGTCGCCTGTCAACAAGATTTACGGCAGTAAAGTTTCACGGTGCATCATAAATACTTCGATAAAACATTGTTTTGCAGATGGAGATCATTTCATTGTTGAAATCACCGATTTATGCTAAATAGAACCAGAGACGCTATCAAATTTCACTACACTTCTTGCCACGCGACGCTTCAGTCGACAAATAAGCAGGTGACCGGCGCGTATGAAAGATAAACGTCTTGAAAAGTTTCTATTGCAAAAAAGTCAAAACCTGTTCGCGGCGCATCATAAAAACATCATAAAAATCGCTGATTTATGCCGAATAGAACCAAAAATATCATTATTTTTACTACTTGCCGTGACGCTTAAAATCGATAGACAATTAGCAAGCGATTCGCCAATGCGTGCTGAAAGATTTTATTGCAAAAAAGTTAATACCTGTTCGTGGCGCATCATAACTTCAATGAAACATCATTTCTGCAGATAGAGATCATTTCACCGTTTAAATCGCCGATTTATGACAAATAGAACCGAAAATATCATTATTTTTACTACTTGCCGTGACGCTTGAAATCAATAGACAATTAGCAAGCAACTTCAACTTTAACTTTATTTATTTATAGTATAACTTCAGCACAAGAAAGACTTCCGCAAATAGCATTGCTAGTCTGGGCGGAACAGTCATACAAAGGGGAAAAAAAATAAAATAAAAAAAGTGAGAATGAAAAATGAATAGTAAATTTAAAAATGAATAATAAATTTATCATAATTTTTAAACAGATTGTAGCAAAGTATTAAATCATTAAAACGTTAACATAATGAAGAACTCAAGTTCAATTGTACGTTTTTAGGGCAGAGGTAATTTGGGAAATATCAATATAGTCATCATGCTTCTTAAGAATATCTAGAAGGAAAGAAATTTTAGCTCCTACTCTTGGGAAAGCTCTTTTTTGGATTTCTTTTCTGACGAAGACCGAGTGTTATAAGAGTGAATACTGGTAGTGTCGCTAAATAGGTTTAAGCGACTCGCCGACGCGTGCTGAAAGATGAAAACTTTATATTGTAAAAAAGTTAATACCTGTTCGTGGTGCATCATAAAAACTTCAATGCAACATCGTTTCTGCGGATAGAGATCATTTCACCGTTTAAATCGCCGATTTATGCCGAATAGAACCGGAGATATCTTTATTTTCAGTACTTGCCGTGATGCTTAAATCGATAGACAATTAGCAAGCGACTCACCGACACGTACCGAAAGCAGAAACTTTATCGTGCAAAATTAAATAGTTATTTATGTTTACTGTGAATGAAAACTTTAGTCAATTTACTTCACAATACTTAGTGGTACTCTTGTTAAAGCTACAAACTTAAACTGAAGGAAAGTAACCTGTTGTTTACAAACTCGCGCTATATTTAGCCGGAATAGTAGCCGGCGAAATGTGTCGCGAACGTGTTCCACGAACGAACCATTTCTTTCAGAACCAAAACTCCTTGGGTTGGGAGAAACCTTATTGTTCAAACAACATTTCACTTGCATATATTGCTCACTCTTAAAGCAATAAAAAGATCATGACACGGCTTTTCTGACTAGACTTTATTGGAGTGTCCCCCGTGAACTTCGCGGTAAAATGAAATGTATGCTTAGCAGATGAGTATTCTGTAATTTAGCCGCAGATGATATTCTTTTCCTAAACAGGGAGAAAACCAACCAGTTGTTGCAAGTAGACAGTGATAATTACTCGACTGGTGGCTAATTGGTAAATCTTCAAAGCGAACTAGATTGGAAATACGATAGCTTCATTGAAGATGTTTTTACAATATGCAAATGTGGCTGTAATCGAACGGCTCTTGCTTTTTGAGTTTTCCTAACAAAGCTAGTTATTGTTTTGTCCAACAATACTTCACAAAAGAAACAGTTAGAGGTGAATAACAAAGAAATATGTATACGTGTATAGTCATGCGCACATAGGCTGCGTATGCGAAGTTCGCTTATTTCTGAGCGGTACTGTAATGTTCAAGGACAAATATCTGAGCATATTTTTGGCCCCAAATGGAGGCTGCTATCTTGTTTATTTTCCTCCAAATCTTTTTCACAATGCGCGCCGTTTTGGAAATTAGGGTATGTTCTCGGATATCCCCCAGTTTTAGCTGGGGGATATTCGGTCATGTGACGTGTTTAGACCAATCGCGTGCGAGCGAAAAGATTTGTGGGATTATAAGGTGAATTATGCATGTGGTTTTAACCAATCGGAAACGGGGAAATATTTTGAATGAGTAATAAATATATATATGAACTCTGACAAAATTGTCTCGTGAGCCATAAAGCCTTCAATTCGGCTAGGCATTGACATGGTTGTCTTGGTGGTGTAGTGGTTAACACATGGCTCTAGAAAGTTGAGGATGTGGGTTTAAATCCCGTTCAGGACAATTTTCAGAGTTTCACTGAGCTTTTTGTCTTTGTCTTTATTTCACTGGTTTTTGTTTAATTTGTGTATATCTCTATACATTCAACTCTGTGAGTGACATGCAACACATCTTTGCATATGTGGTTTGAGCAAAAAAATTGCTGGACCTTCTATTGAGTAATTTGATTTTATTTTATACTAATGCTTTTAGCAAGGCAGTCTTCATTAGAAATGTGAGGGTGCATTAACAGCGCAGCCATAGACCAACGAGGTTCTTTTTTAAAAAAAAAAAATTTTCTTTGTTTCTCTTTTTTTATTATTTTTTCTTATTATTAAAATTCTTTACATCACAAAAACAGAGCATACAACAGAAACAAAACTAAAGAGGATATTTACAATAGTACAGATACTAAAAAAAATTGACTAATGAACAAATAAATACTAACAGTAATGTCACCAGACTTAACATAGGTCAATAGAAAATTGAAATCTTAAAAAGTAAATAACATTATAGGTTAGACTCATTTATGCAATTTCATAAAATGTTTAACTTATTTAGAAATAGAACTAGCTAATTTGTGGAAAAGTATATACGCTGCAAATACATATAGAAATTAATATCATAAACAATACGGCCCATTTTTGGTAAAATTCCTTTAAAGTTTTGTTTTGAGTACAAATATACTTTTCCGTCTCAAATTTTAATTTTATATTAGTTTCAAAAACCCAATAGTTGGATGTATTTGTGATCCTCTGCAATCCCACAAATAGTTTGGCTATTAACAGAGAATAGATTAGTAAGGAGCATTGTACAGTAATAATGCCTATTAAAACATCTTGCAAGCTAAGATGAAGTAGTTTGTTTGATACCGAATGGTAGTAGAATTCAAAATCTTTCCAGAAGAGCTTTGAATATACGAAGTTGAAGAAAAGGTGAATTAAGGTTTCTGATTCAGACTTACAGAAGGTGCATTTATCTTTGGCAATATATCCTATTTTACACAATTTAGCATTAGTATATAGTATAGAGTTAAGGAGCTTATATTCAAAGGCCTTTACATAAGACTCAGAACATACAATATGTGGCAAGAGAAATACTTTTTCTAATTCATTTTCCATCAGGTTGAACTCATTTTTAAAACTAAAGCATTTTTAGAAAGTTGTGCTCTTCTACTTATCAACAATGCGTAATAGTCTTCTGATTTTTTTTTTTGTGGAAATTTTGAAATCATTATTCCTGATTATCATGGAAAGAAGTGGCTTGAAAATGATTGAATTAAAATCAATGTTTATCTTCAAGAGGAAAGCTTACTGAGCGTTTTGCGTCTAAAAAACCACTCCGAATTTGTCCTGATCATATTTTATCTTCAGCTGATAAACAGTGGCCATGCTGACAGTTCTATTGCAGACAAGTACCATGATAAGCTTTCCTCTTGAAGATAAACATGTTTTGAATGAACATCACGAGGTACGAAAACGATATGACGCGACACAAGAAAAATGTTCTCACGTGGTGTATTTCAATGTACCACATGATGGTTTGAAACAAACTCGCGACATCAAAAACGTTGCTCTGAAGGCGACAAAAAAATTTGTAGGTGTGGCGGTCTACTGGGAAGAGTAATATGTGACAGAAGATGACAGCTAACTATGTTGCGTTTCACGAGCTGCACATTCACATAAAGATTAAAAACCGCACTTTTGTAAATCCTTTGTGCTCACGAACAATTCACCGTATCTATATATCCATATCACCACTTCAGTGGAAACTCGCTCATATTCCAGAGCAGTCACTGACAAATTACTTCTCACTACTAAAGTTTAGCAAAGTAGTCAAGAGAGTCACACAATCGGAGGTTTATGCAACCCACGCTATTTTTAGAATGGTTTGGGTTTTTTCCCAACAGTGACATAAACGCTGCAAGTTTTTTTCACATGCTCTTGTTTACTGACTTAGCAAATATTGAATTTTACTTCAAATCTCTGAACTCGCTTTGATGAAACAACCAAAGAATTCACTTCAATTGCCGAAACCCATAAGAAATACTCGCAATAAAAGAAAAAGGTCGGAGATATATTTTACACACAAAAAAAAAACTAGTGAGACAGTCTCAGATAGTGCAGAGTGTTACGCAGGACTGTCAGTATGTTTTGAGTCATCTGCTGCCTGTATGTAACTTGTTAGTGGCAAGGCCCAAAAATAACTTGCAATATTAATTGTTACACCACACCATGTGTCATAATACATGAAGCTGATGTATCAAAGGACAGATTCCTCACAATTTGACACTACTTTGAGAAATAAATGTTAATGCATAAGTCTTGCAACGCGCTGCTATAAATGAGTCACTGCATATAAAATGTATCACTATCAACAGAATGTTCCGCAGCATTACTATCTTTTAGGTAGCCTATTTTAAGACACTTTTCAGGGTTCTGGAAGCTTGGTGTCATTGCGACTTCAGAAAGATGGATGAATTTGGATGAACCTATCGCACTGGAACACAGACGGCTCCAGCTCTCGTTGTGAGGAGTTATTTTTTAATTAATCTTTGTGCGAGCGTTCAGCTTGTGAAACGTGACATAGTTACCGCCATCATCTACTGTTGCCCAACGACCAAGTTTCATTACACGAAACGCGACTCAGCTTTCAATTCAGCATATGGAGGTGTTGGTATTGAGGACAGTTATTTTTAGTTCAAAAATATCAGATTTTCAGCTAAAATTTTGTTTTTTCCCATACATAACACCTCCATACGCTGAAAGGCGAGAGTCAACCTTCCCATTTGAAGAACTTTAAGATTAGTTTTGTAGCCTCAACTCTTGCAGCTAATAATAAGGGCACAACTTTTTGTTTTTCTTGTACACACATTCTTGTTGTTATGGCAACCAGGTTACCATGAAAATTTGTTTGTTGATAAGCTATTTTGTAAACAGAAAGGAAATTTGTTGACAATTAAAATTATACCTTGTTTGCTAAAATGGCTGGTTGCTGAGTTATAATTTTTTGTCCTGCCTTCGTAACACAGCTTAATTTAGTGCAGCAAAATTGGTATACCCTCTGGCAAAGTATGGCATATCTAGGGTTAAAAAAAATTTCGTACCTGAGACCTTGACTGTCAATCTGCCATTTAAAGTAAAAAAAAACCTGCTGACTTAGCATCTTGCACCTATGATCTGCCCCAGGGGGATGGGATCAGGCTTTGTTTCACAGGAAATTAATAACGTCTACTAGAACGTTGAGAAATGTGGAAACAAGATCAATTTAAACGCTAAAAGCTATAAATTGCTCAGAATGCAAAAATTTGCTTGAAATACAAGAAGTTGCGAAAAATTTGCTCAGACACTTGTGGAAAGCCCTTAGGCATTTGCAACCTGAAAGCATGCCGTTCTTACCACTAGCACAACCCTCGAAGTTAATGTTTTTCCTTTGTGACCATTTAAAAGTTCTTTAGTCACCAGTGAAAATGTTAGTTGCCAAAGCAGACCGCTTGTTTTTATTGATTGATACATCTGAGAAATGTTTCAATGAGAAGTATTGTAGGTAAACTGTGCTACTTGGCCAATATTCTGCATGAATGAGGAACATTTCTTGCACTGGTTAGGTAACGACTGAAGAGTTTATATTAAAAGAAACATTTCTGTTTTCAGAAAACTTCCGTGCATTATGTACTGGTGAGAAAGGATTTGGTTTCAAGGGTAGTGCATTCCATCGCATCATCCCAGGGTTTATGTGCCAGGTAAAGTATTGAAAGTGTCTCTAACCCTAATTTTTTTGTTAGCCATCAAAATAGTCCTTTGTGTTATGATCACAGTGGTGAAAAAAATTATAGTTGTATGTTTTTTCCTCAAATTTTCTGTGGTTATTCAAAATTCAAAAATATGGGCCACTGTGGTTCACCACCATGTAACAAGGAGAAATGCAGAGTTAGTCTGTGACATCTGCCAGGGAGGGTATTTCGCTTGATCAGAGGAGGAATTGTTCAAAGCAAAAATACTACTATTGCCTGATGGGTGTATTGCTGCAAATTGCTGTGATCTGTCTAAATGTATATTTGTACACAACAAACCTTTCTTTGCTGATTAAACAACGATTTTGTTTACGAGTCCTGTTTCTTGCGAGACAGTTCTCATTTCCTGCGAGACAACTCTCGTTACTCTCGAATCACTGAGGCGTTCTGTATGGAATATATCACTCGTAAGGAGCTGGTTCCCACGTAAAAGGTCGCTACCAAAGTGATGGAACCAACAACCGATGAGATGAGACGATAAAAAAGGCACCTCACCGCAAATTATTTCGATATATCTTGTTTTATTTGGCACAAATGGATGATTCAAACGCTGAAATAGTCCAAATTTACAGAAAAAGTGTTTTATCGAAGTTCTTACAATGTGCCATTGACATTCATATAATTTTTGACTGGGAAAAGTTTGCCCTCTGAGTTCATATCCCGTGAGGAGTGAAATGATGTGAAGTATATATGAAATATTTCATATTGGAACTGTGGTTTGTAGATGCAAGTGAAGAATGATCATCGCAGTAAATTTTCCAATTTAAGCAACTGAAAAGAAGCCTGAAAAAAATCAGGGCTTCAGCGGGATTCGAACCCATGACCTCGCAATACCGGTGCAATGCTATATATTTCATATATACTTCACATCATTTCAACACCTCACAGGGGATATGAACTCAATAAATTGTCCTTGCTTCCAATGAGTGGCTTCATAGCTCAGTTGGTAGAGCATCACACCGGTATCGCGGAGGTTATGGGTTTGAATCCTGTTGAAGCCCTGATTTTTTTCAGGCTTCTTCTTTCCAGTTGCTTAAATTGGAAATTTTACTGCGATGGTCATTCTTCAATTGCATATACAACTGCAGTTCAAATATGAAATATTTCATATATACTTCACATCATATCTCAAAATATTTGGCTTCTTTTTCTCGTCTTTTTGATGTTCAACTTTTATCTTTCTCTTGCTGCAATGTATTATTTCGTCACACGGCAAAAAACTCGGATTTCTTCTTTTTAAATTGGCATAGCAAATTGGGGGTGCGTTTTCGCATGGCCAGTTTCGGCCGGCACAGGAGGCAATGGGTTAAATAAAGGATGTCTTACAACCTGATCTTGTGTCTGTGGTTACTGCACATATGGTTTATTTTTGTGCTTTCACTCCCTCTGGAATATTTCAACAAAATGCAAGGGGATTAGGGGGGTGGGTCTCGGACAGTATGATGTAGGTGTCAATGGGTTAAGTAAATGGGATCATCTTTCAGTGAAGTGTAATGATAACTGCTCGCATTTTTTTAAATTGTTGGACAATTTCCAATAGGGCGGAGACTTCACCAAGGGAAATGGAACTGGTGGCAAGTCCATTTACGGTGAAAAGTTTGCTGATGAGAACTTTGTGCTGAAACACGAAGGGCCAGGTGAGATTTCAGTAGCTGTATTTGTATGACTGGATGCACTTGTGTCTAGTGTGTTTGCTTTGCATTGAGTGTTGTAGTTGCGAAAAGAAAGCATCTGGTGCTAAACAAAAATGGGTATTAAACTAATAAAAAAAACCTGATGGGATTAGTGTATTTATTATACCCCTCCATTTTGTACAGTAATGAGCATGGTGACCCCCTTGTCTGTGAAATTCAGAACACGATTACCAAGTTTTAGAAAATTTTAAGGGTTCTTTTTAGTGGAAACACCAAGTAAAAAAACTGTAGCATTTTGATTTTTTTTGCTTGAGGGACCAAAATTTTTCATTAACTTCACCATGTCACATCAGCACTCCAAGCTGCAACCATTTTGGTCGCCATCGCGAGTGGAAAAAATATTTGGCGACCAAGTACATTCTGGTGGAACATAGTAAATGGTTTGAACCCAGGAGTATCAGTAGTTCGTATTGTGCGATCGTCCGGGTGAGAATAGTTCTGAAAAGAACTGTTGTTGGTGACT
>JAEMPF020020313.1:36309-44933 GCA_022496165.2 Catalaphyllia jardinei | reverse complement strand
AGTCACCAACAACAGTTCTTTTCAGAACTATTCTCACCCGGACGATCACACAATACGAACTATTCTGGTGGAAGTCACCAATTGGCCACCAACAGATTAAAAGAGAAACTTACTTGAAAATTATCAATAATAGAACAAATTTAATCAATAGTGCAAGCGGCAGCATCACCTGTCTTCTCTTTACCCCTCTCGTCGTTCAGAAACTCGACATTAATGCGTAAACTTACTGTAGCAGAGTAAAAGTAATGAAGACGTAGCCCTTTGTGTACTATGTCATGAAATGTCTTCCCTTTTTTGTTGATGTGTAATATGTCAAGAACTGTCCTCCCCTTTGTTTTCTTTTTGGCGACTTAATTTTTTTTTATGGCGACCATTTTACAATTACCTCTTTCCCAGCGCGCGTGCCGATTTACCGGTCGGATCCGACCGGTAATGCAATCTTTGATAGAAAATCTGCGTTACATCCGATTTCTACCAAATATGGACAGTGAAATGACCTCATAATTAGCCAATTGCAGGCCATTTTTCAGCTCTTTTCCTCCAATCCCCCCTCGGGAGAAGTTTGTCAAGTTGAAAAATTAGTATGCGTGGGAGCCTAATGGCGGACAACGCGAGGAACTGTTTTATTTGCCGAAAATTGGGGCCAAATCTTTCGGAATTGGAATCCAGAACATTTGTAAGGTTAGTGTAAGTAATTTTGGAACCATTCACTGGCTGCTGAGGCTGACAATTATCTAGAAACAAGCGTTTGTTTACGTACGTGCAGACTCGCATTTTTGAATAAATCATCGTCATTGCCTTGTCATGCTTGTCTGCTTTGTTTTTTGTTTCGCTCTCTTATGTAGCACTGAGAGGTAGTTTTTCGTCTAAATCTCCAAAGAAAAGTTCGAAAAAGATGTTCCCAGTCAAGTTTTAGCGATATTTGTGGTTTTTTTGGACAAAACCGGCATTTTGTGTCGAGTCCGTGTCGACCCGTGTTTTTTGGTTGCTATGGGTTACCGCCCTTCTCATGTTTTCTCAAGCACTTGAGCGAGATACAAAAGATAAAATCTAATTTCATCTGGTTTTGTTCGATGCTGCTGAAATTTTAACATGATAAAGCTGGATTGATAAGGAATAGATTTTACTACTGCCGATGTGTGGTATTTGTCAATGCGAAAGAGATATTTTGCTTTGAAGCCAGAGTTTGAAGGGAGTTTTGCGTAACGGGCGGGTTCGATGTGACATCGTAATCCGAGATTTATTTTTATCTCGAAGAAAAAAATGGCCAGGAAAGGTCATATTCTTGACCTTTCAAATGAATATAAATTTACATGTGTCTCGTAATGAACTTTTAGTGAAAAAACATGATTTTTGAGGAGCGGTGCTTCTCAAATTTTTTTCGCGGGAAAGATTCGGCAGGGAATAAGTTAAAGGCCACCAAATTGGTGGATTGGGAAACGATTTTTGCTTCATTAGCGCGTGCACATACATAACAAGAGATTTCCCTCAGGTGAAGCTTGACAGAGAAATAAATGCTTGTTTTCTCTGAAACGAGCACGGTGACCTAGATTTTTTATTTCATAATTTCAATAAGAACAAAATCCTCAGTAACTGAGAATAAAATTAGCAGAAATCTATGGGTACTTTTTAGACAAATGAAATAAATTCTACAGAAGACATGATGGGCGGAAAAGCGCATGTCCAAATTTTGTTTTCTTTTATTGGATAAAAAATTGCAGGGTATTTGAAGACATTTTTTCTGGGACGTAGATGAGTAAACAATTAAAAAAAATTAAACTTTGTGTGATAATAACGCGCTGCATTGAAAAATAATTGAGCTTATTTGTTGCACACTGAGAACCAAAAATCACCTAAATAACCATATTTGTAAGTATTGTGGTGTGAAAACAAGCACGGTGACGCCCTCTTTTATTACGTTTTTAATATCCTTGTACTGTAACGACAGAATACCAAGTCTCATCGGAAATCTATAGCGTTCCATCTCATTTTTATTCGTAACAATTCTTCCCAAAACATAACGGAAATACTAGAGCTCACAAACACCGATGCTATTTCTTAAATGGCTCGATCTACAACAATAATAGCTCCCGATAGCTTAATGCTACTATAACCAAGACATAACAAATTTGTGTTAATACTACCAGTAAGAGCGATCGTGACATCTTCAGCGACCTATAAATAAACACTCACCTTCATTACCCGTGGGAAACATGTGCGGAAAACGGAGAAACCGGAAATCTTTACAAACCCAAAAGTATGACAGCATAAGACTGTTTTTGAGTCAGATTTCCTCTCCAAAGAAGTCTTGCTTCATGAACTCCCAAGCTTCCAATCTGGCTAAACTTCAAAATGCCAGGCCACGATTGCGTGACATTAAATGCCTGCTCCCGTGTAATCCTGCAGTCAATCGAAATTTGCATGTGGAAACAAAAGAGAAAATATTAATGTATAGACGAAACAAGCATGCAACACATGAATATACCTCGTTTTAAAGTCCATCAGCCGAAAAAAGCGCGCTACTCATGACAACACTATAATCCATGAACCAAAACCTGAACTGGAGTTTTAATATTCATTTTTTCCAATGCGGGAGTGCAGGACTGCGCGACACCACTACAACCCTGGGTATCGGAGATTATTTGTTGTTGCCCGTGATCTATAGCGTACAACCTGCGTACAACTCAATAAGCAACTGAAAGCATTTACGTGTGTATGCTGTAATAAATAAATTTTAACATCAAGTCCCATCAAGTCAGAATGTCGCAACCTCTGAAAATCGCCATATGGTTGAGAAGCCGAAATGTTCGCATCTAGGGGACCCTGAACTGTATTTTTCTTCCTGCAGCCATCGCAAAGACGTGAAGATCGGAGCGCTTTACTCGTAAGTTTTGACGACAAATCACAAATTTAAAGCAGCTTTTCGGACAACAGTGGTATGTAAATTATTACTTCGAAGTTGATTTAAACTTTTGGAACAATTGGTAACGCCACAGGCATTAAAATAACTCCAAAAGCAGTCAGCAAAAACTAAATCTTTCGCTCTTGCGTGGAGAATTAATTTGAACAGCGCTCGTGCAGGGCCGCATGTCTGTGAAATTTTCACATTTTTTTGCTTTAAATAGGTTTCTTTGTCTTAGCTTGCATGAAAATTTACTGCTATTGAACTTCCTTTTGCATTTCTTTCATTTGGTTCCCTGTATTTTGGAATTTTAGGTTTTTAAAGTGAACAGTAACTTGCACACTGGATTTCTGCATATTTAATTCACGGCGACCTCCATGCGCTTTGTTTATTTAAATTATTCGCTTCGTTCAAATATTTTTGGAGTCTTATTTAGCTACTACAGAACTGCCAAGAAAAGTACTGAATGGCGTATAATTTATCACACTTAAAATACGACTGATCTCAACATAATTGGCTTGTTTTTGTCGTCTTTGATTTACAACTTTCATTTTTCTTTCGCAACGCCGGCCGTAATATTTCGTCCCTCAGTGAAGAAATTAATTGATTTGTTTTCAGATTCATTTTTACGTGAGTTGTTCGCTTTTATTTTCCGTTGTTTTCTCAAATGTTAGCCATTATAGTACAAGAATGGAAATTCTGTTTTATTTGGTTTTGTCAATAATTAACTCGTTTTCGCATATTGAATTCAGGAACTACGCTTTTGGGCTGGCCTAAATCTACATATTATTATTTAACAGCCAAAATAGTCATTTAACAAGATATCTTTAATATTTCACCACGAACATCATAAATTATATTTTTAGACATCCTCATATTTAGTTACTCTCAAGCAACCTATTGCTGTTTTTCACATGACGTCACTAATTCAAACCCTAGAACTATTAATCCTCCTGAGATTTGACTTCCATGATGTGTGAGAGCTGCTGAAAACTATTATTCATACAAATTTGCACTTCGAATGGATTCTTGGTTTAGCCATAAACTACGCTTGAATTTCTAAGCTTTTGCGTGATGCGGCATTTACATGACTGGCGAGTGAGCTGTGATGTTTGTTATTACCTTTTATCGATTTGTTTGTTTGTAAGATTACTCACTAGTGTTGGGAGGCCTGTGCCTCCCATAAGGCATAGCGGCCTGGAAGGAAGGTGGGAAAACAGTCGCCATGTTGTTTTGTGGATTTCTACTGCGGAAGCTCCTACATAATGTAAGTTATTTACCCAAAAAGAAAGACAGTTCAGTGTTTGGAATTCAGTTATTTTTACTGGTTTATTAATTGCTTGTGTAATCTTTCTATTTAGCGAATCGTTTTCAATGAGTTCAGAAGTGGAAACTAAGTGGATCTGACTATTTAACTCGATCTTGATTGTTGGAGTGTGAATAAAGTCTGTTTTCGTGACTACAGTGTTTGTGTAAAAAGTGACTTATTTTGGGGAATTCGGCTATCTGAACAGTTCTTGTATTAGAATAAAGTAATACTGTAACGTTTTTGAGTTCTTCAAGAGATAAATTCCCGCGTTTGTAGCAAAACTCAGTGACAGATGTTTCTGCTGGTTTCCAGCCGCCTTGTTGGTGCCCATCTAGAGGGGCACCAGCATAGCGCCTCCATACAAATCTCTATAAATTTGGGGAAAATGTTACTCAGCATATCTTCCATAAGAAATATTACTGTGACCTAAAGCTTGGTGAGAGTCTTTGCACATCTACCTTCTTTCTTTTCCGATTCTGCTCGTAATCTATTGAACGGTTTTGATTTTTTACTTTGATCCATTTTGAATGGCGTGACACTGAAAACCAGCAATTGCCCTTGACAGAACACTGGGGAGACTGACTGCCAGCTTTCTGCACTAGCATTACTGGGATGGTGAGAGGCGCAGTGGCCTCATGGTTAGTGTGCTTGTCTCTGGAGTAAGCAGTCTGGTGCGAGCCCTGACCAGGGACACTGTTGTGTTCTTGAGAAATACACTTTCCTCAGTGCCTCGCTCCACCCAATGGTCTAGCATCTCGTCCAGGAGAGAGTAGAAATTTCCTAGTTGCTTCATGCTACAGAAACTGGGATAAGCTCTGGCCTGTTAGGCCCCTTGGCTCATATGCAGACCTTTACCATTAGTGGGAATGTTCAGATACAAAATGTGAACTATGATTGATGGTTTCCAAATTAAAGGTAACCATCGACCAATCGCCATTGTTTACCCAGAGCTCCTAGTGCCAAAGGCTGACTTTTAATAACAGCAATTAGTTCAGATATGATTTGTGCGGTTTTGGTGTTTATGGGAATGGATCAGCAATAATATGTGATCCCAGATAATGCCTATCCCCGTAACAAAGGAGACTGTCTGATTTCCGATCCCAATGAGGAATGGATATTTTCCCAAGAATAATTAACAATTATTCACCGACACCGAGGTGAATAATTGTTTTACTACAAAAGAGTAAGCCAAAAGCGGCCAAAAAAGTAACTTTACTTGTGACAATGTACCGGCTGCTCAGAGGTAAATAGTACTTGGCTAATCACTTCCAAGCTAGCCAATCAACATGCGCAAAAAGTACTATTCACTTGGGTGGGATATACTAATGATATCTGTTTGAACTTCATTCCTGCTGTTTCATACAGGTTTCAACTGTACCAATATTTCATAACCAAACAGCAGAATGCAAATTAGTCATTACATGAATGAGTTGGCTCTAAGAGCCCTTTGATTTTAACTGAGATTGTTTTAAAATTGTAGTTGCAAACAACAGAAAGCTGCAAGTACATTCGTATTTTGCCCCGAAAGATTTTACCCCACATAAGCCTCGCTTCCGTGTAACCAGGAATACGAAACTGTACTATTTATGACTATTAAAAACTGGATCATTGGATAATACAATTCGAGAGTTTTCATTGGCTTAGCCATCATGGTATATGAGCCATTATACCATGATCTTCAAAAATGGCGAGCGTATGCGTGACTTTTTGGGCCTTTTTGTTTTTATTGTAGTATTGTTTTCTATATTCAATTATTCCACTCGCACTTGTTGGATATGAGATGATTATAGCCAACACGGCGCTACACGCCTCGTTGGCTATCTATCATCTCATATCCAACACGCGCTCATGGAATAATTGTTAAATATATCCAGGTCACATTTGACTCTTTATTTGCTTGAATGCTCTCTGCTGTGCTTGCTTTGACCCAGAGTATTACAGTAAATGGGTCTCAATGTTAGAATCTCTCACTTTGGCAAATTTCCAAAAACAAAACAAAACAAATCTGGTCTTGTTTATTTATCAAAGCCAAATAACATAGGAGATCAGTTGTGACAGTTCAAACGTCTCACAATGTTGGTCTTGACAGGAGCTAGTCACTAAAATGAAAAAGTGGTCACAAGGACAGCGTGAGGTGTATTACTCACCTTACATGTTATGAATAGATACAGCAAGGGAATTCTCTGCCTCCTATTTACCCAAAACTTGGATTTATTGTGGTTTATTTGCTTTTCAATTTAGGAGATCTGTCCATGGCCAATGCTGGCCCGAACACAAATGGATCACAGTTCTTCATTTGCACCGCAAAAACTTCCTGGTTGGATGGAAAGCATGTCGTATTTGGACGCGTAGTGGAGGGGATGGATGTTGTTCGAATAATGGAGGCGCAAGGCTCTCAGGCGGGCAAGCCTAAAGAGAAGGTGGTGATTGCCGATTGTGGCCAGCTGCAGTAGAACATTTGTTCCCTTCTCGCACTTAAACTGTAGAGTGTGGATGGTAGAAAATAGGAAATAAAATTTCATTCTGTTTGATATATTAGTCTTGTATGATTCCATTGTGCGCTGTTATGTAACACTAGACTGTTTTCAAGTGAATATGGGACCTTTAATTTGTATGTATTGGTTTGACCATAATGTATGCAAAGAATGGTTTTTGTGTGTCGTGCGAAAGCACTAGTAGACACAATGTAAAAGCAATAAAAAAGATAGGTAACTTTCACATACAGAAAAATGTGACGTCATGTATGGCAGCCAAATTGTAGCAAAATTCAACAAAAATTCCCATCAAAACTAACAACTTTACCTAATTCAACAAATGTGTCTGGTCAACACTGTTTACCTGTCAACTGCAACAACTTTATTATTAATTCAACAATTTCCTCTCAACGTCAACTCCATCAACTTCTCAATTTCAACCTTGTAATCAGTCAATCAAGTTTCTTAGCTGCTGAATAAACTCTTGCTCTTGTCCAATTTTCATATACCTAAAACCGGAGAGCATGCACGAACCCGACATGGTCGGACGTGGTTTCTGAGCTGAGCTTAAGTTTCCTTTTGTAATATTTCCTTGGTATACTCGACCTTAATCACATGTTGGAATGATGCTTTGTAGTGCTAATTTGTGGGAAACAAAAAAGAGGAGAAAGAGGTTCATTGGAAGAAAAGTTTTGAAACGATGCAATATGGTGGCTAAAATGTCTATTGACGTTTTTCTCAATACAAACCCTTTAAAACAAAACACCTCCATATGCTGAAAGGAAAGAGTCTCGTTTCACGTAATGAAAGTGGGTTGTTATGTAACAGTAGATGACGGCGGTACTCTCGGATTACAAATCACGCTATGCAAAAGTAAGCAAGCACTTATTTTTTACCTCCATTTACTGCAACCGATGCAGTATACGCTTAACATTTTACCTTGAAGTTTGTTTGCGTTGGCATGATTTGACATCGCTTACAAGAACACCAAAATGTGCCTTCTAACCGATCGTTCACTTCATTTTCGGTTTCGCTATCCTCAGGGTTAGAAACCCGTTCTGGCTCAAAACAGTAAAATTGAAGATCAGCCATTACCTCGAGTAAACAAATACGCTTGCAAGACAAGATCTCTTGGTAACGGTGACGTCACGCTTAGCAGCCTAGCCCGACCCGGCTTCTGAGCATTTGTTTCAAAATGGCGGCAGCCGATCAAAGTTTAAGCTTTGGAGACAAATAACTTAAAGAATCTGACCCACCCAGTTTGCAACGCGCGCTTCTATTATTGTTTTCATCCGGGCAACCCGACATTTCATGCCATATTTGGGCATCAGGTCTTATTTTACCGCGAGGGAAAACTCTTGAGAGAGAGTGTAGTGCATATAGGGATGTGCCACCCAATAGGGTATGGTATTGTGTTCTCCCCTGCCGTTGTCAGGGTTCAAATGCTTAATAAGTTTGTGTTCTATTAAGTCCTTTTAAGAACAGGGTAAGCACAATTTAACCCTGTTTACTCAAATAGTGATACCATTTCACACCCCAGGAGGAATACCCCACTAAAACATGGTTTGAGCATCCCTTTCCCAGACCTTGCAAGCATAGCAGTTACTCCTGAAAACATAGTGCCATTGCTTTATTGCCACTAGTGCATCAGTGCTAAAATTACAGGAGAATCTTGAGTTCTACTTAAAAGAAAGTTCAATAGTGCATTACTATGGAAATTTCTGTACTTTTCAGAAAATTAGATAGTGCTAGTTATTTACTTTCATTAACCACTGTTCACTGAGATTAACAAATCTTGCTTGTGACTTTTGGCATGCTAACTTATTTGTAATCTTCCAAGACCCCCCTTTCCTTCTGTAGCAGTGCTTTTATGCATATTGACCTGGAAATAAGTTCTTTTTCTCCAGTGCTCCTCTGTTATTGAATAATATTTTGATTT
>JAEMPF020020313.1:28809-31309 GCA_022496165.2 Catalaphyllia jardinei | reverse complement strand
GCAGCAATGTCCTAAAATCCAAGATGGGAAACCGATAATCTTTTCTATTTCTTACTTTTATTAAAATATGTTATTTTTACCTTGTCCAGCAAAATTTGTAACTTTAGCATTATTTCAAGTAACTCAAAGTCAACTAGCCTCAATGGCTGAAGTTCCCTTGAAGACTTTTGCAATGAAAAAACATCCAAAAATAATACTCCTGGTACATTTATTTGAAAAAGAAAATCTTTGTTGATCACTGTAAGCAAAATGCTGCAATAAACTTAGTGTAAATTACATGTACTTGTTGAGCCCAGAAGAAGCTGCTGATGTTCACCAAAATTTCTGCCAAAAAAAAAAGAATCGAGTTTATCTTCTGTGTATATTTGTTGCTTACCATCAATTTCACCAATACACAATTCCGAAAACAATCTGGTGCCCTAGCTGAGTCTTTGCAGACTTGAAAAGACAAGTGGCTCTTGAAAGTTCTGTTACAAGATCACTTTCTATTGGTTGTAAAACTTAAAAAAAAATTGCCAGAAGTAAAGTTGCAATAAGTCTGTTGGAAATTCATTCAAAAGCTAGGCATGCACATTTAAGCTGGTAGTCGATATTTTCTGACTTCAAATCATATCTTTCCAGGGTCATTAATTTTGTCTCACTGATCACTGGTGTCATGAGGAATGAAGACCCCGGCCCACAATCAAAATCCTTGCCATCAGCTGGTGCTACACTTCTCTGTCAATCAATACTTATGATGCCCTAATATTGAAAGCACTTACTTTCACAGATCCTCTCTAGTGGCCTTGACAGTCCAAAACATTTAACGCAATTATGTTGTCTACCATGCCTGGTTGTATACATCAATGTCTCTGCTAATGGGCCAACTCTGTCACATGAAAAATTTGTAAAATAAAAGGTTATAAGTCTTGCGTTAAAACAGCCCTCACTATTTTAAACATTAACATACAAGTACATTATTTTGTACAGGTCGCACTCTTAAACAGTGAGGTCAAAAGCAGCAAAAACTTGACTCATCCAACAAAAACGAACAGGAAAGGAAATTTGCTAAAGACTAGTAATAACCAAATGTTGGGGAAGTGTGGACGAGATCAATGCAAGGTGTCGTAGGATGATAAGGGTTTAACAAAGGTGTATGTACTATGATAATTTCTCAGAAAGTGAGTCTGAGGATTAAGCTTGCTCAAGCACTTTATAGGCAGAATTCAGTTTCGTATAAATTATACTTTCTGTCGCATACATACACGGTTTGTACCTGGCGATACAAACCGATATTGGAAAACGGTTCATCTTTTATCAAAATGGACAAGACTTTTA
Organism: Catalaphyllia jardinei; assembly: GCA_022496165.2. NCBI lineage: Eukaryota > Metazoa > Cnidaria > Anthozoa > Scleractinia > Caryophylliidae > Catalaphyllia > Catalaphyllia jardinei. The sequence continues at coordinate 29,992 of JAEMPF020020313.1, read as the reverse complement.
CATGAAAGAACTGTATCATCCAGCAAAACAATTCGGGGTCTAGCTACGATTAGCACGGCTACAATGTATCTGTATTTTATTGATTTCGACGCCAGGTCGCAAGTCGAGCCTGCCTTATAAAGGTTAAAACCATGGCCGAGGAGTTAACTTACAACCTTGAGGAGTTATAAAAATGTCAATGAACACAAATATATTTGCAAAAAATTCTTCTTTTCACTTTGTTATTGCTGACTGGCCATATGTACCGTATTTACTTGTGTAAAAGTCGACCTTTTATGACCATAAAATCAGCCCAAAACTTCTCCCTCGACTTATACACGAGTCATGCACAAAGACCTGACCAAGCATTCCAAGAAATTAGCATAACAATGGCCTGAAGTCCATTAGGAAAACGCAGTTTAAAAAACCAGTTGTAATTGTTGATATTCTTTATTCGCCTTCTTTCATTCAAGCATATACATCATAATCATAAGGCATCTCATACGGCAGTAGATCCAGCAAGCTCTAATGAGCTTTTTAGAAGATCTCCGCAGTATTAATACAATTTACTAAGACTAATTATTGTGTTTGAGTTTCGTCAGTTTTCGGCGCATTCTTCTTCAACCAAAAAGTGTGAAATAACAAAAGTTAAGTGGTTTAAACATAAACCTACTGGATATGATTTCTATTGTGTCTTTTGATCTGAAGAGGAGGCATTTTTCTTAGAGCTTTGCTGCTTTTTACAGCACTGAACTTCCGTTTTCTTTGAACGATTACAGTAGCTTAGTGACCTGACAAATCCACATTTTTCAAGATGGCGGTGTTTTCAACGAGTGATCCTCAGAAGCTCTTCGGCGTTCCTTTGGTCTTCTAAATCTCCTTTCAAACTCGAAGTTGAGATGAAGAATAGTTAAATGCAGTGTGATTTACTTGCAAATAAGTAAAATACTGCTCTAGAAACTCGAAGTACTTGTTTGTGCTTAAAACGTGGCGATATAAACAACTCCTTATTTGTAGTTACGTCGAACTTCACACCACACGATTACACTTTGCACTGCTTTTTCTAAATTCACTGTGTTTTCAATACATTCTTAGGACTAAATGAAATTTCTGTCGGCCTGAGTTTCACTTCTTTAACCAGAAATGATGAAAAATCCGATTTTTGGCTGTGAAAATGGGGGCTCGACTTATACACGAGTAAAAT
>JAEMPF020020313.1:10000-16320 GCA_022496165.2 Catalaphyllia jardinei | reverse complement strand
GGGTGGGGGGCTTAAGCTTTTACCCTGAGATTCCTTTGCAGCACACGTCAAGCTTTTGTAAAACGTTTAGTGTAGTAAGCCGGTATGTATGAATGAATGTATAAAGTTAGCAAAACGTGGGAAATATTGTTGTTATGACTAAAAATACCTGTTATTTTACACTCCATCGAGTTTGAAATATTGACGTGCACAATGCTGAAAATAGCATTTCCGGGCCTCCAGATTTTAAAATGTTCTGAGGGGCAAGCCCATCAGACCCCCTAGAGGCACGTGCCATCGGCGCTCGTATGTAATAAGCCCCTTACTAAATATTCCTGTCAATACGAACACCCTTCCAAAAACCTCAGGTACGGGCCTGATCATGTCCCTGATTGTGCTTGAGGGAATCCCATCAGTGGGAATATCGAATTCCCCGGCTTCACCAGCGAGACGTTTTGGGCCTTGTGTGTCGAAATGCGGAGGTGTAGCCTCTTTCGCTTCTTCTTTGTCATTGGTAGAAGGGACGGCAGTGGCGATGTTATCACGGGCGGCGCTTCTCTTTTCATTTCCTACATCTTCATTGCTGGCAACAAGAAAAATCACTTTAGAAGGGACTTTCTTTTCCCCGGTAGCAGGTCTTTCCAGTCACCATAACTAAGGGAAAAGACGGTGTAAGCTTTGTCCAATCTTTACGGCCCTTTTCCGTAAAAAGCTTTCGCCGCGTCGTTATACATTCACAACACCCTGCTTTTCAGACTTCGCAATGTGGTCGTCAGGCTTGCATCTTTATGACTGACGCCGTCTCCCACTCCATTGATCTCAACCTTTGACATGTAGTGCATCCATTCAATAGGGTTCTGATCGAATCTTTTGGCCACGCCTGCGCGATCTCGGGTGTACTTCGATATCTTGTCTTTTAACTGCGTTTGCTTGTGCTTGACGAAAAATTTAATAAATTTCAGTGGGTTGTTCTTAGTTGAAGCCCTCATTCCATTTCTTTTTAAACGCTGCGGACTTCTGGTTGAATTACTACTCGGTTTCGCAGTCGTAGAGGCAGCCCTCGTCTCCCATTGCTCGCCGACTGCTCGCCCACCAAAAATATAATGATAATCTTTTTTTGCTGAACAGGGAAATTTAGTTCTCCTAGTGTATTTTCGATATTAGCCTGCACGTGTTCTAGTCCCCAAAGGTGGATGGTACGGGTTGTTTCCTGAAGTATTCCGCTAGAGAGGGCTTCGTCTTCAGATTGGAACCAAGGACGTTTAATCCTTCTAGCTGACTGTTCGCTCTCTTGACAGCTTGCCAGAAATACTGAAACTCCGCTGTCGACTTGTTTCTATGAATAAATATGGGGCCTGGAAACCATGGGTGTTTGCCAGTGTCTCTCTTGTGTAAGCTTAAATTCTCATACGCTTTTTGGGTGAAACAGTACTCTGCAATGTTGAATGTGGTGTCAACATGTGTCAATGAGTAACGGGGAGAGGTAATTGGCACTGTCCACTCTTGTGCAAAATCGCTCGACATCCTTTGCCGTCTAACTCGTAAACGCCACGATCGAGGGCTGAGGTCCTTGATGGACCATTACTTCCCTTATAAATGGCTGGTTGTTATCTACCACAAAGGGATCCGATTCCTGGTTTTGGTCAAGAAGGGCCAGAATGATGTTGCTGATTTCGTCCTGGAAAGCTTTTGGGGCACTTCCATAGTTAGATTTATAGTTCGACGCTTGTTTCGGATTTTGAAGATGGTTCGAGTCCGTTGCAGTGATTAAAATGGAGTCATCGACATCTCCGAGCGTCTGGGCCAAAATTCGCGGGGCTTTGTTGCAGGCCTGGACAGATTCTTTGCACTCCTTCTTGACAGAATGCTTTGTAGGCCTGTAATCCGGCGTGTCTTCTTTCTTGGCATTGCCATGCTTTGTTGGAACGATGGGCACAGCAGAACCAGTATTGAAGTAATAGTAGGTGAAAATCATGTACAAGGAAAGATGGTATTCCTTGAGGCTAACTTAATTTCCATGAACCTGATTGTACTCTAACTTAGATCTAATTTACGAATTTTTTTAATTATTTTTTTCGTTAATTAAAATTTTTCATTAATTAAAATTCTGAAGCAAGCTACTTACTCTACTTACAGTACTACACTAGCTTACACTACATTACAATATTTGTCCAATGCCTACATAGCTACATATTACCCCAAAGTTACATTACAGTCAATACAGTTCTAAAAACATAGTATAAGCAGATTGGAAATTAATTAAGGTACAGAGCGCAAGCACAAATGCCATTTCTTATTAAATTTGTCCATGTTATTATTATTAACACATATAGATTTTTCGGTTTCATACTTAATTTTTGCCTTAAGTTTAAAGGCGTTTATAATAGGAGGAGTCAGAATTCTTCTGCAATCCCATATATATACTTTAGCGACTAGTATCAGGTAGTTCAATAAAGGGTAATTTGCATAGATAATACCAATCATGACATCTTCCAGAGTAAGATGGACGAATTCCCTTGTCAGTAGGGAGAAAAAGTATTCGAAATCTTTCCAAAAGGATTGCACAAGGCTACAATGAAAAAAGAGATGGTTAGGGGTTTCTGGTTCTGATTTACAAACAAACATTGATTGTCTGAGATGTAACCGATCTTAAACAACTTTGTATTAGTAAATAGTATTGAATTAAGGACTTTGTATTGAAATGCCTTTATGTATGGTTCAAAGGACACCTTATGCGGTAGCCAGAAAATATTTTTCAAGTGTTCTTCTGACAAACTAAAAGTTTGTCTCAGATACTGAGAATTGTTTGGAAGCTTAGCTTTTAATATTTTTATTAATGTGTAGTAGTCCTTAGATTTCTTTTTCAACACATCAAAGTCTTTGTTATCTAACGTTACCAATAAGGACATTTCGGAGGGGGTGCTTTCCTTGGTTTTTAAGTATAATGGTACGGAGTGACGAAGTCCTGCCCAAGTTAAAAAGTTAGTTTTTATTTTGCTTGAAATAATCTTAAAGGAATCTGCGGTATCTGTGTCAAATAAAAGATCGTTTACGTAAAATATGCCATTTTCAAAAAAAGTCAGTTCTATAGAAAATGGTTGATCCACATTATATGTTGCTATTCTTTTTTTGTGTCATAACCGTCTCGGAATTCTGACCAACACTGAAGTAACTCAGAATAAAAAAAGGGAAGAAACATGATGGTCTTTAATATCGTAGTTGCAATAAAATAAAATTAGACCTCCGTAGTGCTTCAGTAAAACTCTAAGGTAGCTTTTCCAAGCTCCGTCATTCTCTCCAAAGATTCTTTTCAGCCAGGCTAGCCGTAATGATTTTATCATACTTTCAAGATCGATCATTTTTAGTCCGCCGTTCTCGTATTCATTTATCGTGGACAGTCTTGTTACTTTATCTGTTCCTTTCCATAAAAATGTAAATAATATTCGGTTCAACTCTTGGACGATTTCCTTTGGAGCAGGCAGAAGTGATAAAATATAAGCAAATTTAGGAATAAAGAATGAATGCTATACCGAGTAATTGCATTGTGACTAAACTTGATAGACAACAAATGCAAGGAAACGATGTTATGAGCTTGTTATATTTCGATATAAATCTATATCATCTACGGACTGGGCGGGATACAGGTAGAAATTTAGGAATAATTAAAGACTTTATAACTGTCACCTTTCCATAAACTGTAAGACCTCTTGAAGACCAGAGATTTACAAGTTTTTTGACGCTATTCAGTCACCAGTCACCATAGCTAAGGGAAAAGGCGGTGTAAGCTTTGTCCAATCTTTACGGCCCTTTTCCGTAAAAAGCTTTCGCCGCGTCGTTATACATTCGCAAGACCCTGCTTTTCAGACTTCGCAATGTTGTCGTCAGGCTTGCATCTTTATGACTGACGCCGTCTCTCACTCCATTGATCTCAACCTTTGACATGTAGTGTATCCATTCAATAGGGTTCTGATCGAATCTTTTGGCCACGCCTGCGCGATCTCGGGTGTACTTCGATATCTTGTCTTTTAACTGTGTTTGCTTGTGCTTGACGAAAAATTTAATAAATTTCAGTGGGTTGTTCTTAGTTGAAGCCCTCATTCCATTTCTTTTTAAACGCTGCGGACCTCTGGTTGAATTACTACTCGGTTTCGCAGGCTTGCATCTTTATGCATCTTTATGCGGTTTTTGCAGGCTTGCATCTTTATGACTGACGCCGTCTTCCACTCCATTGATCTCAACCTTTGACATGTAGTGCATCAATTCAATGAGGTTCCGATGGGTACAGCAGAACCAGTATTGAAGTAATAGTAGGTGAAAATCATGTACAAGGAAAGATGGTATTCCTTGACACTAGCTTAATTTCCATGAACCTTATTGTACTCTAACTTAGATCTAATTTACGAAGTGCATGTTGACGAACTTTGCAATGAACTTTCGAAGCGACTTGGCCTCTCACGCCATATTAGCCCCTACTTAAAGAAAAACCTGACAATAATCTATTTTAACGCAATAGTAAAACCACTTATGGTGTATGCAAGCCAAGTATGGACATTGTGCAACAAAGAGGCACTCGAGAGAGTTCTCCGCATGCAGAAACGGACCGCACGTATTATTCTTTGAAGTGCAACGCACTAGTGGAACAGTAGCATTGTTTAACAACTTAAGAACCAGTCCACGTAACGTTCAAGTAATTTTGGAAATGGCCAGATACAACCCTACCTCAAACTTTGCATGCTGAAAGGTATTCATGAGTAAGTAATCAACTGTTTATCAATTAGTCTCCTTGATGATATGTGGTCACGTGACAGCTAATTAAAGTTTTAGCCCCTTGGGACCATTTTTTTTAAGATAAAATTTTCCAAAATGGCTAACTTGTTATGTCTCTTGCCAACACACAAGCAACAGTATCTTCAATCAATTTACACCACATTACTGTTCAACCCTTCTTCTTTATAACTATGCCTGTCTTTTTTCCAGGGTCCTCTTAACAACAGAGAAACAATTTCAAGCAAAGATGATGGTTTAACAGTGTTGAAAAAGGGGCATTTTTGGTTAATTTGATTGGAAAAAATTTCCTAGAAGGATTCTGAATTTCTGAATGCTACCTATATAAAAATAAAGCCAAGGGGTTGTAGTTTTAATAAATATAAAACAATCCGCGGGCAATGTACTTTAAGGTGCAAAACGAAAGAGCTAAAATCTGGGTATTATCTCAATCAACATCTTAACTAAGTGGCTGATAAAGACTAGCGTTCGTTCTCAATAATAAATTACACCTTTAAAAACGCAAGCTGGTCGCTAGAGAATGTAAAAATTATCATTCGGACTACTCTAGCCTTCGTGTTCGACAAAAAATGATTTTCTTGACCTGGATGACAACCGTTTCCCCACCCCTCCCCAGATAGTTATCAGGCAGTGCTGTTGCAAGCAAGACCTGGCGAGGAATTTTTGTTGTTGTTGTTGCTGTTGTTGCTGTTGTTTTTTGTTTATTGAAATCTATTACCAAATCAAAGTAATGCAACACATTAACACTGTAAATGGACTATATAAACTCTGAATTTGCAGGGAAGCATGTGTGTGCATGACACAGGATGATCGCTTCACTTCACGCAACACCTATAACAGCATCGAATTCTCCATCAATTTCATCAATGTTATAAATTACGAAAAAATGCAGTTTTAATTCATTCTGGAAAGGTTTTTAAATTATTTTGTTTAAATAATAAATGCGACTACCCTGATTCTGAAAAGATAAACGAAGTTTAACTTAATTTATCAATTTCAGCTTATGAACAATTCGTCTGTTCGATTGTGCTTGAATACATGCTTCTCAAAGAAGCATTTTGTTACCTTGAAACAGACCGAAAAACGTCTGTATACTTAAAAAATACTTGTACTTACACCGCTGAGAACGAAATTATGTAAGAAACTACAAGAATAAGCAGTTTCACAAGCAAAATTTCCTAGTATGTCGCTCGACTCACCAGGGTAAACAGACTTCCGCTCGCCCAATTAATTAATTGACATGCTCAAATAATTTGATTCCGTCCAGTCCAAATCCTCGATGTTTATCCCGCCACATTAAAATTGAGACATGACTTCCTCGTTTTTGCCAAATACTTGATGCCATTATATGCTTTGAACTTTAAAACAAAATGGATCAAAACCTTACCAGTGAGGCAAAATGCTTACCATCATCAAATTTGTTTGGATCTAGCCGATCGATACATTTGATGGACAGCTGATGGCTCGTTAATTTCGGGAACAATAGTGCGAAAAATGAAATCAACGGCAATAAATTTAAACCATTGAACTTATCCTGTGGAGAAGTGTAGCTTTGG
>JAEMPF020020313.1:0-5000 GCA_022496165.2 Catalaphyllia jardinei | reverse complement strand
GGACTATTATGTTTGAAAGCAGAGAAACTCTATGGATAGCACTTTACCCTTCCTTATTCAGAAAAACATTTCACACAATATTGCTTGTAGGTACTGTAGTTGCTTTCAAGAATATATATATTGTTTGGTTGCTGGTTTTTATATGCATTAAGAATGATAAATGGATGTGATGTAACCCAATAATGTTGAAGTGCAGGTTGATAGATTTATAACACAGTCATTGTGTGAAAAAGGTGCCATGCAACAAACTGTCACCATTGTGAATCAAAACAGTTGCCACCGCAATTTTCAGTTTCCTAAAAATTTTGTTGCAGTTACATGACGAACTTCAGCCGGGCTGAAATTATTAGCCTCGGTCTCAGGAGAATCAAAATGGCGCCGAGAACACGAATCGTGAAAATAGGCGCATTGCTTCTCTTGCAGTTTGGCCTTGTGGCGACGCTCAGTTTTCAACTTTATTGGATGGTAACAGCCTGCAAGATGATGGAACTGAAGCGAAACCTGTCTTTTGCTGCATATCTCTCAGCTAGAAAGACATATTTCCAAAGAAAGAGAAGATATCTTCAAGCTCGCCGAGTTAATGGATTTCCTGACAGCGTCGTACTGTTTAACCTTATCTGCATTGAAGTCGATGTTCTCGGACTCTATCTGAGCTTTGAAATTAGAGAGACAATGAATAAGATTCTCTATTTTATCGCCTTAATTCCACTGAAATCACTTCTGCCTCCTAGCGGCAGCCATATTGTTTCCTGCTTTTCACCCCGGGCTGAAATTCCGTCTCGATTGCATAAGATATTTTCAGATTTTCTGGCCCGTTTGACCGGGCTGGAAATCCTAGCCCGGTTTGCAAAAACCGGGCTAGGATTTTCAGCCCGGGCTGAATTGCGCCCCGGGCTGAATCGCTCTGATTTGATTTTAAGAGGATTTGTTTCAGAAGCCGGGCTGAAATTACAACAACCCGGCTAACCGGGCTGAAATTTTGTTGCCATTATATGACGAACTTCAGCCCGGGCTGAAATATTAGCCTCGGTGCCAAATATGAAATTGCGCGCGAAGAGTCTCAGGAGATTCACAATGGCGCTGACAACATGAATCGTGAAAATAGGCGCATTGCTTCTCTCGCAGTTTGGCCTTTTGGCGGGGATCAATTTTCAACTTTTTGGGATGGTATTACAGCCTACAAGATAATGGAACTGAAGCGAAACCTGCCTTTGGCTACATATTTCTCAGCTACAACGACGTATTTGTAAAAAAGAGAAAAAATCTCCAAGCTCGCCCAGTTCATTACCTGCATTGAAGTCGATGTTCTTGTACTCTATCTGAGCTTTGAAATTAGAGAGACAATGAATAAGATTCTCTGTTTCATCTCTTTAAACCCATTGAAATCGCTTCTGCTTCCTGGCGGCAGCCATATTGTTTCCTGCTTTTCAGCCCGGGCTGAATCCTTCTCCATGTAATCGACAATTTGATTTTAAGGGGATTTGTTTCAGAAGCCGGGCTGAAGTTTCAGCCCGGTCAACCGAGCTGAAATTCGCCAGGTAAATCGGGCTCTTAGTCTATTTGAGACCGTGACCGGCAGTCGGATAAAGACCATTGTGATTTTATGGTATGTACAAGCTAGCGGAATTCGTCCACTACAAATCCATATATTTTTTACAATCGCTTGGCTATTCCAAACAAACATCGCGTCTTCTCATTAGGTTCAAAGGAAGCTTTCTGTAGCATTTCGTTAAATATCTCTAAGGACCTCTAAGTGCCGATGTAAGCGTAAATTTTCCAAGTGTCAAGCACATGCTGATTTTATAGTATACACAAGCTCTGTTATTTCGTCATCTTGCAAACTAACACAATTTTTGGAATTGCTCTGCATTTCTGAAGAAACATCAAATACCATCAAGACGTTTGAAACAATCTTTCAGTGGAAATTCGGTGAAAATTTCTGACTGCATTTAGTCCATTTAAGACCATGCCCGGCTGCCGGGCATTTAGACACAGCGCAAGCATTTTATTATCGATTTCATCATCTTGTCAAGGCGGAATGTTCATTCCACTTGGTTTTCTGGCGTTTTAAAATATTTTTACATGTCCACTCATTCCATCGTTATCTACTGCTTCCTGTATGTCTTTTGTGGCAATCTCGCGTTGTGAATCGGCTAACCTGCGAACCGGAAGTCACTAAGATGCGTGTTTGCGAGACTCTCGCGAAAGAGCAGCCATTACGGACAACGAGTAATCTCAAGTTGGATTTAGTTTCATAACACAAAACAACAGAGCCTGGCTATTTTTTTTATCTAGCGGAGAGGGAAAAGTTTATTAGTTTTGCTTTGAAGTACATGCTGGATTAACATAAAGGTTCGCGGAATGAACTTAATCAAGAATGATAAAGACGAAGCGTCCTGACGAGTTCCCACTGATCTCTTTTGTTCGTCTACGTTCGTCGAACATTTCCTTTCGTGAAAGCCTGACAACGGTATAAAGACTTGGAAGCTGACTGGTTTTTATTCAATAACAATTCAACGAGAAGCAAGAAATATCCAAGCTTTGATACAAGATCAAAGACATGTTGGTTTCAATGTTAGGATGCAAGAGAAAACACTCGTATTCGATGGACAAACATTTTGCAAGGTTCATGTAAGCTCAGGTGATGTGAGATTAAGTTTTTTAAATTTGAATTGTACCATTGTTACTTAAGGCCGTAAAGCTATCTATTATCGTTTGTATGTACGTTCGCGTCTGGTACAACAACATAACACTGTTGGCTAATTCACATTACAGGCTTCTCGATCTCTAAATTAAATTTAAGTTTAAGGGCCACCACACACTAGCCGATTTTTTGTCGCTGCACTGCAGATTTGTTGTCGGGGTCAAATCGGGTTAAAATTTGTCGGGATATCAGCTTGCCGCAAACTAGCCGATTTTTTGGCGCGACTAACCGAGTTTAGGCTTGGGGCCAAGTCGATCTCCGCCATGTTGAAAATGACGCTTGTTCACGTGCATAAAGTGCATAAAGTGCATGTATGTATGTAGGTCAAATCATTGGGTGGTCTATTGGGCTTTCCATGCTCATATAATTAAAACGTGAAGGGTGCGTGAAAGAATACACACTTGATTAAAGAGTAGGCCTGCATAGTTCTTAAATTCTGTGCCTTGTCATAACATACATCTCAGGGTCAAAGTTGGGTGATAGACCAACCACCTGATCGCAGGTTAGGGCGACCCTAAAAGCCGGAATGACGGAACTGCGGAAAATGACCCCAAACCCTAAAAGACGGAATGATGGAAAATCGCCCGAAATCCTAAAAGACGGAATCACGGAAAATTGCCCGAAATCCTAAAAGACGAAATGACAGAAAACCACCCGCTCTAAAAGGCAGATGCCAAGAGCCACAGATCTGCCAAAATTTGCTTCTCACCTCTGCCCCCAATCCCCCAAAAAAGGCTTAAAAGATAGTTTGAAGAACAATTAAGTGACAACAAGCTCACCTATCCCCTTTTTGTTCCACGGAAATTATCTTTGCTTGTTATGTATAATATCATGTGTAACATCATGCTGGGGTTAATGTAACTCGAAAGGACTGGAATTATTTCTTATTTATTGCCATAACAATCAACCAAAATAGCATACTTAATTGACTCTTTTAAACCTTGTGTACATCTGCATGCTTTTCGCCTGAATTTCAACTGCATAATCTGCACGAAACTGCAGTAATTAATCGAAAGCATAAATCAACTAAAATTAATATGAACTGTACCAAACATTAACGGGAACTATTAATATTAACCATGTTAACGCAGGTTTCGTCGCTAAATTCAATGAGGAAATGTTTAAGAAAATATGCTACAGCTGCTTACTTTAAACTCAAGGAAATGTCGAGTTAAAATTAACTGGAACTAATTTCAACAATAACTAACATAAGCCATGTTTACAAAGGTTGACGTTTCGTCGTCAAACGTTGACAATAAATGACTTTCAGTAAAAAACTATGCAAAAGCTGCTAACCTTGAAGAGACAACTAATGCATTACTAACTTTTAACCACTTTTTAAATCAAACTGCGCTGAGTTTGGGCATTAAAAGTAATTTTGGCCCAGTGGTCATGATGCACGTAGTGAACAGGCTACCGTGTAGATCTTTATAAGCTGAATTCGTGAACTCCTCGAAGTTTGCGAAGTAAAGAGGATGAACGGATGTGCTATGGCCTTTTAGTGTAGCGAAGGAAAAAACGCGGAATTCGCAGTGTTTAACGAATTAACCACATTATTGATAAACGGATTATATCAAAATTCCAGCCTTCAAAACTTGTGTTAAATAAGATAAGATTGCTCTGATGGGTATAACTAAAGGCGGCCTCTACATAAATGACAATCTCGTGTTAACTCTGTGAAAATAACATGTCATCTTCACACATGAAGAGATCAACGTCGTTATGGTTACAAAATAAATCGCACCTTTTGCACTGTTGTTTATATGACAAACAGAATTTTATTCATGCTCGAAGATAAAATTCATATCCACGCGTGGGCATGTAATATCCCCTATATTTTACATCGGGTGGGGTCTCACAAACCCGTTCCTTTTTTCACTTTTTTCTAACTCATTTTAGGATTTCGGGGGATTCTCCGTGATTCTGTCTTTTAGGATTTCGGGGTATTTTCTGTTATTCCGTCTTTTAGGATTTCGGGCGATTTCCCGTCATTCCGTCTTTTAGGATTTCGGGGGATTTTCTGCCATTCCGTCATTTAGTATTTGGAGTCATTTTCCGCCATTCCGCCGCTCTGTCTTTTAGGGTTTGGAGTCATTTTCCGCCGTTCCGTCATTCCGGCTTTTAGGGTCGCCCTCGCAGGTTACCTTATGACTGACCAATAACATGGCAAACATCTCTCAAGACTATATTATTAGTAATTTACACTGTAATTACTCGTTATTATTATTTCTTTGGGGGTTTTCATAAATCCCCTTCCAGGTCGTTAAGTGGTTGTGAGCCCAATTAAAAAAGTCAC
>JAEMPF020034301.1:5000-20000 GCA_022496165.2 Catalaphyllia jardinei | reverse complement strand
TACAACGATTCTCATTTGACCTTGAAAATGAATGTGTTTATGCCAGTCTTCAGTTTGTTTAACGTCTAATGTGCGAGTTGGTGGTTCTTTTTCCTTCCTCGATGTGTAAAATGCATTGTTCGATAAACAGTTTTTAAAAACCAGTGACATATACAATCACCAGGTAAATAACTGTGAGTCTTGCTTCTTTCCCTCCTTATATGGCTTGCTCCATGAGCTGCCAAAATGAACGTAAACCCAATTATGCGCCATTATTGGCTACCTTGGCGGGCAAGATGGCGCTACTTTGCCCGCTTGGGATTACAAGGCCCGCAAGAAAAAAAATTGCTTTTTTTTCATTACATGTAAGAAATCCCTTATTGACCAAGCTTGTTCGATCAAGATGGCTCGATATTGGCATGTTTATGGACCTCAACTCCTCAGTCCATAAACACTCAAAAATTGAACTATCTAGCCATCCGTCTAAACCTCACCCTTTGTCAATAACCCATATTTCTTGTCTCTCGCTAGTTCGAGTGTTTCACCGCAAGCCCGCAGACAATCAAAACCCACGCGCTTTCGCTAACGCTCGGTAGACCAATCAATAATCGTTTATAATCTACGGACCTCAATCTGTTCCTATACATGTTGGCATTCGTTGATGTGAAGGTCAACTAAGGATCGCTATTTTAATTTATTCGTCCTCCGTCCTCCGCACTTGCTCTGGCTCTTGGGTTGGGTGCTGGGGCTGGCTGATCGATATTTGGGCTATTTCAATTCATTTTTCCGTTTTACATATTGCCAAGTTCTATAGCGAAACCAGAAATCACGTCTTTTCATATGCCTGTGCACATAGTTAATTGAGGGAAATAGTTTGGAAATTTGCAAAGTTCTTTGTTGTATTTTTTTCATGTTCGCTATTTTGGGGGTTGACCCTGCACAAAACCTGGCAAAATGCAAAAGGTGGTTTCGTGCTCATACAACTACCCAATAGAAGCACTGCGATTTTGTAATTCATGCATAGTCAATTGGCATAAAACAAAAGATGTGCAGGGTTAAGGGCCTTCCAACATAACTTTAATGGTCTTCCTAACCATTTCCCTCTATTAACTATGTTATGAATCGTTATGGTAGTTTTCTAAACGAACAATTCATTGAAAGTCCGCTATAGTATAACTTGAAACCTAGGCTGTTGGCAATTTAACAATCAATCACGTATATAGGGGGAGGATTGGCTATCAACATTTCAGTAGGGTAGCCTCCCTAGAGGTGCATTGTCCCCTGGTCTAGATGGAGTTAACGATGCCGGATGAGAATTGCTCGAGACTTACTGATCATGAGCTGAGAGACGGGCTGAGATTCTGACTGATAGCTGTAACAGCATCCACACTGCGCGGGAGGAATTTGAAAACCGTCAGCTCTATCTCTACGGTTACGCCCACCGTCCACATGCACTTTTCCTTCCGAAAACGGAGCTTTTCGAAATCGCTTTTCCAACCGGAAGAATTTGAGAACGCAGCTTTACTTCTACAGTTAGGCTTACCGTTCGTGCTAAAAACGAAGATTTCCAAAACGCTCTTCAAACCGGAGGAATTTGAAAACGATAGCTTTGCGTTTTCGTGTGCGCGGAAAACATATTGAAAACGGAAACGAAGACATTACGATAAAAATCGACAAAAATCCAAAATAGCTCCTGCTTGTTGCGTTTTTAAATTTCTCCGGCGTAATTTGGACGGGGCCTGAGAAATCACACAAACATTTCATTGATAACTGATGATTGTACCTTTCAAGGGTCAGAGTCGTGGTTTGGTACTGCTTAGTCAGTTCAGAGGCCTCCCAAACTCACGATTCGAGGAATAGATCAAATATTAATGATTTATGTACGCGTATCGAGTGGGACGTGACTGCCTCAAGTGCGTGGTGTTTTGCTGCACATTGGGCCCTTGAGAATTTGAGCGCTCTACAAGGCATTGTATAGACTTTAAAATAACGAAGGATAAAATCGCACAATGAAAAAAAATGTTACTTTTTTGGAATAAAATTAAGTAAATGAACTCACCTTGCCTGATTTCTGTTGTCCATTTCGCCTATTTCGTCGTTTTGGGGGGTTTTTCAGGTGTTCGTCGTAGCTTTCTATAGACGAAGTACAAACACCCGTTTCTACTAAAATATACACTTGAGCAACTTGCATTCGTATTCTTCGTATTCTTTTAAAGAACATAGCTCTGGTTATAATTTGAGGCAGTCTGATTTCTCCACACCTAGGTATAATTCTGTAACGTACGCTAGGCACTCACTGCACTGTATATTTAACAATTATTCCATGAGCGCGCGTTGGATATAAGATGATAGATAGCCAACGAGGCGCGTAGCGCCGAGTTGGCTATAATCATCTCATATCCAACAAGCGCGAGTGGAATAATTGTTTTATTAAGAACACCCCTAAAATATAGAAAACTAGACTTCAATAAAAACAAAAAGGCCACAAAAAATCACGCATACGCTCGCCATTTTTGTAGATCATGGTATAATGGCTCATATACCATGATGGCTTAGCCAATGAAAACTCTCGAATTGCATTATCCAATGATCCAGTTTCTAATAATGTATTTTATCATGGCTCCTGATTGTCTATTAATATGTATCCCCTTATAAGCAGGGGTTTCTCACAGGCTACATGGTTTGACACTTACATAAAGTTTCCATTCCATTCCATGAGTGTTAGTTATCTCGCAACTGAGCCATGCTAACGATTACCTCGTAGAAAATTGTTATACCAGGCAATTTGAGCTCTGTAGGTAGGTAGGGTTACGGGATTAACCTGATAATAAGAATAGTGGTTAGTTTTGTCCAAGACTTGCTCGTAGCAGATGTTAATTGTAATTAAAAGCCGAGCTTATTACTTGCTTTTGTCTTACTCGCTATTTTATTTTTTACGCGAACGCTTCGCACATCATCATTATCATCATCATCATCATCATCATCATCACCATCATCATCATTATGGTTATCATTCATCATTTGGCAGCATAACGCGTCCACCGGTCTCTTGCATAAAATGGATTCCTCACAGTACCTCAGCCAATCCTTCTCTTGGACTTCAACGGAGCGTTGACACTCTTATTCTTCGGCCATTTCAACTTGAGTTAAAATAACAAACAAACTCCCTTTGGCGTCCTAGTTGACCAGTGTGATCCAAAGACGGTGAACCACTTTCTCAAATTGGCGTCAGTTTTTCATGCGTCTGTTCCGTTATCGACCACGAATTTCGTCATGACATGGTCAAAATAGTGGTGGATCCACGAGGCGATAGGGGGGGGGGATATAGTGATATACCAGTATACCCGAAAACATTTTGCCAAAATACCCAACAATACCCAAAATTCATCCAAATATACCAAAAATTAGTGGAAGCATTGTATACTGTATACCTGAAATTAGTAGTTAGCGAAACAAGCACATATTTGGTTGTCTTACCTTTTTAGCATCCCACTTATAAGAAACAGACATGCATCATTCACTATGCATTTAATTACAAACTCTCAGTCACACAATCCACAGTGGCTCGGACCGTCATTACTTTCTCACGAAAAAACAGATCACAAGGAAGGTCACATGTCAGGTTGAATAGAAAGATGGTTGGCTATGGTTAAGGAATCTTCATCCTCGTAGTTCATGATAGTTGGGGTTGGTTGGTTTTCTTGAGAGGCCCATAGCTGAATGGTTAAAAAATGTCAGGAAAGAGGTTGCTGTAATATTCACAGTGAGGGTCTCGATCAATAAACTTTACCTCATCCCAAAGCCAATAGTGTTCGGTCTGCTGGGGTCTGGTCACGGGCGAGTCATGTCTCAGTTGATTCTCTTATGCATAAATCTCCCTGTTTCCTCGATGTCAGCGATGCAGACTGCACCACAGCCGATTGCACAGACACAGAAATCTTATCTTAAGGATACAACACACTTCATAAACTTTATAGAGAAGACAAAGGTCTCTCAAAATACTATTTTGGTATCTATGGATGTAACAAGCTTGTATACAAACATACCGCAAGAGGAGGGTATTACATCAGTATGCAAAGCACGGACCTGCCAACTCTCACGGTTCTACCGTGAGTCTCACGATTTTTTGTCATTTCTCATGGTCTCACGACAAGGCTCCCAATCTCACGGCTATTGGGAAAAATCTTTCTTAAATGAAATAAATTAAGTTGTTGAATAAAAATGGAATATTTACGAGGAATGCTAGTGCCATAAGTGATGAACTAATAAAGAAAATAGGTCCACAATGCGTACATGTGTGGCTTACGAGTCGTCTTGCTTGTAACATGGAATGCTGGAATTAGGTGGTAGTAAGTCAGTTGTAATATTTGGATTAAATTGACCATAACCATAACATTGAAAATTTAATAGTGGACAATGGAAGAAGTAACTTTCTGGATCTTTCAGTCAGAGGGAAAGTATGGATTGACAGTATCTCTCCAGAGATAAACGCTTTTTCATATGATGGTCAATAAAAAAAATCAGAATTGAAATTCTCATGAATTTCCTCTATTGTTAATTGTACATATGGTTAAGGATTTTCCAGGATCCTACTTTGATTTATATTTATATACCTTCAACCAAGCAAAATGTTTGTGTTGAAAGCTATGTTTTGGGTATAAACACATGCACATGTAGAAATGTCAGACAAGGAGAGCTTGAAAACACGTCCAAACCAGACATTCACTGTGCATTACTGGCTCAATGGACATGCGTGAAAAAACGAGAGAGCAATGGGGAAAAAAGAGTGTTTTCACACATTTTGTAAGAATTTCGATAATTTTATTCTCTGTATACCTGAACATTATTTTGTTTTCATTTGTAGCAGTTAACACAGTAAATATTTTTATACAGTAGGGTTGGAAAGTCTAAGGTCTTCAGCAGTAATGACACTGTGTTTATACCACAACTGGTTAATAAAGAGCAAATGTACTCTGGACAGTAGCATGAATTTTTCTGATTTCATCAGTAATGGTTGAGCTATATGCATTTTGTCATTCTGATGTTGATGCTGGTTTGCCAGTCTCTCTTGTCTAATATGGTCTGCTGATTCATATATAATTTTTTTTTCTGTCTGATATTGATGTTGGTTGAACAGTCTCTTTTCTCTACATTCTGCTAATTAATTTGCACTGTTTTAAAATTGCATTGATTTAAATTTGTCGAAGCGGTTCACAATCGTCCGGCTGTACGGGACGTAATATTTATAGCCTACAAAGATACTAAAAACAAACAAAACAAAACGGAGGAACACGCGGACAAACTGGGTTTCGTCCAAACCTTTCTATTTCTACACCGCATTCTGTTTCATCTCTTCTTTTCCTCTGTGTCACTGTTGTACGTGAGTGCCACTGCATTAAAAAAGCGGCCATGATGCAAATTACCGTGTTTGTTATTTGACACGAGTTTGACGTGTGAAAGAAAGAGTTTGTCAAAGTTTTGAAGTTTTCCAACACGAGTTTGCCAACTTAAGTTTGCAGTGTGAAGGCCGCGATAGACTTCTTAAGAACAAACTCTTCTGAAACAGCCTTTAATGACAGTATCACAAATTCGCGCCTCATTGCGCGCAGCTATCCTTACAAAATGATACAAACAATGTTATCAGAAGTCAGATTCCCCGGAAGATAGTCGGCACTCCAACAAAAAGCAAAGGCACGACAACAAAGTCTTGCCATTTGTCACAACATACCACCCATCGGTCTGTAACCTTAAAAATATACTCATTCTAAACTGGGACTTAATGCAAAATCAGCCTTTGCTGAACACTATCTTCAAAAATCCGCCTATCCTATAGTACATAAGAGGTAAATCTCTTACAGACATGCTCGTTAAAGCTAAGCTTTGAAGGCTTCATTCATTTACAGTTAAGTCACGCAGGGAGTCCGTGCAGGCCTGTCACTTATCTTTATCCACTGTCAAATATCGTACATTGTAGGGTATGTAAAGCACAGGAAAGGTAGGTATACTTCATACCTGAAATTCAAAGAAAGTGATATACCGAATACCCGTATTTAAGCTGCAATTTACCGTATACCCGATTTAAAAAGCCCCTGTATACCGTATACCCCAAAACCCTGGCCGACCCTGATAAAATATGGAAGTTTGTTTTTATCCTCTTAAAAAGTTCGCCATACTTGGGGGAAAAAATCCTCGATCCCAAAAATGAACGCCGTGAAGTTTTTCTCTGTCGTTCCACCAGGATCCGGGGCTCATACTAGGCGGAAAAATTGAGCTGGATTGGATTGCGACTACGTGATGGTAACTTTTTTCCTTTTTTCTTTGAAGGGAACGAAAGCACGAGTAAGTAAAACGCCGCGTAGACGCGGTTTGTTTTTGTATCGCGCGGTCGGGCGTGATGATATCACATGACGTAGGTGACATGTTACAGTTACCTTCCTGCTCAAAGCTGCCATGTGCTTGAGGTCAAGAGATTGTCTGCTAACTTTTTCAGCAAAAACGGAGCCGGTTTCTCGACAGACTTCAAAGAGTGAACATCTTGGCAGCTTACAAAGAAAATATTTACAGTGACTTGCAGCTGTGCATCGAAGCGGATATCTGGGTCATCTGGGTCATCTGGGTTTCAAGTGCTTGGACTCTGTGTCAGCTGTGTTGTCTTTTGTCAGTGACGACTATCCATGAATTTTTGCTTCCTTCGCAATTCAGAAGTCGTGGGTCTTGTATTGTCGGAAGTAAAACGGCCTTTTCATTTCCCTGAAAGGTAAGGTTAAACTTAATGAGTTCTCTAAGAGAACAGGTAGCCTCGAATATCAAAAGGAAGGAAAGCGCAAATTGTAGCTTCAAGGCTAGGGACTTCAGACAGCATGCCAGTACAGTGAGCTGATGTCGGGAGAAACGTCTTAAAGTATGCATTTTACTCCTTTTTTCTACTGTAACTAGTGACCATATTGACCGTCGACGTTAGAGAATTGCTTTCAATTATAATAACATCGGCATTGCGAGCTGCAGATTTGTAAACGGAAGCTTATACTGTAATCCAGACTAAAATCCTGCCGTGCATTAAACCTTGAAGTGCGAAAAACATTTGGCGTGTGAAAGGAAATCAGAGGCAATCTTTTTATTGTTTGTGGAAGTATTTCATCAGTTATCTCGAAAACCATTTAATTCCTTAATCCTTCTAAAATTAGTTTATTACGTTTTCTTTTGTGGCTGAATGATTGTGTGGGGACCAGTAAGCTGTCTGAAATATATCATGGACGCAACTTATGCTTTGGTTTGGACGCCTTGATGTTACTCATGTAAGTTCTTTAGAAAGCTTTATAGATGTAATTAGCGTAAATATTTTGTGTTTTTTACTGTACGCTCAGTATTTAGTTCCATCTAGGATATAGTCGCTGCTGGGACCTACCTCGTCGACAGTAGAATGAATGAAATTCTCTTCTTTGGCAATCTGAAAAAGAACTCATTGATTGATTGGCACTCTTTGTTGACATGCCTTTAGAGGGTGGCAGAGGGTTTTGCGTGATACGTGATTGCCCCAAAATTAGCAGCGTGATGCATGATTGAGCTGGACATTACTTCATAACATAATGCATGATTTTCTATTTTATTAAATCCATTTTGAAATAGCTGGTTATCCTTGCAATCTGATTGGCTGTCAGGGGTGACATTTATTCACGAATCACACTATTTTTTTGCTCTAAATTGCCTCTTTTTCTCAGCCAATGAGAACGGGATAGTAATACAAAACAACCAATTGAAGACTTCGGTGGAAAAAGGGCGTTAGGGTTTTTACTCAAAAGTGAACTTTGTCAAAAACGCTCCAAATTTCACATGCAGTTTTGTTTACGTGTGTCAAACAATGCTCTGCATGTTTTTCCCTTGAAGTTTGCTTCCTTTTCGAAATATTACGTATGCGAAAAACACACTTTTCAAAGGGCATTCTCCGAGGATCTTTCGTTGAATGAAAAATAAAAGAAACCTTTTGTTTCGCTAAGCGATGAAGTCACTATAATAGCTTTATTCCCTTACTACTGTTTCGTTAGCCCAAGCAGGTAAGGCGCTGAACGTGCCAGATTCGAATTTGTTTTGCCGAGACACCGGTTCGATACGAGGTCGCTCAATTTTTTTCCGTTCTGTTTCTTTAGTTCTTTGAAAAATCAAGATATCTATTTTAAGAAATTGCGTATAGAGCTGGAATCTGGGGACATTTTATACAGGCTATTGCGACGAAAGCACACAACACGTGAGTTTCGATCGAGCGTCAAAGCAGAGAGAAGTGATGCATTACAGCTCTTTCGACTAATATCTTAAGCATTGTTTTAAAGTACCTTGTAGGCTGCCTGGTGGTTGAGAGGCATCATAAAGCCTTGATAAACCCGTAAGTCACCAACACGTTTTAAACAAGCAAAATGTGTTCTCTAACTTCCAACGCAACTGATATGAGCGGCAAGTTATCAGCGTTTGAAGTTAGGTCGATCCAGGCAGCAAAGTCCAAGAGCAGTTCTTGCCCAAGAATAAAACCCTGTCGTAAGTTGTGGCCCATTTGCCAAGCGTTGGTAGCATCAAACTATGGAAAGTGAGAACTGCTTTCAGACTTATAAACTTTTTCTTGTATCATCCGCCATGTTTACCCGCGCACGAGGTGTAACAGAACCTTCCCGGCATGCATTGCGATCACGTTCGGCAGGGCAAGACAAGACAAGATCAGTAAGGCAAGACAAGACAATACTTATTAACTCACACTTTAACTAATTACAGAGCTTGTTTTTTTCCTTTTTTATTCCAACGTAATATTGGCCAAGAGGAAGCAATCGATTGAAACCTAGATCTTTGATCCTGGTTGCGTTGATTTTATTTAAATCGGCATGATTTGTAGTGTTTTAAACTTCTGGGATCAGCGGCCATGCAGATGTATGGAGACCTGTACGTTGCACGGAAGGGTTAATCTGTTAGTCTGTCAGCCCCTCATTTTTGAGCTTATACGTTGCAGGCAGTTAACACTTTGTTGTTTTCTAAGTTAAATCAACATGCTTGCCGTCAAGGGTTAACATGAAATCAACGTTTTAACCTATTTAGGCCTGAAATCGCCGCTTTTGAGCTTACGCGCTGCGTGTAATGGACAGTTTGCTCGTTTTGTAATGGTAATAGGACTGAGTGGAGTCCAATTCGGTCTGTAATCATACGAGTGATAACAAACTCGGACGACCGCGAAGCGGGAGTCTGATTTGTTCATCACGAGTATGATCACAGACCGAATTGGACGACACGAAGTCTTATTACCAATTAATAGCCAAGTTATGAAAACTGTCCAATAACAAAATGTCCAATAACAAACTGTCCGATAACAACTTGGCAAGTGAATTACTGGAAAAATAGGAGTTTTTTAAATCACTCACAATCGAGGAAATTGTAATTTTTATGATTATAAGTGAAATCTAGATCCTTGCTGTCAGGCTTTCCCGTGAAATCAACATTTTAACCTATTTGGGCCTGAAATCGCCGCTTTTGAGCTTACGCGCTGCGTGTAATGGACAGTTTGCTCGTTTTTAAGTGAAATCAAAATCCTTGCTGTTAGGCTTTTACGTGAAATCAACATTTTAACCTATTTAGGCCTGAAATCTCCGTTTTTGAGCTTACGCGCTGCGTGGAATGGACAGTTCGCTCGTTTTTTTGTGAAATCAAGATCCTTGCTGTCAGGCTTTCACGTGAAATCAACATTTTAACCTATTTAGGCCTAAAATTGCTGTTTTTGAGTTTACGCGCTGCATGAAATGAACAGTTTTCTCGTTTTGAAGTGAAATCAACACCCTTGCTGTCATGCATTAACGTGAACCCTAACCTGCTTGTTTCGTAACCCTAACCTTCAACGCTAACCCTAGTTTCGGGCGGTAATCCCTAATC
This sequence comes from Catalaphyllia jardinei, assembly GCA_022496165.2. Classification (NCBI taxonomy): domain Eukaryota; kingdom Metazoa; phylum Cnidaria; class Anthozoa; order Scleractinia; family Caryophylliidae; genus Catalaphyllia; species Catalaphyllia jardinei. Next base: position 10,121 of record JAEMPF020034301.1, on the reverse strand, counting down.
CTAACTCTAATAAAACTGGGAACTTTCCAATTTAAACAATTGGAAATAAGAAGCCTGAAAAAAAAAAAACATCAGGGCTTCAACGGGATTCGAACCCATGACCTCCGCGATACCGGTGCGATGCTCTACCAACTGAGCTATGAAGCCACACATTGGGAGCAAGGTCAATTTAGTGAGTTCATATCTCCCGTGTATATGAATTATTTCATATACACTTTACATCATTTCACTCCTCACGGGAGATATGAACTCGCAAAAACCACACAACGCAAATTCATAGCCATCTCAAGAAGGTACATGTTTCCAGGTTCCCGGTAGTTTGAAATGAAGCAATACAAGAGCTCAACTCTGTCCCTGTGAATAAATATACGTAGTCTTTCGACCCACTCCACAAAGCAGTGAATGAACGTCCTCCGAAGCTGGTGCCAATCTCGATCCCACCATCTTGAAAAAAAAAATCTTGAAACAAACGGCGCCGCGCGAATTTGACAAGGCCCTGAGTATAATGTTCTACGCCGTGGCCACAAAAAGATACAGAGATACTAACGAGCTGTAAGCCCTTAAAATCATGCAGAGTGCCATTGAACGGTATTTAAAAGAGAAAACTATCCACAGCTGGTCATCGTGCAGTCGAGGAGGTTTCACAACTCAAAGAAATCCATCGGAGTATTACACCGGCTGCACCCTCAAATTCCTTCTCCAAAGACAATGAGAAGTCTCAGCCTCAACCACAGAAGAAAGGAAGGTCTTCCATCATTGATTCAGGCGAAGAGAATTGAAATTTGATGCATGAAAGAGATTGTTTTCGTTCTCACTTCAGAACTGCTTGTTTTTTTGTTATGCTTGAATGAGTTTTCGTCACATGACATCTTTTGCACACTATCCGCTATTTCTAACAAATCGGCTCGGCTTGGAACAATACGCGTAAGTCTAAAATTTAAGGCCATAAAATTCTGTGCTTTCAAAATAGATTTGATAAAGTGGTAATTGAACTGAGTGGAGTGCAATTTTGGTCTGAAATGATACTTGTGATTTCAAATCGAACTCACGCTGTGTGCTCGTTCGATTTGATTTCAGCCAAGTACTATTCACCTCCGAGCAGTCGAAGAAAAACAAAATGGCTTTTGTCGGTATATTGTCACAAATAAAGTTGCTCTTTGGGCCGCTAGTTATTCAGTTTGTGTGGTATATACTAAAACAATTATTCACCTCAGTGTCGGTGAAAGTGGTGGATATTTACCGAGCCGCGAAGTAAATATCCACCACTATTCACCTCCACTTCAGTGAATAATTGTCAATTATTCATAACCAATATTCCTTTTGTGATGCTTTGTTATGGCGAACAAAGCACGACTTCAGTTCAAAACAAATGCATGATCTGTAAATCCATACAAAAGCAAAATTCAAATCAAAACACGGCGAATTACCAGCGCAGTAAAACATTTGACCTTTCGCAGAACCTCCTTGTAACGCTACAACTGAAGTAAGGGGCCAGTTCTAAAACAGGGAACGGGGAATAGGGAACGGGGAACGGGGAATCTCTAAAAGGGGAATCTCTAAAAGGGGGAATTTCTAAAAGGGGGAATCTCTAAAAGGGGGAATCTCTAAAATGGGGAATCTCCAAAAGGGGAATCTCTAAAAGGGGAATCTCGATAAGGGGGAATCTCTAAAATGGGGAATCTCTAAAACGGGGAAGCCCTAAAATCTCTAAAAGAAGGAATCTCTGAAAGGGGAATCATAGGAAGGTCCTGGCCAAGGAACTGGAGTATCGAGCTGGACCATTGAAATGGTAAACCAAAGTAAATAGGAACGCAATAAATTTATTTATTGTAATTATATCCCACGCTAAAGCATGCCTGTTTAGCGGGCTACTGAGTGGAGCGGTTGAAATCTCGATTCTTACTCTTTGAGATCCGCTATACCCACAGAAGAATTGAACTGCCTGGATACATGCATCAGGAGTTCTGGACTTCCTGTTGGATTGCACGGCATTGTGGGTTGGCGGGCTCAGAAAAGTGGGCATCGACTTGCATCTTCGCCATATTGGGTTACAACGAGTGGCTTTCCTTTTGAGCCGAATTACAAGTGTACGAATAAAGAATAACCAAACCAAAGGTATTTTAAGGTAAACTATTGTTTCATTACTTTTTGGCAACGTCATTCTAACGATTTTAGGCTGCAGAGTGTAGGCTGCAGAGTCGATTTGAGATGCTACGGGTATTTTTTTGCTTATTTGATACTCGGACTTATGTCGTATTTCCTTTGTTCTAATGTAGATGCTTTGTCCATGGGATTCGGCCACCGACATTGTGTTGTCATAAGCTTTCCTAACAGTGGACAAAGGCTAGTGAAATGGACTGCTACGACCTGTGAAATTCAGGGTTGTAACAATGGCTCAAGCATATGTGACTGCCGGCCGCCTTTCAAATTATTCCCCTTCCCGACAGAAAAGAGGAATCCAGAACGCCGATTACAATGGGCAAAAAATATAAGCAGGAGCAGTTTGAACGGGATTCTTTGGATACCTAACAAGGATTCAAGGGTTTGTAATGTACACTTCGTTGACGGTGAACCAACGGCTGAAAACCCAGACCCGACTTTGCAACTTGGTCACAACAACAAAACGAGAGCCTCCAAACGTCCACCACCAACGCCACGAGATCACCCTCTTCTAGTAAGATCCAGAAAACGAGCTAAGCTAGATACATGTAGCGATAAAATACCAGTACCTGTTCTTGTTCAACGTGGTATATTTACAAGCACCACAATAATGCAAACATTTTAGTATCAATCGCCTCAAATGGGGTCTTCAACTTCATCCCAGATGCATGGGGTGGGTGCACCTCTGATGTCCATTTGACAAGGGAATCTGACTTTTACAACATCCTTGAGCCACATGATGCAGTAGTGGCAGATCATGGATTCACTATTGCAGAAGATCTTTTGCTTCGCAGAGCTGACTTTTTTATTCCGCCAGGGAAACGTGGACAAGAACAGTTCACGAAAGCTGATGTACAGAAAACCAAGACAATAGCTAATCTATGCATTTTTGTAGAACAGGCGATCAGGTGGCTAAAAACATTCCGTATAATCAAGAACGAACTACCTATCTCTCTTATTGGTAATCTTAATAGCATTATCATTGTTTGTGCTGTATAATGCCTCTTTGCAAGTAACACGTTTTTGTGCTCAAGATAGAGAGTAAAATGTGTAATTCACGAGAATACCCCTATCCCAACACACAACCATGGAGGGAAATTGGAAATTCCAGGGGAGGGGCAATTTGCTGCCTTTTTTAGGACACAAACATTCATAAAAACACTACACCTTTCATTTGGAAATTTCTTACGGGTTGGGGGATCGTTTGACAAATAATTCCATACATCAATAGTATGTTCACAGGTTTACTGAAACTGATCTGATCTCCTTGCACTGATAGGATGACGTTACCACAAATATGAATAATCAGGGGCTTAGCCAGGGGGGGGGGGGGCCAAAAAGCCGGGCCCACCTTTCTGAAAACGAATATATGGTAAATATATGGAACAATCAAGTCCAGAAAAAGCTTGGGCCCCTCCCTTTTTAGCCTTGGGCCCCGTGCGAGGCCCCTTTTGACAAAACCCTGGCTACCCCAGTAATAAAATTTATGTTGATGTCTAACAAGATCGGTTGACTAGTGCAGGAAGCAACTTTTTTATTAAAATGTTTTCTAATTTTGACATTAAATATCATGGATCAAATAAGGCAATGACTATGCAGTGATACATGTAGCTGTTCAATTAGATTATGCAGGCTCCATGGATATATGATTACCTGTTCATAAAATGTTCTTAGTCACATCCATTTTCTAGGTATTTTTTGAACAGTTTACTTTTGCAGTAGTTTCAGGGCTGATGAAAGCCAATTACTATAAAACCAGGTGAGATTTTCTTCAAGCCTATGCCAGTATGTGGCATTAAATCTGATTGTTTCCAGGTGGTAGCCCTTTTGTGTGTATACAAAGAAATTGCACAATGGTCTTTTTGTTATGGCCATCTCACCCTGGACCTGTGCAAAATTTTAATGATGCTGCTGCTTTAAAGCTACTTGTCCATTACACATACATAAGTATGATAGATTATGTGCTGAGGGAATTTCATTGACAATGCTAAAAGAGTTCTTGATCTCTATACTACTGCTTTCCCACAACAAGAGCACTCTGTCAGTAAGTCTGGGGATGCTCATGAAAAAAAAATACCACATTCTCTATACCTAACATCCTTGTGATGTTTTTTAAAGTATTTGATGAATTCCTCAACTGCAATGGGTTCAATATCTCTGCCATATTTAAGAGCTGGTAAATTTGTAGGTGGTTTAGCTTTCCCAAATAAGCTATCAACAAGTTTTTCAGCACTATTTTCTTTACTGACTTTCATTGATTCTACTTTAGTGAATACTCTGTAAAGTTTGAGGCTGTTATTCTGCCCTCCCTTTGCTGGTGCCAAGCCTCATTGTCAGCCTGTCCAACAGTTATTTTCTCTATAGCATCAATTTCATCACTGGAGAGTATGTCAAACAAACGATGCGCCTTCCCTTCTTTTTATTCATTTAGGACTAGTTTGTGGAAGTCAACATCCTTCCCTGGGTGATCACTCAACAAAAACAATGTTATATCACTCAGGTATATCGGCGGCCAAGAAGTCATGCTCTCGCTTTCTTTTACCCAGCCATCCTTCAGTATCAAAGGATCTGGAACTGAGCTCCCGTTTGGCATTATGAGTAATTTTGCCTTCTCTTTTTCAGTAGCAGCAATTCGTTCCTGAATAGTTGGTGTGTTAGCAATGCTCTTTTCTGCCGCGGCAAATACGCGGGCTACAAGTTCAGCTTTGGTTCCTGAAACCTTCAAGTCCTTGCGACAGAACTCTTTCAGTTGCTCGGGTTTCCATGTCTGGATAACCTCAAAAGGAATCTCCTCACGACTCATTTCACACCCGAAGCCAAGCCACTCGACGTAATCCAATATGGCGAAGATGCAAGTCGATGCCCAGTTTTTAGAGCCCGCCAACCCACAATGCCGTGCGATCCAACAGGAAGTCCAGAACTCCTGATGCGTGTATTCATCAGAACTCCTGACTGTGACGT
>JAEMPF020034300.1:20000-22689 GCA_022496165.2 Catalaphyllia jardinei | reverse complement strand
ACCACTGAGCTTCTGGAGACTGTGGTGTGGTGAGCAAGGGTCGAATTATGGGTTTTGACTGGAACCGCATCGCGCGGCTACACAGCCACGTTCTGGCTCATATGATCTCACTAACAGCATCGCGCTGTCACATTAAAGCATCACATATGAACTCACTAACGGCATCACGCCGTCACATTAAGGCATATCGAGATGCGTCCAACCAACCTTCTAAGTGAGTACACTAACAGAGAAATTACAACAAACATAATATTAAGAAATTCTAGGAAAGAACGTAGACTCGGAAAAAATCCGAGTCCCAGATGGGATTTGAACCCACGACCCTCCGTGATCTAGTCGGATGCTCTACCACTGAGCTACTGGGGACTCTGTGGTGAGCAAGGGTCAGAAGCAGCCAGAACGTGGCTGTGTAGCCGCGCGATGCGGTTCCAGTCAAAACCCACAATTCGACCCTTGCTCACCACAGAGTCCCCAGTAGCTCAGTGGTAGAGCATCCGACTAGATCACGGAGGGTCGTGGGTTCAAATCCCATCTGGGACTCGGATTTTTTCCGAGTCTACGTTCTTTCCTAGAATTTCTTAATATAATGTTTGTTGTAATTTCTCTGTTAGTATACTCCCAAAAATTCTCCCGAAAGTTTACTGCAATGATCACTCTTCACTTTCATCTATATCCGCAGTACAAATATGAATTATTTCATATATACTTCACATCAATTCACTGCACGGAAGATATGAACACAGGCGGCCCAAGCTCACAATACGAGGAGTTATATTGCGTTTTTTTTTTTACTTTTATGCGAACGTTCAGCGAAACGTGACCTGTGACATATACTATTACTTAACAATAGAATTCGACCACGCGAAACGTGACTCTCGCCTTGCAGCATATGGAGGTGTGTTAAAACGGTTTGAATTTATAAAAGGTTTGTATGGGAACGAAACGGATTTGCTGGAAAAGTCAATTCTGCTTCTATTTTGTGAATAAAATCTACTTATACCCTGTTGCTGTGTTGTATTTTTTTGTTGTTTGCCAGCTCCTCGAGCCAATCTAACGCGTTTTTGGCGAGTTATCGTTCGGTGGGTTTCCACACCAGTGGAAACCCACCGAACGATAACTCGCCGAAAACGCGTGGCTTCATGGCACAGTTGGTAGAGCATCGCACCGGTATCGCGGAGGTCACGGGCTCGAATCCCGTTGAAGCCCTCAGTTTTTTTAGGCTTCTTCTTTCCAATTGCTTAAATTGGAAAATTTACTTCGATGATCACTCTTCACTTTCACTCTTTTTTGGCAAGATTTTAAGCAATGGGCAGTTAATCGTGGTGAACTTTCAAATACTATTAACTGGGATTGAATCAAATTAAGAACAAGAGACTAGACTTCTACTTTCTGATCGCCAGACTTTTTCTCTGGGTATGCAAACAACGGAATACTTTCCCGAAAATAGAAAATTTCACATTACGATAGACCGAGAACCACCACCTAATTAGCATGTTATTGGCAAAGCCATGTGTATGTTTACTACTTTTCATCTCGTCATCAAATGAATTTTACATGTTTGTACTTTTCTCTTTTATTTTCTATTCTAAGTAGAATAACTGTCGCAACACTAAGATACGGCATAGTAAGTAATGTAAGTGTAAGTATAATGCATTGTAGTTTGTTTTTTTGGAAATGTAATGTAATGTAGTTTAATGTTATGTACTGTAACTTTGTTCATTGAGATGTACTGTTGTAGACGTTATGTTATTACTGTAAGTAATGTTAATATTGTTAAGTATTGTTGATAAATAATAATAATAATAATAATAATAATAATAATAATAATAAAAGAAGAGTAATGTCAAGCTAAAACATTGCGAAATGTCAAGTTCCTTTAGGTTCTTTTATGTAATGAAACTAAAACCTGATCAGGAGGACGGTTACTATTTAATTTTGGAATATGATTACGTCACATGAAAACCAAGAATTCCTGCGTTCCCTCTCGTCAATGGAAGACACAAGCCAAAAGACAGAAGCAATCCATATTGAGAAAATTGTTTCATTTATAGACATAAACTGCTGCTAGTTTCTTGTTTTCTAGCATCTACCATTTTTTGTTAACTTTCGTTGTGCACAGAACGCAACTCGCGTGTTAAGAAACTGAAGAAATTAAAACTCTTGATTATCATCGACACAGTGATGTTTGGACTGTAAATGCTTTTGGCAAAGGTACAGGTATTAAAGCAAAAACGTTTAAATATTTGAAATCCGGAAATGTTGGGTAATGCACAGGCAACTCGAACACTTAATCAGCAATACAAATCTACTTGGAGTTTTGAAAACCGGGTTTCTCAAGTCTTAAGTCGAGCCAGCTCATTGCAGGCAACCTTCCAGGGCATAATTTGCTTAAAGCCGTGACACTTTTAGGGTAAAAGTAAAAATCTCCTTCCTCAGAACTAACAAGCCTCAGCTCTTAACCATGCTCTCCAAAAACCTTCCTGGAATTGTCAGAAATCACTAGCAATTCCACAAAACATAGCTGAGGGGGGTAACAGACCGGCCCGCGAAGTTTTCTTGAGGAGGGCTTCCGTCAAGCTAAGTGTCTTGTTGTTGCACAGACACAAGGCTATCATCTGGTGTGCATTTGGTGTAGCTAGATTAAATTCCAGGGGGTGGGGGGGGGGGGGTGGGATGCCTTCAAAGAACA
>JAEMPF020034300.1:12500-15000 GCA_022496165.2 Catalaphyllia jardinei | reverse complement strand
GGGCGAGTCGTTAATTTCAGCATCCATTGATAATTTTCAGTGATAATTTTCAACGAGACAAGCGAAGAGACTACGATTAATTTCGTCAACAGAACAAAAAGAAATTATTCTGTGACGATTTTACATTTCTAATGGTTCTTGTTTACTACTGGGATGAGAAGATACGTTATAGATGAAACTTAATCTTTTCTCTTCAATGTTATCAGGGTTTTCGCTTTATCACATTAATTAGCCAGCACGAGTTGTAGTAGGAGAAAAAGAAAATTTCTTGTTTAAGATAACTTACGTGAGGTATATCAAGTCTTGGGAGTTTTATGATTGTATTAAGTTCAAGAACTTTGGTGATTGAATAATAAAGACTGACATGTATGTTGCCGGTTTGTGATTTTTAGTCCGGTTTGGAGGAGATTGTGAGTAAATTCAATTCAATTAGAGGTCACGAATCGTCGCTCCTAGTTCAAAGGACATGTTTTAGAGGGACGAGACTTTAGATTTGAAACAGTTTTAACGTTTATAAAATAAGTGGAAGTGACAATTGTTTTGTTCTTTTATGCAAACGTAACAATATATTTTTTATTTTTAGTTACAAAGGGTAATTTGACACCCTTGTTTTTCACAAGGGAGTAAATTCAATTAGAGGTGATGAATCGTGAGCACCTGTTTGCTATTTTTTGGCGTCTTATAATATTTGTACAATTTTTCATGTGTCTTTCTTTTTTCAGGGTTACCTTTCATAACGTCTTCTTGGACGGTTTTGTTATCAATATTAATTCAAAACCGAAAAAAATCTACGATGACTGTTAGCATCAGAACATGCTTGTTATAAACTGAGTTAAATTCAATTATGCGTTGACTAGTAAACACGTGACAATCTTACTTTTCACAGGAACGTTTGTAACACGATACTTTAGTTTTTCTCGTAAAGTTATACAACACGATCCCCTTGTTTTGTCGAAAACTTAAGGGCGATGTGCTTTTTCTTCACTGCTGGAGATAAATATCTAAGAAAAATGGAAGAAGAAAGATTTTTTCAAAACACTAACTATCATTTCACGGATAAACAAAAACTAATCTAATTATCAGATTATCACATCTGACAGGTAGAGTCACGGAACAGCACGTTCTTATTCTGTTGCCACCTTTGGCGTCAAAAAACACTTCAAATTATGAAAGGAGTTACAGCGAGAACTTACTGTACGAACTATTCAACGAATGAATCTGAAAAGCTGGTAAACTAAATTACAACACAAGCTTCTTAAGATGTCAACAAGTGTAGGTGCCTTACAAACAAAAATAAAACCGACAAACGGACTTCTAACAACTAACAATAGATGGATCGAAACCGACCAATGACCGATGACAAACTTAACACAAGTCTTCCAGCCATTACCATGAAGGCCTTACTGACCAATCACTTTTAACGGACCAGAGTGGCAACACCATTGACTGACAAGCATTATTCACTTCAGCAGTTTTCGTAGTTATTTTATTGAAACTTTTCAGTCGGTTTAAAATGCGTGCGGTAGGTGGCAAATTCACGCCATAAATTTCTGACACTACCCGGGGGAGGGGGGTACTCCCAGAAAAATTGGGTGGGGGTGTGCGGCCCGCTTCCCAAAACCCATACCCTATTTATGACCAAAATCTGCGATATTCCCTACACTATTTATGACCTGAACCTTACATCAAAATCCTGTTTCAGACTGCGTCATTATTGGATCCCTAGTTCAGACCAATATTGAATTACCGTAAACATAATTTGTGAAGGACTTTTATTGATTTTCTTTTCGATAATTATGAAAAAGTGGCTTCTCGGCTTAAAAACATACCCATTTCAAGGCTAGAGTAAAAAAACACACCCTATTTATGACCAAAATCAGCTAAATCGATACCCTATTTATGACCAAAACGGCTGAAAAACCATACCCTTTGGGGCCGCACATACCTATATAGCCCATATAGGGGAGTACCCCCCGGGTGACACTACTATTTTCAAAGGCGAGAGATTCCAAAAGGATTCTCTTTTACATATTAATCCTGTACTTTACAACCTTCATTGGCTGCTAGTATATTATCGTATTCAATTTAAGATCCTGATGATAACCTTTAAGGTGATTCATGGCATGGCTCCTAGTTATTTAAGCAATCTGATCTGTATCGGATCATCGTCTAGGTATTCACTGCTCAATAATGATACAAAATTTTTAGAACGCCCAAAAGGGGTCATGCGCACAACTTTAGGTGCTCGCTCGTTTCATGCCTCTGCGCCTGCGCTGTGGAACAGATTGCCTGCGCACATCCGCACGATTGATTCCCTAGCGCTATTTAAGAAATCTCTTAAGACCTATCTTTTTAAGCTAGCGTTTTAGTTTGTATTTAATTTATCTACTTATTTATTCATTTATTATTATTATTATTATTATTATTTTATTTAGTATTTTTTATTGAAATTTTCTGTTGTAAATAGCATTCTTTTTATTGTAATTATCGAAACTTATTA
>JAEMPF020034300.1:0-7500 GCA_022496165.2 Catalaphyllia jardinei | reverse complement strand
AAATGTTTTATGGTCACGCAATGTTCATAGGCAACAGCCAGCTAGAAAAAAGCGAGATATTATCTTACGATCTAAAAGTAAAAACTAACAGGGTTTAAAATCGTGGCCGACACCTTTATGACATTAACTGGCGCATTTTTCACCGAAAAAATAGAAAGACAGAGTCGCTATAATGTTGCTCAAATTGAAGTCAGTTTTGTATCCACCTGACAAGACATAGTCTCCTTCGAAACCGTTATTAGGGTCGGCAAGCAACGCTCATAACGGCTGCGAACTTGCGAAGGAGACTAGACAAGTCAGTGAGAAACGGAAAAGATAAATATCCAATTTCTGGCTGTTGCCGCCTATGAACATTGCGTGGCCACAGAAAGATTGAAAAGAGTATAAAATCTTTTTTCTTTATATATTTCCAGGGGTCTGAGTTTTCGAGACACCCAAATGCAGACCCCGAAAACTCAGACCCCTGGAAATAAATGAAGAAAAAAGATTTAAATTCGACTCAATCTTATCACCTGAAATGTTTTATGCTCACGCAGTGTTCATAGGCGGCAACAGCCAGAAAGAATCTTTGTCTTCTCCGGTTTATTGCTGTCGCGTCCGGTGAATACAAAACCGACTTCAATTTTAACAACATTATAGCGACTCTGTGTCATCTATTTCTTTAGTAAAAAAATTCGCCAGCAAATGCCATCAAAATATCGGCTGTTATCTAAAACTTGCCACTTATTTGCATCTCATTGAATAAGAATAGCATCCATTGTGTTCTGCTTCGTTCTTCAAAGAAAACCGACCAACGAAAACAATAGTGGTACAGAGTGGCAGGGTATTCAGCTGTTACTCCATAAAAATCTAATCCAGTAATAAGCTGGAGACAATCAAATAAAAAACAAACAAAAAGGCTGTGGAGGAGGCCAATTGCCAGTGTAGCTTGTGCAAAGACATGCTGGATATGCTCAATAGAAATATCTCATGTGCAGAAATTCATTTTGTGCAGTGGGTGTCTTGAGCCTGCACATACCTTGGTACATAATTTAGATCTGCATCAGTAGTCTACCAATGTATCCTGTGAGTGAATCACATTGTAAGACTTCGCAGAGCAAAATAAATTCACTGTTAATATATCAATCAAATTATATCTTTGAACAGTATCCCCCTTCAGTGCATGCTCTGAGAGAGACATTTCTTGTGTTGCCATGAAAGAACACTAAATGAGTAACACGGATGTACATACACAAACTTGTATATATAACCTAGCGATGTTTATATCTTTGTTGAATGATCCTTGTCTCTTTGCCCACAGTATGCATATGCCACTCTATAATAATTTTTAAACATAAAACAGTCACACAGAACATACGCGGAAATTCCAGCTTGTCTCAGTGTGCTTCTCAAAGACTTCATCTGGAATTTTAGCACATTTCCGGTGAAACCAACTGGAGCATTTGTCACACTGGGCCATATGGTAATCATTATTGGCTTTATCAGTATTATCCCATGGCAAACGGCACACACAGTACAACTCAAGAGGTGTAGACTTTGGCTTGGCTCTGCGCAGAGGTTTGCTCTAGATGTTACCCTGAGGAAAAGATGTCAATTTCCCTTTTTGATGGCAGTGAATCAAGTGCTCCCGCAACTTCTCTTGACTGTATGCTACTTTGCTTGGGTCCTCATTATTCAATAAGCTGGTTACAGAAGCTAAGGAAAACGGACCACAGTCTGAGCCATTTCTCTGCAACAGGCTTTACATGCAGTGTAAGCTTAGGGCCTGCTTCGTATACCAGGGAGGCTATTTGCTTCTTGACACATGGTTTCAGACCGCCAGTGAACATGCTGTCATAATAATTAACTTCTGATCTCTGACAACCTATGTTTGAAATGCAGAACCAGTGGTTGTTACCATCGTGCAGCACTTGAACGAAGTCATTTCGGTGAACAGAAAATTGAAGATGGAGTCCAATCGTGGTGTCTTCTAATCCTTCATAATATGGAAATTGCTTGTGTAACAGGTTCTGGTAGTAGTTGATTCCCATATCTGTCAACCACTGATTAGACTTGATAATGTTCAACTCCCTGTCATCAAGGCATCTCTTTTTTCTCTTGGGTGTTTCAGCTGAAGAAAACCCAACAATAATTACATCATCTTCATATTGCTTATTTACTTTTGTGTGATTGATAGTAACTTTGCGAGCTAGCGGATGTTGACTTGTAGGCTGTTGACATGCAGGTATGTTTACTGGCAGGCTGTTCATGGGTGGGTTGGTTTCTTGCAGGCTGTTGATGGGTCGGCTGTTTATTTGCATGCTGCTGATGGGTGGGTTGTTCACTTGCAGGCTCTTGATGGGTATACTGTTGATGGGTAGGCTGTTTATTTGCATGCTGTTGATGGGTGGGTTGTTCACTTGCAGGCTCTTGATCAGTATTCTGTTGATGGATAGGCTGTTTATTTGCATGCTGTTGATGGATGGGGTGTTTACTTGCAGGCTTTTGATAAGTAGGCTGTTTATCTGCAGGCTTTTGATGGGTAGGTTGTTTACCTGCTGGTTGTTGATGGGTTGGCTGTTTACTTAAGGGCTGTTGATGGCGTCCACTGTATTTGTGTTATTTTTGCGTAGTTGTTGTTTGGGTATTTGCTGCATTTTTTTGCGTGGACATTCTTGGTTTTGCAGCTTTCTCTTTTTAGGCCGTGGTTCTCCGCCTTCTACTTGTAGACCACCATCAGAGGGTGTCACCTTCCGGAATCTCTGTTGAATTTCTTGAAGGTCTGTCTTTAAATTCTCCAGGTCATCTCTGTTATCTTTAATGCAATGGGATGTTTCATTTTGCACTACAAATGATCCAGCTACCTGGTAGTCGACATTTATGCGCACCACAAGGAAAAACAAAGGTAAAGAGTACCGGGTTGTTTTGTATGTTGCATCCAGTAAACACATGCCATTGCCATATCTTTGCAGGAGTCTACGCTGGCATGCAGTTTGATGGATGAATAGAAGGGTTTGGATATCCTCTTCGTTAACACCTTCCACATCTGTATGCCCTGAAGGGGTCTCTCCATATGGAAATAGAAGAAATCCTCTGGGCTAGATGCTTTCCAGTGGAGAACTTTTTCAGCCACATTCTCTTGATCAACTTTAGAGAATCTGTGTTTAATGGAAGGCAGTAAGGATAATTAACTTTGAGATCTTGGAAGTGTAGGGGTTAATAAGAATTTTAGAGCCCTTGAAAAATCAATCTGAGTCCTGGAAAAGTGCTGGAAATTTGTTTCTCACAAAGGGTACGAACCCTGTAGAAAGAGTGTTGTTCTGATGGGGCGCCTTAAATGGCCACTAGACGACTTTAATTTGACATGTCTTGAGCTGCTCTCATTCCTTTGGTTAAAGAGTTGTGAGGTGCAAAATGTATGTAATTTCTAAGATTTGTGTTACTGGAAAAGCTCTGACATGTTTGTTACCTCAGAGCTTTACCTGTCCTGGATTTTTCTCTTAAAAAGGAGATTGCAGTGTGAATCCACTTTACCCATTGACCTTGGTTTTGCCAGGGTAAGATCTAAGCTTTATTAGTTTGCACAGATTTCATGTCATGATTGTCGAAATATGGTTATGACTGCCAAAAGTGAAAGCAGCCTGCAACAGCTCAAGATATGACAGAGAGAAGTTGTCCATAGAAATAGCTTGTTATTTCAAATAACTACAAAGAGTTTTTCTGTTCAAATAAGAGGATAATATTACAAATTAGAACTTCACTTAGCTTATGTTGCAATGTTTACCACTAAATTAGAGAGGAAAGTGCAATGCTGTCTGATTCCCCTTGGACTTGGAAATCAAACAGGACAATTTTACATGGAAAAATAGTGTTTGTTCATACTGTTGAGTAGCAGTTCCAAAAATATATTAATGTATTGCACCTCATACCTCTCCTATCAGATGATGTGCATGGTCTTTTTGGACCGAAAATTCTAGGCAAATTCTCCGCGCAGATGTCACATTTCCTTTGGTTATATCCTCCCTCGATCTTTTAGATGCTTTTGACCTCTCATGTTTGCTATCTTTATCAATCTGCAATCAATATAATAATCAATAAATTTTTATATTGAATACTGAAAAGTACAAGTTGCCCAGAAATATTTTTTTAATTAACCTATTTTTACCAATTGTTTATATCATAACAATAATTAACAAAAGACATTATTGCTTAAATACTATTTATATTACCATTTCTTGTTTTCTGCCAACACAGTAAATTATTCTTATTTTGTCATGATGGCAGTGATTTATGAAGCTGCTTATGCTTTTGCTGTGTACATTCATTTCTTGATATTTGTCACTGTTATGAGTTGTCATTTTGCATATTAGGTAATTAAAATACCTTGTAGTCTGGAAATATAATGACCTCTCGTAATTTTAACCTTGCTGGACAATTGGCTTTTTTGGATGGTTGTGCCAGGAATCGGTTCTTCTTAAATGTGAAATCTCCATCCTGGTAAAATAGAAAAAAACCCAGTAAGCTTAAGGTTTGTGCATGTTTTGAAATATGAACGTAAAGAAATATAAAGTATTTGAAACCAGTGATGCTAATTTTGTAATAAATTGTGCACACACCTGCTCACGTTGCTGTTTTTTCCTTTTTTTAGGGCAGCATTTCTGTCTTTCCCATGCTGGCAGTCAAATATCTTGCAGCCCATTATGTAAAATGGTACACCTGTGAACTTTATTTTTGTGCCATTGACCTCTTTGTGGTCCTCCCAATAAAGTCTGTGACTTCCTTTTTACAAATGCATTATTGAACCAATTTTTAGTTATGCAGACACAGCCTGGGGTGAACTACCCGAGAGCAGCATCACTAGTCTGCAACGATTACAAAATCGAGCCGCGAAAATCGTCACCTGTCAGAAAAGTACAAGGACAGCCCTAAATATTGTAAATCGGCCAGTTTTAGAAACACTGCAAAAGATACACAAATGTATTTTAGTATACAAATGTTTACGGAATTTCGTTCCTATATACTTAAAAAACTATGTTAAAGTAAACAATGATGTACACACTTATAACACTAGGCAGAGGAGAAATATTCACCCAAATAAAACAAATCTTGTTCTTGGGGGGCGAACTTTTAAGAATTCAGTACGTTTAACTTTTAATTCACTGTCAAGTAAAATCAAAGTTCTCTAGCAATTTTTAAACGCCTCCTTAAAGGACATTTTATCTGATTTTTTTCTTTTTTTTCCCCTCCTGTAATTTTAGCAAATTTTACTTAACCTTTGTAATTTTATTGTAAATGTGTATATGTAAGTCTTATTGAACCCAGGGCCCCTAAGGATACCAGCCTTGCAGCTGATTGGGCTACCCTGGCTAAATAAAGTTGTCTTGTCTTGTCTTGTCTTGTCTAGTCTATAGACAACCAACATCACCATTTCAAGGCAAACAAATGCACGCTATGATTTTCCTTAGCATTATGACATATTTACAAAAACAGATCTAAACATAATACAGATAAATTAATGGAGTTGTTGGCATCAAAAAATCAGTTTAACAAATAAATAATGTAACTAAGACACGGTAGCTGGGGGGGGGAGGAGAGGGACTTTCAAATTTAACCTCTTAAAATATAAAAATTTCCAACTTAAAAACTTAAATTACCATCGTTTCCAAAGTTCCTGTCAGCCCTATATCAAGAAAATATTACAGTGTTTATTGCTTCGAAACTTGAAAATTATCAACTTCTCAGCGTGATCCAGAGAAGTAACATAGCCCAACGGTTGGAAGGTCTCCTCAGAAAAAGAAGTATCTCTGGCTTTTTCCGGGGAGACTTCTTCTTCCATGTGTTCCATTCTGTGATGAAGAGATTGAATTCTCCCGCCTAATTTCCCGCGTAACAGGCAGGTCAGCGGAAGAGGGGAGTTAAAAATAAACTTGCTGTGGGACAGAGTGGCGTGACTTGTTTAAAATTTGTTTTAAAAATCGCATTTATTTACTTCATCTTTTTGTGGATGTGATTTTCTTTCATTTAATACATATATACACGTATTTTCCCCAAAATAGTAATATACTCGCACCCATCTGATTCTCAATGGTTGGGACCATGCAATGATACAGCTTACTTGCGTAAAACATTAAAACAATCAGACTTCACACATACATAAAACACAGTAAAGGACAAATCCGGAGCAATTGATATCTTTATTACAGTGCACTTTCAAAACTAGTTGGCTTTATTGGGCGCTAGCCGTCTATATAGCCAGTATATCCTCTCCCTATGACTAACTATGCATTATGTTACGACCTGTCCAAACCGTGAGTTCGAAGTAACATCGGGTGAGATAGGACAGCACATTGCGATGGTGGAGATCTTGAGAGATTAGCTGTTTGCGTCCAGAAAGAACTGGTCACTATTCAGCTGATCCAACAACCAAAAAAGATCTTGAACTGAACTGAGCTTCTAGCTTTTTATACGAAAGGAAGACCGTGCCACACAATCGCCGCCATGTTAATTTCCGAAAGAAGAACTGTCATCGGGAGGTGACGTCACGAGTCCAATCGGAAAATGCCGATCGCTCGGATCTACTTCACACTATGTTACCTAATGCTGACCAGATTGAAAATGAGTAATTCGAATGTTGCATGGAAAGGCATGGAAAACGAACGTCGTATTGTCAAACTTTAATGTCGCATTGTGAAACTCTAATGTTGCCAAACTCTGATGTCGAATTGCGGACAACAAACATAGAATGTGAACGGAGCATCGAAAGCGAAAGTCGAATTTTGGCGGGGATATAACGCTACAATATGATCACGTGAAAAGAACATGATGGTAAGCTTATACTGTTACATATGTCGAGTTTGTGGAAGTCCGATACTTGTCACATCTGTTGAGTGTTCACGTGAAAAGAACATGATGGTAGGTTACACCGAAGCTTCGATTCCACCCACTGTCGGTTCGCGTGGAATCGTAGCTTTCATCGGTGGCTGCTCTTCTTTTGACTTCATAGCGAGAACTGAGTATTCTTCAAAACTGTTTCTTTCCATTTTTCAATCTTTGGGGGACCGATTAGACAGGTTTGTTTGCTGTTGACCAATCAGTTAGCTGGATTTCCCACGTCAATTCCGTTCCGCTTCGCATACTTCTGTCGCGCATTTTCTGTAGATAAAAATCCCCAAAATTTGCCCGCACGGACATAAAAATTTGGCGTATTGGATAATAAATATCTTATTAGACGTTTTGTTGTGTAGTATCGCTGAGAATTTTACTCGTTGTTTGTATTTCGACTCGCCTTACGGGCTCGTCAAAATACGGCACAACTGGTAAAAATACTCAGCGATACTACACAACAAAACGTCTAATAAGATATATGTATTGTATTGTTACAATAATGAAGTAAGCACCGAATATAATGAAGTAATAACCGAACAAGGAAATACCGAATAAGATGGCATTTGCACCGAATTAAAGGAAGTCAGAGAGCACCGAATATAATGATGGCGTTAGCACCCGTAATAATGAAGAAAG
>JAEMPF020034299.1:20000-22705 GCA_022496165.2 Catalaphyllia jardinei | reverse complement strand
ACCACTGAGCTTCTGGAGACTGTGGTGTGGTGAGCAAGGGTCGAATTGTGGGTTTTGACTGGAACCGCATCGCGCGGCTACACAGCCACGTTCTGGCTCATATGATCTCACTAACAGCATCGCGCTGTCACATTAAAGCATCACATATGAACTCACTAACGGCATCACGCCGTCACATTAAGGCATATCGAGATGCGTCCAACCAACCTTCTAAGTGAGTACACTAACAGAGAAATTACAACAAACATAATATTAAGAAATTCTAGGAAAGAACGTAGACTCGGAAAAAATCCGAGTCCCAGATGGGATTTGAACCCACGACCCTCCGTGATCTAGTCGGATGCTCTACCACTGAGCTACTGGGGACTCTGTGGTGAGCAAGGGTCAGAAGCAGCCAGAACGTGGCTGTGTAGCCGCGCGATGCGGTTCCAGTCAAAACCCACAATTCGACCCTTGCTCACCACAGAGTCCCCAGTAGCTCAGTGGTAGAGCATCCGACTAGATCACGGAGGGTCGTGGGTTCAAATCCCATCTGGGACTCGGATTTTTTCCGAGTCTACGTTCTTTCCTAGAATTTCTTAATATAATGTTTGTTGTAATTTCTCTGTTAGTATACTCCCAAAAATTCTCCCGAAAGTTTACTGCAATGATCACTCTTCACTTTCATCTATATCCGCAGTACAAATATGAATTATTTCATATATACTTCACATCAATTCACTGCACGGAAGATATGAACACAGGCGGCCCAAGCTCACAATACGAGGAGTTATATTGCGTTTTTTTTTTTACTTTTATGCGAACGTTCAGCGAAACGTGACCTGTGACATATACTATTACTTAACAATAGAATTCGACCACGCGAAACGTGACTCTCGCCTTGCAGCATATGGAGGTGTGTTAAAACGGTTTGAATTTATAAAAGGTTTGTATGGGAACGAAACGGATTTGCTGGAAAAGTCAATTCTGCTTCTATTTTGTGAATAAAATCTACTTATACCCTGTTGCTGTGTTGTATTTTTTTGTTGTTTGCCAGCTCCTCGAGCCAATCTAACGCGTTTTTGGCGAGTTATCGTTCGGTGGGTTTCCACACCAGTGGAAACCCACCGAACGATAACTCGCCGAAAACGCGTGGCTTCATGGCACAGTTGGTAGAGCATCGCACCGGTATCGCGGAGGTCACGGGCTCGAATCCCGTTGAAGCCCTCAGTTTTTTTAGGCTTCTTCTTTCCAATTGCTTAAATTGGAAAATTTACTTCGATGATCACTCTTCACTTTCACTCTTTTTTGGCAAGATTTTAAGCAATGGGCAGTTAATCGTGGTGAACTTTCAAATACTATTAACTGGGATTGAATCAAATTAAGAACAAGAGACTAGACTTCTACTTTCTGATCGCCAGACTTTTTCTCTGGGTATGCAAACAACGGAATACTTTCCCGAAAATAGAAAATTTCACATTACGATAGACCGAGAACCACCACCTAATTAGCATGTTATTGGCAAAGCCATGTGTATGTTTACTACTTTTCATCTCGTCATCAAATGAATTTTACATGTTTGTACTTTTCTCTTTTATTTTCTATTCTAAGTAGAATAACTGTCGCAACACTAAGATACGGCATAGTAAGTAATGTAAGTGTAAGTATAATGCATTGTAGTTTGTTTTTTTGGAAATGTAATGTAATGTAGTTTAATGTTATGTACTGTAACTTTGTTCATTGAGATGTACTGTTGTAGACGTTATGTTATTACTGTAAGTAATGTTAATATTGTTAAGTATTGTTGATAAATAATAATAATAATAATAATAATAATAATAATAATAATAAAAGAAGAGTAATGTCAAGCTAAAACATTGCGAAATGTCAAGTTCCTTTAGGTTCTTTTATGTAATGAAACTAAAACCTGATCAGGAGGACGGTTACTATTTAATTTTGGAATATGATTACGTCACATGAAAACCAAGAATTCCTGCGTTCCCTCTCGTCAATGGAAGACACAAGCCAAAAGACAGAAGCAATCCATATTGAGAAAATTGTTTCATTTATAGACATAAACTGCTGCTAGTTTCTTGTTTTCTAGCATCTACCATTTTTTGTTAACTTTCGTTGTGCACAGAACGCAACTCGCGT
Source organism: Catalaphyllia jardinei (assembly GCA_022496165.2). NCBI lineage: Eukaryota > Metazoa > Cnidaria > Anthozoa > Scleractinia > Caryophylliidae > Catalaphyllia > Catalaphyllia jardinei. The sequence goes on along the minus strand of JAEMPF020034299.1, from coordinate 20,572 downwards.
GTTAAGAAACTGAAGAAATTAAAACTCTTGATTATCATCGACACAGTGATGTTTGGACTGTAAATGCTTTTGGCAAAGGTACAGGTATTAAAGCAAAAACGTTTAAATATTTGAAATCCGGAAATGTTGGGTAATGCACAGGCAACTCGAACACTTAATCAGCAATACAAATCTACTTGGAGTTTTGAAAACCGGGTTTCTCAAGTCTTAAGTCGAGCCAGCTCATTGCAGGCAACCTTCCAGGGCATAATTTGCTTAAAGCCGTGACACTTTTAGGGTAAAAGTAAAAATCTCCTTCCTCAGAACTAACAAGCCTCAGCTCTTAACCATGCTCTCCAAAAACCTTCCTGGAATTGTCAGAAATCACTAGCAATTCCACAAAACATAGCTGAGGGGGGTAACAGACCGGCCCGCGAAGTTTTCTTGAGGAGGGCTTCCGTCAAGCTAAGTGTCTTGTTGTTGCACAGACACAAGGCTATCATCTGGTGTGCATTTGGTGTAGCTAGATTAAATTCCAGGGGGTGGGGGGGGGGGGGTGGGATGCCTTCAAAGAACATACTTTGTGCTGGACT
>JAEMPF020034299.1:12500-15000 GCA_022496165.2 Catalaphyllia jardinei | reverse complement strand
TCAGCATCCATTGATAATTTTCAGTGATAATTTTCAACGAGACAAGCGAAGAGACTACGATTAATTTCGTCAACAGAACAAAAAGAAATTATTCTGTGACGATTTTACATTTCTAATGGTTCTTGTTTACTACTGGGATGAGAAGATACGTTATAGATGAAACTTAATCTTTTCTCTTCAATGTTATCAGGGTTTTCGCTTTATCACATTAATTAGCCAGCACGAGTTGTAGTAGGAGAAAAAGAAAATTTCTTGTTTAAGATAACTTACGTGAGGTATATCAAGTCTTGGGAGTTTTATGATTGTATTAAGTTCAAGAACTTTGGTGATTGAATAATAAAGACTGACATGTATGTTGCCGGTTTGTGATTTTTAGTCCGGTTTGGAGGAGATTGTGAGTAAATTCAATTCAATTAGAGGTCACGAATCGTCGCTCCTAGTTCAAAGGACATGTTTTAGAGGGACGAGACTTTAGATTTGAAACAGTTTTAACGTTTATAAAATAAGTGGAAGTGACAATTGTTTTGTTCTTTTATGCAAACGTAACAATATATTTTTTATTTTTAGTTACAAAGGGTAATTTGACACCCTTGTTTTTCACAAGGGAGTAAATTCAATTAGAGGTGATGAATCGTGAGCACCTGTTTGCTATTTTTTGGCGTCTTATAATATTTGTACAATTTTTCATGTGTCTTTCTTTTTTCAGGGTTACCTTTCATAACGTCTTCTTGGACGGTTTTGTTATCAATATTAATTCAAAACCGAAAAAAATCTACGATGACTGTTAGCATCAGAACATGCTTGTTATAAACTGAGTTAAATTCAATTATGCGTTGACTAGTAAACACGTGACAATCTTACTTTTCACAGGAACGTTTGTAACACGATACTTTAGTTTTTCTCGTAAAGTTATACAACACGATCCCCTTGTTTTGTCGAAAACTTAAGGGCGATGTGCTTTTTCTTCACTGCTGGAGATAAATATCTAAGAAAAATGGAAGAAGAAAGATTTTTTCAAAACACTAACTATCATTTCACGGATAAACAAAAACTAATCTAATTATCAGATTATCACATCTGACAGGTAGAGTCACGGAACAGCACGTTCTTATTCTGTTGCCACCTTTGGCGTCAAAAAACACTTCAAATTATGAAAGGAGTTACAGCGAGAACTTACTGTACGAACTATTCAACGAATGAATCTGAAAAGCTGGTAAACTAAATTACAACACAAGCTTCTTAAGATGTCAACAAGTGTAGGTGCCTTACAAACAAAAATAAAACCGACAAACGGACTTCTAACAACTAACAATAGATGGATCGAAACCGACCAATGACCGATGACAAACTTAACACAAGTCTTCCAGCCATTACCATGAAGGCCTTACTGACCAATCACTTTTAACGGACCAGAGTGGCAACACCATTGACTGACAAGCATTATTCACTTCAGCAGTTTTCGTAGTTATTTTATTGAAACTTTTCAGTCGGTTTAAAATGCGTGCGGTAGGTGGCAAATTCACGCCATAAATTTCTGACACTACCCGGGGGAGGGGGTACTCCCAGAAAAATTGGGTGGGGGTGTGCGGCCCGCTTCCCAAAACCCATACCCTATTTATGACCAAAATCTGCGATATTCCCTACACTATTTATGACCTGAACCTTACATCAAAATCCTGTTTCAGACTGCGTCATTATTGGATCCCTAGTTCAGACCAATATTGAATTACCGTAAACATAATTTGTGAAGGACTTTTATTGATTTTCTTTTCGATAATTATGAAAAAGTGGCTTCTCGGCTTAAAAACATACCCATTTCAAGGCTAGAGTAAAAAAACACACCCTATTTATGACCAAAATCAGCTAAATCGATACCCTATTTATGACCAAAACGGCTGAAAAACCATACCCTTTGGGGCCGCACATACCTATATAGCCCATATAGGGGAGTACCCCCCGGGTGACACTACTATTTTCAAAGGCGAGAAATTCCAAAAGGATTCTCTTTTACATATTAATCCTGTACTTTACAACCCTCATTGGCTGCTAGTATATTATCGTATTCAATTTAAGATCCTGATGATAACCTTTAAGGTGATTCATGGCATGGCTCCTAGTTATTTAAGCAATCTGATCTGTATCGGATCATCGTCTAGGTATTTCACTGCTCAATAATGATACAAAATTTTTAGAACGCCCAAAAGGGGTCATGCGCACAACTTTAGGTTACCGCTCGTTTCATGCCTCTGCGCCTGCGCTGTGGAACAGATTGCCCGCGCACATCCGCACGATTGATTCCCTAGCGCTATTTAAGAAATCTCTTAAGACCTATCTTTTTAAGCTAGCGTTTTAGTTTGTATTTAATTTATCTACTTATTTATTAATTTATTATTATTATTATTATTATTATTATTTTATTTAGTATTTTTTATTGAAATTTTCTGTTGTAAATAGCATTCTTTTTATTGTAATTATCGAAACTTATTATTAATTTTCTTGA
>JAEMPF020034299.1:0-7500 GCA_022496165.2 Catalaphyllia jardinei | reverse complement strand
ATGTTTTATGGTCACGCAATGTTCATAGGCAACAGCCAGCTAGAAAAAAGCGAGATATTATCTTACGATCTAAAAGTAAAAACTAACAGGGTTTAAAATCGTGGCCGACACCTTTATGACATTAACTGGCGCATTTTTCACCGAAAAAATAGAAAAACAGAGTCGCTATAATGTTGCTCAAATTGAAGTCAGTTTTGTATCCACCTGACAAGACATAGTCTCCTTCGAAACCGTTATTAGGGTCGGCACGCAACGCTCATAACGGCTGCGAACTTGCGAAGGAGACTAGACAAGTCAGTGAGAAACGGAAAAGATAAATATCCAATTTCTGGCTGTTGCCGCCTATGAACATTGCGTGGCCACAGAAAGATTGAAAAGAGTATAAAATCTTTTTTCTTTATATATTTCCAGGGGTCTGAGTTTTCGAGACACCCAAATGCAGACCCCGAAAACTCAGACCCCTGGAAATAAATGAAGAAAAAAGATTTAAATTCGACTCAATCTTATCACCTGAAATGTTTTATGCTCACGCAGTGTTCATAGGCGGCAACAGCCAGAAAGAATCTTTGTCTTCTCCGGTTTATTGCTGTCGCGTCCGGTGAATACAAAACCGACTTCAATTTTAACAACATTATAGCGACTCTGTGTCATCTATTTCTTTAGTAAAAAAATTCGCCAGCAAATGCCATCAAAATATCGGCTGTTATCTAAAACTTGCCACTTATTTGCATCTCATTGAATAAGAATAGCATCCATTGTGTTCTGCTTCGTTCTTCAAAGAAAACCGACCAACGAAAACAATAGTGGTACAGAGTGGCAGGGTATTCAGCAGTTACTCCATAAAAATCTAATCCAGTAATAAGCTGGAGACAATCAAATAAAAAACAAACAAAAAGGCTGTGGAGGAGGCCAATTGCCAGTGTAGCTTGTGCAAAGACATGCTCAATAGAAATATCTCATGTGCAGAAATTCCTTTTGTGCAGTGGGTGTCTTGAGCCTGCACATACCTTGGTACATAATTTAGATCTGCATCAGTAGTCTACCAATGTATCCTGTGAGTGAATCACATTGTAAGACTTCGCAGAGCAAAATAAATTCACTGTTAATATATCAATCAAATTATATCTTTGAACAGTATCCCCCTTCAGTGCATGCTCTGAGAGAGACATTTCTTGTGTTGCCATGAAAGAACACTAAATGAGTAACACTGATGTACATACACAAACTTGTATATATAACCTAGCGATGTTTATATCTTTGTTGAATGATCCTTGTCTCTTTGCCCACAGTATGCATATGCCACTCTATAATAATTTTTAAACATAAAACAGTCACACACACACACAGAACATACGCGGAAATTCCAGCTTGTCTCAGTGCGCTTCTCAAAGACTTCATCTGGAATTTTAGCACATTTCCGGTGAAACCAACTGGAGCATTTGTCACACTGGGCCATATGGTAATCATTATTGGCTTTATCAGTATTATCCCATGGCAAACGGCACACACAGTACAACTCAAGAGGTGTAGACTTTGGCTTGGCTCTGCGCAGAGGTTTGCTCTAGATGTTACCCTGAGGAAAAGATGTCAATTTCCCTTTTTGATGGCAGTGAATCAAGTGCTCCCGCAACTTCTCTTGACTGTATGCTACTTTGCTTGGGTCCTCATTATTCAATAAGCTGGTTACAGAAGCTAAGGAAAACGGACCACAGTCTGAGCCATTTCTCTGCAACAGGCTTTACATGCAGCCAGTGAACATGCTGTCATAATAATTAACTTCTGATCTCTGACAACCTATGTTTGAAATGCAGACCCAGTGGTTGTTACCATCGTGCAGCACTTGAACGAAGTCATTTCGGTGAACAGAAAATTGAAGATGGAGTCCAATCGTGGTGTCTTCTAATCCTTCATAATATGGAAATTGCTTGTGTAACAGGTTCTGGTAGTAGTTGATTCCCATATCTGTCAACCACTGATTAGACTTGATAATGTTCAACTCCCTGTCATCAAGGCATCTCTTTTTTCTCTTGGGTGTTTCAGCTGAAGAAAACCCAACAATAATTACATCATCTTCATATTGCTTATTTACTTTTGTGTGATTGATAGTAACTTTGCGAGCTAGCGGATGTTGACTTGTAGGCTGTTGACATGCAGGTATGTTTACTGGCAGGCTGTTCATGGGTGGGTTGGTTTCTTGCAGGCTGTTGATGGGTCGGCTGTTTATTTGCATGCTGCTGATGGGTGGGTTGTTCACTTGCAGGCTCTTGATGGGTATACTGTTGATGGGTAGGCTGTTTATTTGCATGCTGTTGATGGGTGGGTTGTTCACTTGCAGGCTCTTGATCAGTATTCTGTTGATGGATAGGCTGTTTATTTGCATGCTGTTGATGGATGGGGTGTTTACTTGCAGGCTTTTGATAAGTAGGCTGTTTATCTGCAGGCTTTTGATGGGTAGGTTGTTTACCTGCTGGTTGTTGATGGGTTGGCTGTTTACTTAAGGGCTGTTGATGAGGATTTGTTGTTGGGACATCTACATGTACCTGAAAGGTTTTCCTCATTGTTTCTACCTTGGCACCATGGCGTCCACTGTATTTGTGTTATTTTTGCGTAGTTGTTGTTTGGGTATTTGCTGCATTTTTTTGCGTGGACATTCTTGGTTTTGCAGCTTTCTCTTTTTAGGCCGTGGTTCTCCGCCTTCTACTTGTAGACCACCATCAGAGGGTGTCACCTTCCGGAATCTCTGTTGAATTTCTTGAAGGTCTGTCTTTAAATTCTCCAGGTCATCTCTGTTATCTTTAATGCAATGGGATGTTTCATTTTGCACTACAAATGATCCAGCTACCTGGTAGTCGACATTTATGCGCACCACAAGGAAAAACAAAGGTAAAGAGTACCGGGTTGTTTTGTATGTTGCATCCAGTAAACACATGCCATTGCCATATCTTTGCAGGAGTCTACGCTGGCATGCAGTTTGATGGATGAATAGAAGGGTTTGGATATCCTCTTCGTTAACACCTTCCACATCTGTATGCCCTGAAGGGGTCTCTCCATATGGAAATAGAAGAAATCCTCTGGGCTAGATGCTTTCCAGTGGAGAACTTTTTCAGCCACATTCTCTTGATCAACTTTAGAGAATCTGTGTTTAATGGAAGGCAGTAAGGATAATTAACTTTGAGATCTTGGAAGTGTAGGGGTTAATAAGAATTTTAGAGCCCTTGAAAAATCAATCTGAGTCCTGGAAAAGTGCTGGAAATTTGTTTCTCACAAAGGGTACGAACCCTGTAGAAAGAGTGTTGTTCTGATGGGGCGCCTTAAATGGCCACTAGACGACTTTAATTTGACATGTCTTGAGCTGCTCTCATTCCTTTGGTTAAAGAGTTGTGAGGTGCAAAATGTATGTAATTTCTAAGATTTGTGTTACTGGAAAAGCTCTGACATGTTTGTTACCTCAGAGCTTTACCTGTCCTGGATTTTTCTCTTAAAAAGGAGATTGCAGTGTGAATCCACTTTAACCATTGACCTTGGTTTTGCCAGGGTAAGATCTAAGCTTTATTAGTTTGCACAGATTTCATGTCATGATTGTCGAAATATGGTTATGACTGCCAAAAGTGAAAGCAGCCTGCAACAGCTCAAGATATGACAGAGAGAAGTTGTCCATAGAAATGGCTTGTTATTTCAAATAACTACAAAGAGTTTTTCTGTTCAAATAAGAGGATAATATTACAAATTAGAACTTCACTTAGCTTATGTTGCAATGTTTACCACTAAATTAGAGAGGAAAGTGCAATGCTGTCTGATTCCCCTTGGACTTGGAAATCAAACAGGACAATTTTACATGGAAAAATAGTGTTTGTTCATACTGTTGAGTAGCAGTTCCAAAAATATATTAATGTATTGCACCTCATACCTCTCCTATCAGATGATGTGCATGGTCTTTCTGGACCGAAAATTCTAGGCAAATTCTCCGCGCAGATGTCACATTTCCTTTGGTTATATCCTCCCTCGATCTTTTAGATGCTTTTGACCTCTCATGTTTGCTATCTTTATCAATCTGCAATCAATATAATAATCAATAAATTTTTATATTGAATACTGAAAAGTACAAGTTGCCCAGAAATATTTTTTTAATTAACCTATTTTTACCAATTGTTTATATCATAACAATAATTAACAAAAGACATTATTGCTTAAATACTATTTATATTACCATTTCTTGTTTTCTGCCAACACAGTAAATTATTCTTATTTTGTCATGATGGCAGTGATTTATGAAGCTGCTTATGCTTTTGCTGTGTACATTCATTTCTTGATATATGTCACTGTTATGAGTTGTCATTTTGCATATTAGGTAATTAAAATACCTTGTAGTCTGGAAATATAATGACCTCTCGAAATTTTAACCTTGCTGGACAATTGGCTTTTTTGGATGGTTGTGCCAGGAATCGGTTCTTCTTAAATGTGAAATCTCCATCCTGGAAAAATAGAAAAAAAAACAGTAAGCTTAAGGTTTGTGCATGTTTTGAAATATGAACGTAAAGAAATATAAAGTATTTGAAACCAGTGATGCTAATTTTGTAATAAATTGTGCACACACCTGCTCACGTTGCTGTTTTTTCCTTTTTTTAGGGCAGCATTTCTGTCTTTCCCATGCTGGCAGTCAAATATCTTGCAGCCCATTATGTAAAATGGTACACCTGTGAACTTTATTTTTTGCCATTGACCTCTTTGTGGTCCTCCCAATAAAGTCTGTGACTTCCTTTTTACAAATGCATTATTGAACCAATTTTTAGTTATGCAGACACAGCCTGGGGTGAACTACCCGAGAGCAGCATCACTAGTCTGCAACGATTACAAAATCGAGCCGCGAAAATCGTCACCTGTCAGAAAAGTACAAGGACAGCCCTAAATATTGTAAATCGGCCAGTTTTAGAAACACTGCAAAAGATACACAAATGTATTTTAGTATACAAATGTTTACGGAATTTCGTTCCTATATACTTAAAAAAACTATGTTAAAGTAAACAATGATGTACACACTTATAACACTAGGCAGAGGAGAAATATTCACCCAAATAAAACAAATCTTGTTCTTGGGGGGCGAACTTTTAAGAATTCAGTACGTTTAACTTTTAATTCACTGTCAAGTAAAATCAAAGTTCTCTAGCAATTTTTAAACGCCTCCTTAAAGGACATTTTATCTGATTTTTTTTCTTTTTTTTCCCCTCCTGTAATTTTAGCAAATTTTACTTAACCTTTGTAATTTTATTGTAAATGTGTATATGTAAGTCTTATTGAACCCAGGGCCCCTAAGGATACCAGCCTTGCAGCTGATTGGGCTACCCTGGCTAAATAAAGTTGTCTTGTCTTGTCTTGTCTTGTCTAGTCTATAGACAACCAACATCACCATTTCAAGGCAAACAAATGCACGCTATGATTTTCCTTAGCATTATGACATATTTACAAAAACAGATCTAAACATAATACAGATAAATTAATGGAGTTGTTGGCATCAAAAAATCAGTTTAACAAATAAATAATGTAACTAAGACACGGTAGCTGGGGGGAGGAGGAGAGGGACTTTCAAATTTAACCTCTTAAAATATAAAAATTTCCAACTTAAAAACTTAAATTACCATCGTTTCCAAAGTTCCTGTCAGCCCTATATCAAGAAAATATTACAGTGTTTATTGCTTCGAAACTTGAAAATTATCAACTTCTCAGCGTGATCCAGAGAAGTAACATAGCCCAACGGTTGGAAGGTCTCCTCAGAAAAAGAAGTATCTCTGGCTTTTTCCGGGGAGACTTCTTCTTCCATGTGTTCCATTCTGTGATGAAGAGATTGAATTCTCCCGCCTAATTTCCCGCGTAACAGGCAGGTCAGCGGAAGAGGGGAGTTAAAAATAAACTTGCTGTGGGACAGAGTGGCGTGACTTGTTTAAAATTTGTTTTAAAAATCGCATTTATTTACTTCATCTTTTTGTGGATGTGATTTTCTTTCATTTAATACATATATACACGTATTTTCCCCAAAATAGTAATATACTCGCACCCATCTGATTCTCAATGGTTGGGACCATGCAATGATACAGCTTACTTGCGTAAAACATTAAAACAATCAGACTTCACACATACATAAAACACAGTAAAGGACAAATCCGGAGCAATTGATATCTTTATTACAGTGCACTTTCAAAACTAGTTGGCTTTATTGGGCGCTAGCCGTCTATATAGCCAGTATATCCTCTCCCTATGACTAACTATGCATTATGTTACGACCTGTCCAAACCGTGAGTTCGAAGTAACATCGGGTGAGATAGGACAGCACATTGCGATGGTGGAGATCTTGAGAGATTAGCTGTTTGCGTCCAGAAAGAACTGGTCACTATTCAGCTGATCCAACAACCAAAAAAGATCTTGAACTGAACTGAGCTTCTAGCTTTTTATACGAAAGGAAGACCGTGCCACACAATCGCCGCCATGTTAATTTCCGAAAGAAGAACTGTCATCGGGAGGTGACGTCACGAGTCCAATCGGAAAATGCCGATCGCTCGGATCTACTTCACACTATGTTACCTAATGCTGACCAGATTGAAAATGAGTAATTCGAATGTTGCATGGAAAGGCATGGAAAACGAACGTCGTATTGTCAAACTTTAATGTCGCATTGTGAAACTCTAATGTTGCCAAACTCTGATGTCGAATTGCGGACAACAAACATAGAATGTGAACGGAGCATCGAAAGCGAAAGTCGAATTTTGGCGGGGATATAACGCTACAATATGATCACGTGAAAAGAACATGATGGTAAGCTTATACTGTTACATATGTCGAGTTTGTGGAAGTCCGATACTTGTCACATCTGTTGAGTGTTCACGTGAAAAGAACATGATGGTAGGTTACACCGAAGCTTCGATTCCACCCACTGTCGGTTCGCGTGGAATCGTAGCTTTCATCGGTGGCTGCTCTTCTTTTGACTTCATAGCGAGAACTGAGTATTCTTCAAAACTGTTTCTTTCCATTTTTCAATCTTTGGGGGACCGATTAGACAGGTTTGTTTGCTGTTGACCAATCAGTTAGCTGGATTTCCCACGTCAATTCCGTTCCGCTTCGCATACTTCTGTCGCGCATTTTCTGTAGATAAAAATCCCCAAAATTTGCCCGCACGGACATAAAAATTTGGCGTATTGGATAATAAATATCTTATTAGACGTTTTGTTGTGTAGTATCGCTGAGAATTTTACTCGTTGTTTGTATTTCGACTCGCCTTACGGGCTCGTCAAAATACGGCACAACTGGTAAAAATACTCAGCGATACTACACAACAAAACGTCTAATAAGATATATGTATTGTATTGTTACAATAATGAAGTAAGCACCGAATATAATGAAGTAATAACCGAACAAGGAAATACCGAATAAGATGGCATTTGCACCGAATTAAAGGAAGTCAGAGAGCACCGAATATAATGATGGCGTTAGCACCCGTAATAATGAAGAAAG
>JAEMPF020034298.1:0-22707 GCA_022496165.2 Catalaphyllia jardinei | reverse complement strand
GTGCCACCAAATCTGCCGATGGCTTTGTAGGTTCTCATTTCCTTAAAATCGTGTTCTATTTTTTCACTGGTCTTAGAGAGGAGCTTGTTAAACCTTCGCGCTCGCCTTCTGCCCTGTGATTTAATAAAGGCATTTGGTTAGCTCTTACGGGTGTCAGAAGTGACCCAGCATCTGGCCAGGGCTCGGTGTGCATAGCTAAGCTTTTTAAATTGGTTCAAGTTTCAAGCGGAACTGAGATTGTAAGGAGATCGAGAGCGTTTGTGTTCGATGAAAAAGAGATTAAAACATTGCAAGCAATGCCGTTTGTGTTTGCGGGAAACCAGCTTGTTCTTTGGGGTTTTTCCTGGCTATCTGAAATGAGGAAGTGTTGCCACTGGTGCGATATTTGTTACTCCGCTTTTTGCGATTGGGTTCTTGTATAGATAACTTAGGGAAGGTGTTTCCTGTACAAACAAAAAAAAATTAATAAAATGTCTGGCATTTTGCACGGAAATAAAAATGCAAAAATGACAATCTTAGCCGAAGCGTTTCGCTGGGCGAGTTTCGGAGAAGTTCAACGGTAATGTTGCATCGGATCCAAAATACTGATATCGCTGATGACATCGCAAGTAGAGGGTAATGAAAGACAGTAGTTCACTAATCATTGTAAAAAGTTTTAAGCAATTTGCACCAGATACTGACCACCTGGTGCTCGTTTTATTGAACCCTGCCCACAATACACCGAAGAAAATTGAAAACGCAGCTTAATTTGAGCGCTTAGGCCTACCGTCCACACTAATCCGTCATGAATACGGAGCGTTACCAAAACGCACTTTAAACACGAGGAATTTAAAAAAGCCTTCATTGCGCCTTACCTCGGACGGAAAATATTTTGAGAACTGAACTTTTCAAAAACGATGATGTCACAATAACCACGTGACTCCCCTGCCCGAGTTTTCAAATTTTGTGACGTAATGTGAGCGGAAAACATTTGAAGCGTTTTAAGGGTGAAACCTCCGTTTCCTCAATTTTCTCTCGAGAAGTGTGAATCAGGGCCTTTTTTGAATAGTTATCATAAAAAACGTTGTCTTTATTTTAATAGTTTGTAATGTATATTTTCACATTAGAGTTACATCAATAAGAAACGTTTTGACGTTCAAATTTCTGCATTTTAATTAAATCAGTTACACACGTATTGTAAAGGCAGGTATTCATAGTTACGAATAACGATATTGCGAGCACTAAAATGATTTCACAAACCCCGATTTTTATAGGCTAATTAGATCCTTGAATGCTAATGTGCAAGAACAATAGCGTGAGCCAGCACGTTCTAAGCTGGTTTTTTCTTTACCTCGTGTGGTACCCTGATTCCCTTTACTAGGGCTAACGCCCAGTGGGTTATTCGTGGGTTCAATTAGCATTAAAATTTACACTTCAGAGTTAATTCTCTGTTACAACAGTCCTCTAGCTATTGTTACTTTTAGGAAGAATATGGGTATAAAAGAATAAAAAAGTGGCTCACTGATCGCGCTTATCGAAATACAACCTCTCTTTGCTCACGTCAGTAGTATAGTACTTAGCGGTTCCTACGCATTTTTCCATATTGTTTTCTGCGTTGGATTTTTGTGTTGTATTTTTCAACTATTTTTCCAACAATTAATCAACTGCTGGAAAAACCAAACCAAAAACCAAATGCTGAACCAAACCTTGAATCAAAATATAGGAATAAAATATTGAAATCAAATGTGGAGCCAGACCAAAACCCGGAACATCAGTCTGGAACCAACTTTTGTAACCAACTTTTGTAACCAACTTTTGTAACCAACTTTTGTAACCAACTTTTATAACCAACTTTTGTAACCAGCTTTTGCAACCAACTTTTGTAATCACTTTTGTAATCAACTTTTGTAACCAACTTTTGTAAACAACTTTTGAGATTATGAAAATTATGGAAATTGTGAAAATGGCATGAATTATGAAAATTATTTTTTGATATTTTTATGCCCATATGCATAGCTTGTTTTTCCATCTTTTAGAATATATATTTTATCATCGAAACAGCTGAGTGATACTTTATTGATTTCATAACTACCAAGTTTATGGTTTTCACTTCTGATTGTTTTAATCTTATGATACATCTGTTTATTATTGAAGAGTGTATCTTTGTAGTTTTCATGTGTTGTGTTCTTCTTGATGACATTCTTTTTGATTCCTTTAGCAGTCTTTCCTCCTTGTTGATTATCCTTAATATAACTATACATTTTGGATCGTAGACCGATGAATTCATGAATGGGGACTCCTGCTGCTTCATCGTTGAATTTTCCGATTACTGTTTTATTTGTTTTGTCGAAATAAGGTGAGCTCTCGGAGTAGTCACTATTATCAAACTTATGTTTGTCATTCCAGAAGTCTTGATACACATCTTCAGCTTCAATCTCATAAGTCAAGCTATCTGTGTCTGTAAATAGCAACTTGGCTTTGCTTCCATATTTCTCTAATTGTAATGGCAATCATACATCAATGTCTTACTGAGATCTAAGATACACATCCCTACATATGCTGGCCTGTTCAGAGTAAGGGTTTCTTTGATTTTATGCAGAGCCACCAGATTCTCATTGAAGATCTTACTACTGAAATATGTTGGCTTACTGGTTAATTTTAACAGTTTCTTCTCATCAGTAACTAATCTTACATCTACTCGCTTTCTAATATTTTCCATCGTTTTACCGAATACACTGTTATTCATAAGCTTGAAGAAATCCTTTTCAAAGGCATTCTTAGCTTTTTTCCGTTTCTCAATATATTGTTTTAACCAAGGAGATTGATTGAACTTAAGTACTCGATAAACTTTGGTAACCTTCAAACCGAGATCAATATATAATTGGAGGTTCCTGTAATGTAAAACGTACTTTTCTTTTTTCCTCAAGGTTGGTATGAACTTGTGGACCAGACCGGTTGATATATTATATTTCTCAGATATGTTTTTGCAATACTCAGATAAGATATCATTGGTTACTTTCACCTTTTCTGCTGCTAGTGGATAATCATTATGAAGGTCATGCAGTTCTTCAGGGTATTCCAAGTCTACTTCCAGTATCAAACCTTTCTCACTATCTTCTTTGTACTTGGCTAGGTTTATCTTATCAATCTGTTTTTGTGTCATCCATCTGAATCCACCTGTTGGTAGATACTGACTCATAGCCCAACCGTAAAGATTATTAGCATCAAGATACATGATATACTTTGAGGGCGCCTTCTCATCGTATTCTCTCATGTATTTATTGTTTGCTTTACTATAACGATTGGCTATATAGCTGATACCACCACGCAGTCCCATTTCAATGAACTGGAACAAATCAATGTCAGTCATGAGTTCTAATTGAATGTTTGTCATTTTAAGCATAGCATCCCATGATAGACCAGGAGACGTAAAATAATGACATGGGTCCAATTTATAGTATTCAAGACATGTTTTTCTGAGGTTTTCAAATACGTCAGATAACAATAGAACATCAGATGCAAGGTATAAGTTATGGTAATCTCCCATATTTTTTAGAGAAAACGTATTCCACACATCTTGAGCGTGTTTATAATCTTCATCCGATATATGTTCATCGTTTAAAATGCTGTAAGATGCTTCTTTTTCTGGAAATTGTTCTTTGAATTTATCAAAACTATCCATATAATCATAAGGATAAACTCCCTTTCTAGTCATCAGATCTAGCTCTTTACCATGGAATACTTCTGATGTATATTTCAATGATTCTTTCGGTATATTGCTCACTAGTTTTTCTAGACTGGAGCTCATAAATTGAAAACTGTCGAGGAAAACTAAGCTATTACCGAGCATAAAAGCCATATATTTCTCCATATTGTTGGGTATAGCATTGATGGTCATCTGTTGCTCCTCACCTTTCTTATTTTTATAAGCATATTTCTTAACAATAGCTCCAATCTCCTGCATTATAAAATGAGAGTCATACCCGCGGAGATTATCAAATATAACAGGTATTTTTACTTCTTCTGGGTTTGCTCTAAGTTTCAAATTACAAGCCTGATGGGCTGAGCCTCTATATTTACCAGTGATATGGCAGTGGTCTCGAACGCGAATATCTTCATCAGTATATTTTGTATTACAAATATGACATTCTCCAGCTTTTTTAAACTTCTCTTCATCTTCTTTAATCATTCTCAATGGTTTATTGAATTCTTTTTTCATCACTCTCTTACCATATTTGACTTCTTCCAACATAGCTTCCATGAATTTGAAAACTGCCTTTTTACCCCTGTACGTTTTAGCAGGTTTGCTGTATTTATCGTCATAGCAACAGACAACCTTATAGCCGTAGCCGCAGTCTGTATGCTTCTGGTATGCCTCTGTATATGATTTGTTGTTATTGGGTTGGCAACCAGATATCTGTTCTGTTATGGCCTCAAAGTCAGCGTAAATCACAAATGGTACAGGCTGTTGTTTATTATGATTATTGTATTTTAGGATATTGTTATCTTAATTAGGCATTTTTACTGCTTGTGTTCCATTTACTTGAATGCAATTATCTTTGTGATTGTTCAAGACTCTTTCAGAGCTGAAACACTGGAGACAATGCGCGCAAAAGTGCTTCCTATGTTCATACTTCGTTTGGTTGAACATGAACCTGTTGAAATCTTTAATTAAAACTTAATGTTTATTATCATTTTCAGTTATTAATAATAAATGCATATGTTTGTCATATTTTTCTTTTGACACAAAGATGGGATATAGTTGTTTGTTTTCATATCCATATCCATTAATATTAATCTCATTTTGCTTTTCAATTTTATTGTATTGCTTAGTGGTCATTGGAAATTCAATTCCTTAATAATCTAAATTTTTAACATATTCCTTGTCTGATTTTTTGATCCTCTGTGGATCTTTATCTTGAGGATTTAATCGTCTGACGTGACACCATCTGAAGCATTTATTATCCTCATTTTTCATATTGATCAATCCCTTCGCACTGTTTTTGAGTTCTGGGGGAAGTTCAATATATGATGAGCCTTTCATTGGTTGATACTGTACAGTATTAAGATAATGATTGTCAACAGATTCAATAGTCCAACCAGAACCTTCAGAAATCCATTGAGCTATCATATTCAGGATTTGTTGTTTTGATAATTCTAATGCTCCAGGGTTTTCTGTGTTATTGATGATGGTTTGAGGTTTGCTATTGAAGTGTGCGGTTTTGTACACTATTTCATTATTTGCTAATTTTTTGAATGTCACTTTGAGTGTTTCAACAAATTTTAGACCTTTCATAGATGTAAGCATCCTCACAATATGATGTTCGACTGCTTTTCTCTTCTTCACATTTTTCCTCAGTGTTGGAATTGGTTTTTTAGTCCTCGGAGCTGGGACCGGTTTGTAATCATTCCCGAATTCCAGTGGTGGAGGAATGATGTTGTCTTCATAATCCCGCGCCATCTGTTTTACATTTTTCCTAGGAGTTGGGACTGGCTTTTTCAACAACAGTTTTATTTTCTCGTTCTGCTTCAACAACATGTTGATCAGTTGAGATTTGGTTAGTTTTGAGAGATCGCGGGTGTTCATACTATATGTTGAGATAATTTTTTCCATAATTTTATTAAAATACTATCTTCTTAAGTGTTAACGGAAAAAATATTTTTTTATGAAAACGATATAAGGATTTGTTATGTAATTTATATATTATGACAAAAATTATAGTTAACGAGTGCGTTTACACTGCTCATCCAGTTTTTAATCTATACCCTGGATCTGAAGATGGAAAAATCATACATATAATCAAACAAGTTCCATATAGAGGGAATAAGGATAAATATGGTTATATGCATTACTATATGAGAAAACATGGTCAATCTGGGGTCAAGAATTATCTAGTCCATCGATTCATATATGAATGTCATAATGGATCCATACCTGAGGGAAAAGAGATTGACCATATTAATAATAAAAGAGATGATAATAGGTTACTCAATCTCCAGCTTGTTACCCATAAACAAAATTGCAAGAAAGCGACAAAAGACCGAGATTTCTCATTAACTAGCAATGATAGAAGATGCGTCAAAGCAACCAAAATGAATACAAATGAGGTTTCATATTATAATAGTTTATACGCCGCTCAACAACATTTGGGTGTAAATAGAGCTTGTATCAGTAGTGTTTGTAAAAATATCACAAAATCAAGTAAATCGAAGAAAGATGGTCATTATTATACATTCGAATATATCAAACAAGAGGATTTACCAGCTGATTATAAAAAATCAGCTAATAAAAAACCAAAAAGAGTATCACATGCAGACAAAAGGAAACATTATTTAGATTGGCGTAATAAAGAGTTTGAGTGTCCAAATTGTGGTAAATTGATTAAGAATAACAATAAATATGCTCTAAGAAACATTGCAAAAATAGACAAAAACAACAATATTTTTGGCTACCAATAGATAACGGATAACAGCGTTTGCTGTGATTGTTATACAATATAAATTGTATTGATTTATACAATTTATATTAATCAACAAACGTCTTATTTATATTATGCTTAAATTCTTCATAGGAATCCAGCTATTAAAATCATCACTATATCCCTTCCACTTCACTAAAGCTTGTTTCTTCTAATAATCTCTGCGAATGACTTTATCAATACGAAAAACATCCTGTTTGGCTTTTAATAATTCGGGTTTATAGAAATTCCCTTGAATATCTTCACCTCTGAGATCCTTTATTTTGTATGTGATTGGATTAGTGTATTGGATCTTATCAACTGTGAACATTTCTCCTGTCCAATTTGGTGTATAACCCTTGTCGAACACATTCCGTTTGTACTTAGATATTCGGACCTGATCACCTATTTTAAAGTTTGGTTTCTGTTTTGATGTTTCCATATCACCATATAGATTAAAGCAAACTGTACCCTCATTCTTTTTCTTTGAAGCCTCAACTGGTGTCATTTTTATGCTTGAATGTTTTGTGTTGTTGTATTGTTTTACTAGTTCAGGTAACATGTCTAGATACATTGTATTACCTTGAACTGTAAACTGTTTCCACATTTTGGATTTAATTGTCCTATTCCATCTTTCAACTACTGATGACTTCTCTTCATTCTCAGTTGAGTACATTTGTATCCCATTTTTCTCCAACAGGTCTTTCAAATGTTTGTTATAGAACTCTTTACCCTTGTCAACCCAAATATATTGCGGTTTTCTGCCTTCCTTGAATATTGTTTTGAATGCTTCAGTGACAGATTCACCTTTCTTATCTTTTAACGGAACGATCCAACCATATTTGCTGAATACATCAATAACCATTAGAAGATATCGGTAACCCTTGTTCCATTTACTAAACTGTTGCATTTCAACTAAATCACTTGCCCATATTTCATCGATATGATTTGTGATTACACGCCGCCGAGTGAAGTTTCGTTTTATGGGTGTATGTAACTCATCTGCTAATTTTTCTTGCCAGTTTTCTTCACTCGACGGCTTTTTCCGTTTTTTGGCTTCTTAACACCGATACCTAATTTGGACTTAGCTGCTATGGCGTTCCTAGCCACAGTATGACCCCATTGTCGATCTTTCCAAGGAATTGCATCGAGAGCTTTGACCATCTTACGATCAGCTTCATTTTTGCACTTCACTTGATCACCTTTTGGTTTATTACCACAAGCTGAGTAATCAACATCATGCTGCATACTGACTGCATCTGTTCTACCTGTTGGTTGTTGATATATCTCAAGTATCTGACCAGTATTGGGATCATACCTCAGTTGCTCTTCAAGAGGGTTTCCAGGCCCTGTATACTTATGTCCAGGCATCACAAACCCTTTCTTTGGTGCAACCTTGAGAATGGCATTATGGATGTCTAACCCTCCACCATAACCTTTCCATTTAATCCATGAGTTGTATGATCTAGTGCCTCCAGGATCTTTGTAAGCCTTGTATTGTCTCTTGTATTCAGCAACTAAGGCTCTACCCTCTTTTGCACTCACTTCAGGTGCTTTGAAAAATTCAGGTGCAGTGACAACATTCCAAGCTTTCTTCCAATCAACAAATGGAAATGGTATTGGAGATCCTTTTCCTATCTGATAGCCCTCAGCTTGTGAGGGCTCAATCATTTTCCCCGCTTTCTTCCTTTACCTGATATCTTTTTTGACATATCATCAGCGACTGAATCAATGATTTGGTCTAAATACTTTTGTCCCATTTCCTTCATCTTCTTTTTGGCAGTCTCTGATTTTATTGCTTCACCAGCTTTATTTCTACCTAAGTTGAAAAGTCCTTTAGCACCTGATGCGAATCCTTTAACAATAAGCTCATCAAATCCTGATCCTTGTTTCCCACTCTTCACGAATTTGGTCTTTGTTATCCCACATTCAGCACAAGTGCATTTCATCATGGTTCGGCCATTTTTGGTTTTGGTATATCGCTCACTACCTGGAACGCACTCAGTTTGTTTCTTCTGT
This sequence comes from Catalaphyllia jardinei, assembly GCA_022496165.2. NCBI lineage: Eukaryota > Metazoa > Cnidaria > Anthozoa > Scleractinia > Caryophylliidae > Catalaphyllia > Catalaphyllia jardinei. The sequence continues at coordinate 14,251 of JAEMPF020034298.1, read as the reverse complement.
TTTCTTCTGATTTCACCATTTTATATATATAATTTAAATATTTTTGAAATAATTGATGTTGAATCTATGATTGACACTTGTGTCTGACATATCGAATTTAGCATTATGTATTGTATCAAGAATGGATCTTCCCTTCTGTCTTTCCAGTAGATAGTATAAACACCAATACCCGCATAACACTGAATCAGGTTCTTGTATCTAATCCGTTGAATATACTGATCGTTTTCCACTAGGAGCCATATATTTCTTAACATCCCGCGGCATTTTTAATCCAAAAGAGTCAAAGTATTCACAAAATCTATCAATGTTTCTATAAGCTACCCAATGTGTACCGGTTCCGATGTGGTTATCAAGATTTACTATCCCACATTCTTTATTTTTTATTTGTGATGGTAATGTATCTTTGCTGAATACACCTCTGAAGTATTTTATACCAAGTTGTTTAACCCAATTTTTCAGATCATAATTTGATAATGGTTTGTTTATAAAATAGCTCCTATCAATGGAATGCTGTTGAAAGGACTGTTTGGACCTAGAAGAAGACCTTTTCCTTTCTTTTTTGGAGCTTTCCTTTTTTTTTTACCAAGACAAATCTGGTTTGGGTTGTCATCCCAACTACCAAAGAATGGTGGTGGTTGATATGGCATTATCATTCCATGCTTTCCACCTTTCCTTTTCATTTCCATTTTGGGAACATATACAGGTATCGATCTTCTTGGTCTTGATTTTTCAACATGCAAACCTCTACCAGTCAAAGCTTTCAAGACCATAGGAATCCCAATACTGGCAAGCAAAGTACCAAAGAAACCACCTGACTGCTTTGCTGTTGGTTTTATACGAATACCTGAAGCTGATTGAAGGGCAGCAACAATGTCTTCCTTCTGCTTATTAGTCAAAAGATGCTTGTTTGCAATTAACTTGTCAATCTTATTTTGTGGTATAAGAAATCCTCCTTTCTGTACCCCATCTCCAGATATCTTTTTAACAATTTGGCTTGCACCTGCACTGGTTGCTCCTGTTAAAGCTGCCAATCCCATTGTTTTGGCAATAGTTGGTCCAAATGCACGCGCAAAAGCCAGAGCAGAGGTTAGTAAACTACCACCAACTTGTTTTCTAATATTTGTCTTTGACAGCTTGATATCCATACCTTTATTCTCTTTCCGATTCTTCTCCAACCTCTTCTTTACCATCGCTGGAACGTGTAGAGTGTCATTTCCACGAAGAGAGTCATTCGTAAGCCTAATTTTAATCGTTTCTCTTTTATGGTAAGCATCACTGATATTCGTTTTCTGATTTTCTGATAGTTCCACATTTATTTCAAAAAGCTTAGTCATTTTTAGTATATAATATATGTTATATAATTTTATGATTATAAAACATATATGAAATAAGGGGTATATTATTATCATAGATTGAATTAGATTTATGTTTCTTTTGACCTCAGTATCATTTTACCATCAATATTTCTGTTTTCAACATCTTGTTCATAGAGGACAAGTGCCTTTAAGATATAGTTAGCATTGACAGGACCACTCAGTTCATTTTCAAAGTTAATTTAGTCATGCCATCTATGATATCCAGTGGTTGATTTGTCAAATCAAAGTAAATAAATGGAAAAATATTGTTGAAATTGGACCTATTAAGGAGAGTATCACTGGCGTATTAACTGTTGGCATGAACATATTTCAATACACGTGTTGGTTCCTCATGTGGCTTGTATTTAACATTTGGATATTCTGTTCCATTTCCCACTTCGAGATGGCAACTGGTTAAATTCTGATTAGCTGGATGGAATGTGTTATACAAGAATGTATTTTTTGTGTGGTCGTTTTCAGATGCTGCATTTAAAATGAAAACGAAAACATGTCTTGGTTTGTTGATTCCTGTTGTAATACGGAAATTTCCTTCCTGTTGTTGCGTTTGATTCATTGAGATTACCCTTTCACGAAGATAGGTCCATCCTCGTGTAACAAGATATTTTTCCATGTACAATGACTGTCCCATTGAGTTAAATTTCATACGAGGGATTATCAACTGAAGTTTGGTAATTATCAATCGGTGATTAGCTCCTCCAGTACGCCATACAAGGTTGTTATCTTTTTCAAATTCAAGTTCTAAGTCCATTCGAGCATTTGGAAGAATTTCACCATGAAGACTCTCAAAAATGCTATACCGATTGAGTGGTATTTCCACATTCACCTCAGGTTGTCGATTGGCTTGTGGGGCAACAAATTGTGCATGTCTTAAAGCATAACCTCGATTGTAAGTGGGTTCTCTTGTCGCCTTACCACCAACATGAGCAGCAAATTCCACATGTTGAGCGTATCTTCATGTGTTTAAATAAAAGAACTCATTTGTTCCTTGACTTTTGGAATAACCTACAGAATATTCAAGTAAGTTTTTGATATTTACTGCATGGTTGGCATCATTACATTCATAAACTTGAACACCATTCATCTTGATTATCAATCTTTTAATTAAAGATAAGGAAGAATTGACCATCCCAATCGTATTATCAACCGCGTTACCATTGGCACCCCGAATATCAGCTCCATCCAACAATGCATTTATTTTGAAATCAACATTAAATCTGGCATTATACCAATCAAAAGGAGTTGATTCTCCGGTATTATCAGCGACAAATTTAATATTATTTCTAGTTTGTTGTTGATTATTTGCAGGATTTATGGCCAATACTGAATCAGGTTCAAAATATACATCCTCATATCTTTCTACGTACTTCGGATTTCTGTAATTCATCATATATTAATAGATTAGATAAATCTTCTTTTTCTAAGCTTTCCACCTGAAAGTATTTGATTTATTCTATCATTTACCTCCTGTTGGGTTGATGATTTGGATTCTGATGCTGATATAGTCAGTTGAATCATGACTGGTGGAACTGATGTTCTATTTTCGCTTAAAAGTTTTAATATCTTATCACCAGCCTTTTTGTTAGTATATTCACCAGTTGCTGCTTTTTTTACTGCACTTTCGGCTAATTTCTTTCCAGTTCTTCTTAGGATTTTATTTCCAACTAACTTGAAAATATCGCTTAGACCTTTACCGGGAATATGTTCATCGTATATATGTTTTTTGACATACCTACCCATTTCTGGATCATACCGTAGTTTGAATTCACACTGTCTTATCATATATTATAAGTTAGATTATTATGTTGATCCAATGAAAACCTCAATATACCAATCCATCCCATTCAAATTAATTGGAATCCCGGAAGAATCAGTGACATAAAACCGCATTGAAGATATAAAATTAGTTGATAATGGATTGTATGCAAGAAAACGAGGTTTGTAAGTGAATGGAAGGGATCTGACAAGATTATCAGCTGGGATGACAGCAATTGTACTGGAAGATTCACCATCAGTGATGCTATCTGTTACTTGATCACAGTTAATATGTATCTCATTTACTCCTCTTGTGATGTCAGGGAGATTTGTTCCATACTCTGTTCTATCAATTATTTTTGAATCAAAGCCAATCAGTTTTCCGAAATTTGTGTTTCTGAGATCTAATTGAAAAGTATCATACAGCTCAATAAGTACTCGATAAGTTGATAAAACAAAATACAGATTGAAGCCATACTCTTTTGTATTGTTGCCCTCTTTATCTTTGACAAAATGTTTTTTGTCTTTCATATAATTTTTGATATACTCATCAATACCATCATAACTGTACATACCATCAATAAACGTTATTGTTTCCCAATCTGTGCCACCATTATGACTGTATTTTTTTTATTGTTACCATATGATTGTCTGATATTACACCAACTGTAGGTCATAGATATTGTTCTGACAGCGAGTTCATGCTTCATATCATAAGATAGTGAGATGGGATTGTTGAATATAGTGGTGAAATCATGACTCAAACTTACACCATGCTTTTGTCTGTTTTTTGATGAAAATCTTAATAAGAATTCACTCATATATTAATATATTACATATTCTTTGATGATGTTATTCATTTGTTTGTTATTTATGACATCCAATTTATTTAACCTGTGTACTATATTCACAAACTCTTCTCTAACATCACTGCTGTCGTTTCCAGCAGACATAGATCCTCCAAGTAGTTCAAGACGTGAAAGTAAATCTTGTGGATTATTGTAGTAGATCACACCACTTCCCAGTTTTGAATACTTCTTGGATGTCCTATGTATTGGTATTTCACAGTCTATTAAGATCATTGAACACGGATCTTGCTAGTTGAGAGTAGTTCTTTCTACTGTTGAATCTTTTTAGAAGATCAAGTGTGTCAAAGTCAGCTTGTTTGTCATATACTTTCTGGCCGTTTTTATAAGCCTCAACTTTTAAATTTCCATGCAATTTAATAGGATCAATGACCAGACCACCATACTGTCCATTTTTCGATATCTTGTAAGCATTTCTCTTTTTTGTGTGTAGATGCCTTCACCCATATATTTTGGGGCTTCTTTTATACGATTTAAACTCACCAAATAATCTTTGAGGTATGGTATTTCTGTTTTATTTCGATTATATGTTGTAAGTTGCCTTGTTTTCATTTTTTTAAAAGGTTTACCCTGTTTTGTTGAATGTTCTTCAATGTATTTTTCATTTCGTTTTATTTTACCATTCACATTATCTATCAATGAGTTTGGATCTAAACCTTTATTGAAAATTTCAGATGGTAAAGGTAACTTTTTTGATTCCAATAAGTTTTTATATTCATCTGTAATACCTTTATCCAAATTTATAATTTTAGGTTTCTCTTTACTTGTGCTGGGTTCAACCTCTTCAACTGCATCTTCAAATTCATCTTCACCTTCATCTTCAACTTCGTCTTCAACATCTTCTTCATCCCCTTCAACATCTTCATCACCTTTATGATAATCCCAATCTAACTCCGGCAATTTTTTACCATCATATGTTAAAGACTCCATAGGTTTACCCTTAAATTCAAGAGCTTCGGCTATTTTTTCTTGATTTTCTTGCAATTGTTTGATAAGTTTATCCTGTCTTTTGTTGATTTCTTCATCGGTTTTTTTTTCTGACTTCTTTTTTGTATTCAATATAAGGTTCAATATTTTCCATTGTACCGAGTTGAGAATCCTGTTTTTCTTTTTGATGAGTATGGATGATTTCATGGACTTTTTTCATCTTATTTCTGGATTTAATTTCATTATTGAGAAGACTTTTAATTCTATTGATATCCATATACTGATATGTTATATTATTCGCAACTTATCTCAACTTATCTCGATTTTTCTGTGCTTTTTTCTGTGCAGTTTTGGAAGATCGATAACTAAACCACCATATTGTCGTTTTTGTGATTTTTTGTATCTTTTCAAACCTTCACCAACTTTATCTTCTGATTTTAGGTTTTTTTTATCTTGAACCACTCTTATTAATTCTTCGAATAAGGGTGGTGTGTTAAAAGCTGCCCGTTCGTGTTGTGGGGTTTTTCTCAGTGGACCCCTATTTTCTATTTCAGCCAAAAAGGGGTCTTTAGGCACAACTCTTTCTTGTTGTTCGGTTTTTCTCAGTGTTATCCCTTTTTCTATTTCAGCCAAAAAGGGGTCTTTAGGCACAACTCTTTCTTGTTGTTCGGTTTTTCTCAGTGTCGTCCCTTTTTTTATTGCATCCATTAATTTTTGTTGGGGGTCTTCAGGCACAACTCTTTCTTGTTGTTCGGTTTTTTCTCAGTGTCGTCCCTTGTGTTATTTCAGCCAATAAGTCTTGTATGTCAGAGGGTGATTGATTCGATTGAGACTGTGAAGATGGTGGAGGAAGTAGAGGTGGTGGAGGAGGAGGTGGAGGTGGTTGTGAAGAAGATGGTGGTGGAGGAAGTAGAGGTGGTGGAGGAAGAGGTGGAGGTGGTTGTGAAGAAGATGGTGATAAATAAAATTGTGGAGGTGAAGAAGATAATGGAGAGGAAGGAGGAGTTGTAAAGTATTCTCGATCTTCATCTTTTCGAAAAGATATATTTTTAATGGATTCTACAATTCGTCTTTGATTTTCTTGCAACTGTCTGATGATTTTAGCAAGTCTTTCATCAGTTTCTTCATTAGTTTTTTTTCTGACTTCTTTTTTGTATTTAATATAAGGTTCATGATTTTCCATTGTACCTAGTTGAGAATCCTGTTTTTGTTTTCGATAAGTATTTATGATTTCATGGACTTCTTTCACCTTATTTCCAGTGTTAATTTCACTATTGATAAGATTTTTAATTGATATCCATATACTGATATGTTATATAATATAATCATATATGGAAATACCGAACTATGACAGTGGTTATAAATCAAATAATGATTTCAAACAATTGTATGAATATATGCCGAAGAATACATTTAGGATGCTTTTGGCAGGCAATTCTGGATCAGGTAAAACAAATTTATTGAGTCATATTTTACAACATCCATTGATTTATTATGATCAGATCCATTTGTATGCTAAATATCTGGATCAAGATAAGTATATAAATTTAATTGATAAGATGAGTGGAATAAGTGAGCATGTTGGTTACCCGGTTTTAGTAGCGAGCAATGATGAAATCATACCTGTTGACCAGCTACAAGACACCGATATGCAGAGAGTCGTTATATTTGATGATTATGTGTGTGAAAAAGTACAGAAACCTCTGATAGACTATTTCATTCAAGGACGACATAAAAACTGCTCTGTAATATATCTCACACAATCTTTTTTATGGATGCCCTAAAGCGATTAGATTGAATTGCAGCCATTTTTGTTTGCATGATTTTCCATCATCAAGAGAAAGAAATTTGATATCTCAAGAATTGGGAATTGATAAAGAAAAGTATATTAAAGCAACCAACAAACCATACTCTTTCTGCTATGTTGACAAACCAATGAAAAAAGTGAACAGAAACTTCTATGGAAATATATAATTTATTAATATATGGGAATCTTTAATGACCATACAAATAATCATCATTATGGTCAGATCAAAATTTCTGAACGAGGACCACAAGGACAGCCTGGTATTGGGTTTGAACTTACTGATAAGGGTAATTATGATATTGATGGAAAACGATTGACTGATGTAGCTGACTCAATTGATGATGGTGATGCATTTGAAAGTGTTGAAAGAACATACCAAAGTCAGTCAAAACAATTATCATTTACAACCAAGTTTCCGATTTTATAAAGACTTTGGTGACAAAAGCCAATTAGAAGTAGGAACACCACCTAATACATCCCCAAACCACTTTTTTCAAAATCATAAGACGCATAATGATGCTTATATAATTAAGAAAGAAGGTGATGATACTGGTTTTAGTGGAGAAGCATGGTCCAGTATAAAAATGAAAGGTAATCAATTAGAGAGTGGTACTTATACCTGTGTTTTTGAAATATTCGTTATTGGTGATGCTGGTGATTTTCTTGTTGATGATACAATAATTTTCAATATTCATGGTGATAGTCATTATACGATTAATACATTCGATAATTCCAAATTAGATATTATGGTTCTCAATACAATAAAAACATTAAATTTCTGTTTTATTCAAGAGTGGTGAAGGGTAAATACTCAACAACTTTCAATCACACTATTTTTGATGTCAATGATGTCCAGAATAATCGTAAGATTCTATATTTTGAGAGTTTGAATCTAAATAGTAATCTCATCAACGGTTTAGGTGTGAACTGTGAACCTTACTATGGTGGACTTTTTGATGATCCTAATGACATTGTCAGCAAAGCTTATGTGGATGCTGAAATCAGTATATTACCAAACTCTCCCGCAAACCATCCCGCAAATCTCTTGAAATTAGATGGAAGCAGAGCAATGACAGGTGCTTTGAATATGGGTGACCACTCTATTATTGGAATCCGTAGTTCTTCTGCAGATAATGCAGCTTTAACTGTTGGTGGTGCTAAAGCAACTTATTTTCCTTTACTTGGTGATCGTTCAATGCAAGGCAATCTAAATATGGGTAATAATGATATTGATAATCTAAAGACCATTGTTGAAGACGATGGAGAAAATCCAAATTATGATCAAATAAAGCATAAAGCAGTCAATTTTGAATTGTTGAAAAGTACTAGAGATTATGTCATCCGTACTCTAGCTGAAACTGAAGCAGATTTACTTCCAAAAGATGGTAGTGAGGCTATGGAAGGTGATTTAAATATAGCCAATCACAGTATCATTAATCTCAAAGATCCACAACCATCAGACAGTAGTTATGCAGCTTCTGTTAATTTCGTTAACAAAACTGTTAATGATAGTAATACAATTATGAATGGTCTAATTGATAAAAAAATGAATCATAGTAATACAATTATGAATGGTATAATTGATAAGAAAATAAAATCGTCTGAAATAAATTTCATAGAGTCAATCGATAAAGAAAATGTATTCAAAAGAGTGATGGACAATTATGAGTTCGAAGAAGATGATGATGACATTCACAAAATTGGAGTCCAGAATAAAGATTTTCATTCAGTGAATAAAAAAGCTTATGAATTCAAAATTGATTATGATTCCAGTATAGGTTATTATAGTACCAGATTGTCAATTGATTTGGTATATTTACCCACCAGCTCTTATACAATGGTTTATGAAATGTATGTTGAAGATGGTATCACAATTGATGAGATAAATGCATCAAGTGGAACTCTAACTGTGAGAAAGATCAATTCCAAAATAGATGGAACAAATACACGCAGCATCATCCATTTTTCTAAAAACATTTTGAACCCAAGATATTGACATCAGATTAAAAGGTAAGACCAATCCTCAGACTGCCATTTATGTCATTGTTTACGGTGTTGCTGGTACTCAAAATGATGTATCAATAGGTTTATGGGATCGTCTTTATTTTATGATGATGATTACATCAAATATGAAGCATCAATCGATATGAAATCCAAAAAGATAACTGGAGTAGCTGATGGTACTGCAGATAGTGATGCTGTCAATAAAAAACAATTAGATGCTTTAAAAACAACACAAACATATTATTATTACACAAATGAATTACAGCATAACAACTTAGGAGAAATCAAGTTCAAAGGTTTCAATAAATACCCTTTCACTGCTTCTAATAACAGGTAATATATTAGGACAGCAATCAGAGGTTATTATCATATAATCTATACCGATTCTTATAAAGGAGCATCCAACACATTCAAAATCAAGGATTCATCTGCTGATAAAGATTTATTTTCTCTTCGTCTTAATACTAAATCAAAATGGACACCACTAATAATAAACACAGTAATGGAAGTCAATGCCAATTCTTATTTGACATTTCTTATGAATGATGTGAATACCATTCTTGATGGAGTAGGATACAGCACATTTTATATGAAATATTTACACGCTTGAATTATCCAATTAATATATATATATATGAAAGAGTCGGTGTGGCTGCAGTTCAGCCAGATTGTGTGTCAGCGGACATTCTTTAAGAGCTAGGTAGCCGCTCACTAGTCTTGCTTTCCACCATGCTTTGTTTTTCGCATCGCGTGGTGCTGAAGATATAAACAAAATCGTTTTCCATCGGATCGTATCATGTGTTATCGAAGACTTAAACGGTAAGGAACAGTTTTTATACCTTTTGTGAATTGCTGTAAGCCTTTTTTCCCGGCGATGTGTTAGTATTTAAGTTTATTTCCTTTCATTTTTGTCATACAGATTGTTATCTCGGGTAAACCACGCATCCATGTAATTCAGTGTTAAGGAAGCAATTGTGCCGAGCTTTACTCGCTACCTGTGAATAAACGTCGTTTTTGGGTTTGAAACTCTTCTAGTAAAGTTACTTAGAAGCAGCCACAGTCGGAAAAAAGCATATCCAACTGGAATCATATTTCAGATGAGTTAACAGAAGAACAAGTAAATGAATTCAAATCTTACTACCGAGCATATCACAAAAAGTGTTGGGCATACAAACAAGCATTGAAACGTTTCAAAGAATGGAAATTATTGGGGAATTCATTATCAATCATATTTGCATCTGGAGGTTTAGCAAGCAGCATAGCAACTGGCGGCATCAGTTTGATCACAATCAGTACAGCAGCACTTTTAATTCAAGGCTGGATGTCTCATAAAGCCCTTGATCTCAAGATCCAAAATTGCACTTATGCTTACCAAAGCTATCAGCATCTTCTGAATGAGATAAAGGATATGATGAGAAGTGGAAATTACAATTCATCTCAAATTTATAATACAATGAAGAACATTGATGATTATGTGACAGACAACAGTCCCATTATTGATAAGTGTCTTAGTAAATGCGATGAAGAATTTACTTGTTAATTATCAACTGGATTCTATCACCTATCAGTGATATCCCCTTTTCCCAATATTGTTTATAATCTTTCAATTTTATCTTTGATTTTGTCACTTTGATATAATTGTGAGGAAGTCCGATCATCTTGAATAATTGCTTTATTATAAATTTAATACTAATCATCCGTTTGCGTCCATCATCAACCTCATGTAGAACGCTACCAATCTCAATAAATAATTCATGGATCTTTTTTTGTTGGTAAGTCAATTGGACATCATTCTCACAAGATATACTATTTATCACATTCTCAATATGGTATTTCCTATCAAATGCATTTTATCGTAGAAGTTGAAGTTCTCTATGGCAAAATCATAACCATTAACTAAACCACAATTCAAACAGGTATTCATACCATTTACAGTTTCCACATCCTGTTCACCACAACATTGCTCAACTGCTTTACTAAATGTTGTTAATTGTTCATCACAAAAGGGGCATGTTAAGTCCCCCATACTCTTTATTTCATCATGAAAATTAGTGTTACAAGTCATCTTATATTATTAGTATGGAATATATTTTCAAGTCTTTAAACAAAAACTATAGGTTATATGACAATCGTATGACTTGATTCGATGAATCGATGACTCATTTTCCTGGGGGAACCCCCTATTGTATGACATCATCGACTTCCTGTTTTTCTAGACATGTCTAGACTTGTTAGTGGGGATTCCATGAATACAACATCCAGTTTTCTGAGAAAGTCACACATTGAAAAAATACAATCCAAGCATAGGATTCAGTGTTTGGACTAAGTGGATGTATCGAAAACTATATTTTGATTCAAGGTTTGGTTCAGCATTTGGTTTTTGGTTTGGTTTTTCCAGCAGTTGATTAATTGTTGGAAAAATAGTTGAAAAATACAACACAAAAATCCAACGCAGAAAACAATGTGGAAAAATGCGTTGGAACCGCTAAGTACTATACTACTCACGTCATCAACAGGTTGGGTAGATCTGTGTTTCCACCGAGTCTTACAAGAGCACATGATTTCAGTGAAGGTGTTCTTACAGTCTCACACCATTTAATATAATATGGAGATAATACAGTTCAACTATTGCAAAATTTCTGATAGGTAATCATACGGTTTCGAGTTCAATCATACGGTTTCGAGTTCAATTTGGAATTAATTTGCACGAGTGAGTTTTTCAAAAAGCTAAAAGTTCTCCCAAACTTCCACTGGTGTTTGTATAACTCGATAGAAACACAGTACATGTTTTCGATTTCTTAAATATAAACAGTCAATCTTGGCCTACTTCTCCATATCAAATTTCAAGCTTTTAGCCAGTCAGGCTGCCAGTTAGGCCGGGGAACATCAACTCAGACATTACATTAATCATAATACAAACAGGCCATCTTGGTCTACATCCCCATATCAGCTCTCGGGCTTTGTGCCGAAATCTGGGTATAGTAAGAACCAAGGCTCAAGCTCCAGGCGATTTGAAACCCATCCCACGAAAGCTTTACAAAAATGAAGTTAGAACAGCCGATCCCACCGGACTGGATGCATGTTACCTGAAAAAGAAAGAACTAAATAAAGAAAAAAATTAAACAAAACGAAACGAAAAGAACGCGGTTGGTTTTGATGCCTAGATGACAACCACGTGTTATACCCGGTCTTATATCCCCCACATTTCTACCAATGATGCACCGGCCTGGAACCCAGGCCCTCGTTGAATCTCGTGCCGACAAAATAGTTATTTCAGCCTTATTCGCTAGCTCACTCGTCAGAAACAACATTTGGGTTGGATACAAAAACTTCTGCGATTCTCCGCCCTTTAAGCGGTTGTAAGGTACGGATAATCACTAAGGAAAGGTTACTTTTTGTTTATTTCCAAGTTTCCAGATATTGAATTAATATCTTTTAGAATGTCATCAATTTAGCAAACGTTTCTCGGTACTGTCTGCATATTTTATTAAAATTTTAGTTTGCTATTAAGATAGGTTTTGTTTTTGGTGCGAATACATTGAACTAAAAGAATTGCTACTAAGTAATTGCCAAGCAAATAAAAATCGTATAATATGCAAAAATATGAGAAACATCCTGTAAGAACACGTTCGCTATAAAAATTAAATCGCAGAAATTGCGATTCTGAAGACTACCAAAGCTTTGTCAGTGAGGGCTTATGTTTCGGGTTTGGAGATTTTTGCGCGGTTTTTCGGTTTCTAATAGGCCCCTACGACCCCTCTTCCAATATTTTAGTCCTGTTCAATAGATTTTCTTGCATTTTCCGCCCAACATTCTGCACAGTTTCAGTTTTTGTACTTTGTAGTCGTCATAAATGTGATCTGTAAAGGGGGAATACCTTTGTAGCTATGAGACCAAACTAATTATTATCAATATGAGCATATTTTTAATTGACTTGGCTATCTAAAAGATGATAATGCTGCGGAACATTTTGTTGTTAGTGTTATTTTATTCTTAGTGACTTATTTATAGCAGCGTGTTGCAAGACTTGGCATTAACATTTATTTCTCAAAGTGGTGCCAAATCGTGAGGAATCTGTTCTTGGATACATCAACTTCGTGTATGATTATAACACATCAGTGGCGAGGTGTAACAATTAATTAGGGATCGTGGCAAAAAAAAAGCACATAGTGATGTACATTTATGTCTGGTCATTAAACGGTACACATCACTTAACCTCCCTTTTACCAGATCGTGAAAATTGAAAGATGTGGAAATTGTAGGAGCAGACATCTAACTAATAAATTCTGTACTGGTACGCTTTAAATGTCTCTACACTGTTGACATACCGTGCCGAGGACGCGTCCTTCGCAATGTGTAAAAATGCTCCGCAAGCTTTAGCCTAAGTTCATTTTCAGATGTCTGAGATGTAAAGGAATAGGTCGCAACATATACAAAGTTAGCGTGTTCTACGGTTTCCGTTTGTTTAAATTATTCTGCCAGCTTCCGTAACGACGATTTCTCTTCCTTTGAGAATTACACCAAGGACTGGCAAGACTGCGGCTAAGAAATGACATACTAAGTTCAAAACTAAGACGTCACAGTTAATCGTCCGAACTTACAAACTTTCACATGCTGCATTAAGAACAAACGCAATACGTGTGTAACTGATTTAATTAAAATGCAGAAATTTGAACGCCAAAACGTTTCTTATTGATGTAACTCTAATGTGAAAATATACGATAACTATTAAAATAAAGACAACTTTTTTTATGATAACTATTCAAGAAAGGCCCTGATTCACACTTCTCGGGAGAAAATTGAGGAAACGGAGGTTTCACCCTTAAAACGCTTCAAATGTTTTCCGCTCACATTACGGCACAAAATTTGAAAACTCGGGCAGGGGAGTCACGTGGTTATTGTGACATCATCGTTTTTGAAAAGTGTAACGCGCAATGAAGGCTTTTTTAAATTCCTCTGGTTTGAAGGGCGTTTTGGAAAAGCTCCGTATTCATGACGGATTAGTGTGGACGGTAGGCCTAACCGCACAAATTAAGCTGCCTTTTCAATTTTCTTCGGTGTATTGTGGACAGGGTTCAATATAACGAGCACCAGGTGGTAAGCATATGGTGCAAATTGTTTAAAACGTTTTACAATGATTAGTGAACTACTGTCTTTCATTATCCTCTTCTTGCGATGTCATCAGCGATATCAGTATTTTGGATTCGATGCAACATTACCGTTGAACTTCTCCGAAATTCGCCCAGCGAAACGTTTCGGCTAAGATTGTCATTTTTGCATTTTTATTTCCGTGCAAAATGCCAGATATTTTATTAATTTTGTTTGTTTTTACAGGAAACACCTTCCCTATGTTATCTATACAAGAACCCAATCGCAAAAAGCGAAGTAACAAATATCGCACCAGTGGCAACACTTCCTTATTTCAGATAGCCAGGAAAAACCCCAAAGAACATTAATTTTGTGAATATCTAGCAAGCGCTATCGAGCGCTTCAGGGTTTTAATGGCAGGCATAAATATT
>JAEMPF020034297.1:0-22751 GCA_022496165.2 Catalaphyllia jardinei | reverse complement strand
CAATTGCTTAAATTGGAAAATTTACTGCGAGGATCATACTTCACTTGAATATTACCTTAGTTAGGGGACCTATATGGGGGATTTACTCTCTTGTCTTGATAATCTCTTGCTTGGGTACAAGACCTATATGGGAGATTTACTCTCTTACCTTGAGAATCTCCTGCCCTGAATAAGTATCAAGACCCCGATGTAATACTAGTCACGGGCCGACAGAGTATTTATTTCACCCTTCTTTACATAAATATAATTTATTATGTCAGCTTATTGCATGAACTGTAGTTTCCTAACTTTGACACACAGTACTGTATATTTCTTGTACTTCATTCCTAATAAACTAACATCACGGTTTGTTTCTAAAACCTGGCAGATAAAAGAAGCCTGTGGGAATCTTTTCATGATTTCCCACAAAGAGAGCATGGAATGGGAAATGAAGTTAATAACGGTGAAGAAGCGCGTATTTCAGTGCGGAACTGAAATAGCCTGTTTGCAAAAGCTTGTGAGTAGGCTGGAGTCAGGAGCTCACACTGCCATTAACTGGATCGTTGTACAGTTGACAGTACTCGTCGTAGTTGGAAGTAAGTTTTTCTAACTTAGGTCTTACTTGGTCCTTACTCTTCAGTCACCAATCAGACTAATAATATTTTATGCTAGATGATCCAAAAAATGTCTACATTAGCTCGAAAGACCTTCGATATTCTACGGAAACCCCCTTTCAACCATCGCAAATCTTCCTAAAACTTGAAAACGTGGGGAAACATTCGGTTAATCTTCGGCAATTTTTAGAAGAATTAAGGTGGCATCCTATAGTTTTTTGACCGCGCGCGAGCTGACTTAAAAAATCTCACGATGGTGCGAGCTTTCAAACGCTACACCAAAGTCGCGCGCGGAATCACGCAGTAAAATGCCGACAAACATGGCGTCCAAATTGTTAAAATTTGTTTGTCAAAAATTTTGCGTCGATCGGCTCCGGTTTCAAAACATTTATCTACTGAATAGAAGACCCTACCTTTCCCTGCTTGACTTAAAAGAGAAATGAACGAGGTATTGAGGAGATCCAACGAATGAAGCTGATTTGTTCGATCGTCACGATCATCAAGCGGGGCAAAGCAAGGTAGTATATTACCACACATATTTAGCGTTGCTTGGGGAGCAGACACAAGAGCCCAGATATGAGTCAGGATGTGACTCCCCTACAGGTTTAGTCGTCTAACTAACGCGGACTCGCGGAGCACGAACTGACGCTTCTATAATAGAAAATAACAAACACACCAAACAACGTCGAATTTTAGCAGCCTTAATTTCTCATTTACAAGATGCTACATCCGATCCATAGGGTAAGAACTCCTTATTCCATATTTTCATCGGCAAAAACGTGTCGCAATATTGACAAAAGTAGCTTTAAGATAGGAAATACGAGATTAAAGTGCCACTAACCCCCCAAATTTTTTCCGCTAATATAAATTTCCTTTTTCTTCTGATCACCACAGCGAAAAAATTAGGTAAATAAAAAATCTTTCTTTACCTCGTGTGGTTCCCTGATTCCCTTTACTAGGGCTAACGCCCAGTGGGTTATTCATGGGTTAAATTAGCACTAAAATTTACACTTCAGAGTTAATTCTCTGTTACATCATTTGTGTTCATAGTGCTAAGCGGCACAACATTCATATGTACCCTTACTTTCTCTTCGCCGCGATTCACCATCTAAATCGACCCCGACTTTCTCTGTCCGACCTCGTAGCTCAGTGGGCAGAGTGACGGTAGATCTATTCCGGAGGTCGTGGGTTCGATTCCCACCGAGGTCAAAAGATTTTTTCTTTACCTCGTGTGGTTCCCTGATTCCCTTTACTGGGGCTAACACCCAGTGGGTTATTCATGGGTTAAATTAGCACTAAAATTTACACTTTAGAGTTAATTCTCTGTTACATCATTTATAAAAACCTATAGCTTTTCATGGCTTGTATATTCTTCTCTATCTCTTGTGGAAAGCTTGACATTTTTATGCTACTGCATACGACACGAATTTGGGAGTTCGTCGTGCTGAAAGAAGAATGCGATTGTTAGTTTGGAAACGCAAACTAAAAGTTGAGAACTCCCAGCGTACGTAAAATGGACATTTTATTCAAACTAACAGTGAAGTGGACATGAATTTCGGAGCGACTTCAGAGCAAAAAAATGAATATTAAAGCTCCAGGTTTCGGCTCATGGTTTATAGAACGAGGTCTTTTCATGTGTAGCGCGCTTGTTTCGGCTGATGAATTTTAGAACGAGGTATGTTTATGTGTAGCACGCTTTTTCGTCTATACATTAAGTATTTCTCTTTTGTTTTCATATGCAAATATTTATTGACTGCGGGACTACGGGAGCAGGCATTTAATGTAACGCAATTGTGGCCGGGTATTCTGAAGTTTAGCCTGTATTTCTTTAACTGATACTATACTGAACCTTTTTTCAATATCCTAACGAAGGATTTGCCATGATTTAGTGGTACGAAATATGCAAATGTCTATAGCTTGTGTTCGGGCATAGTAAAATTACAAAGTAATTTTTACGGTCGGGCGACAGTAATGAAGCGAAAATTTACCTCGTCTTTGGATATTGTTTGCCGACATCTCCGCTTATCTCTCATGTTAAAACTGTTTACAAGTATTGATCTGGCAAAGTAGGCAGAAGTGGACTACGGCTGCATCGCATTTTTACTTGTATTTCGGGGGACATAGTGTGTGAATCTAAAAATGTTTTGACACTCTGAAATCTGCGCGTTCCTTAAGGCAACTTACCGACTCTTCGTGTCCATTGACATCTTTATAACTCTTTAAGAGCTGTAAGTTAACTCTACTGCCATTACTTGTACCGTTATAACCCAAATGGAACGATTGGACCGGTAAATTGTCGATCCTGATCTTGGCAAAAATTACAACGCGGCAATCTCCGCTGGCGACCCGCACTTCGAAATGGAAAAAAGAAATGTACATCGCAGTCGTCCAAATCGTAGTAGGCTTCAAATTGTAATGCCTGATGATTCTGTTCTTTCACGTAAAAGTCTTGTTCTATTTCAATACAATATAAATCACAAATAACCCAAAAATGTTTTGAAAGCCCTCCAAGCTCAGTCAAAAGTCTCTTGAGTGTTCCAGCTCGGTTCTTGAAGTGACGTCACTAGTAGCCCGACCCAGCTCCCACTTCGCGTGGTCGTGAACATAGAAATTACATGTTCAAACGCCTGTAGAAACGCAAGGATTTTGTCAATCGAGATATTTTTTTCGCTGATGACATCAGGGAAACTAGTAGATTTTATTAAAAGAAAAAAATATATATATTTTAGGGGTTAATGGCACTTTAACACAATTGTTCTCCCTCTCAAACGCGCCAATGACGCCAGCGGGTCATTGATACGCATGCGCGCGTGGTCGTCTCAAAATTTTATGACGTTAGAAACATGCAAATGAAAAACACCGCTCACTTTTCTCGTGTTTCCTTCGGTGAAATTTTGTGAAAGTTTGTATACTTCATGATATAGATGCCTACTTCACAATATAACTTTTCGACAAAATTTTATCTAAGGATTTCATTTTTTAATGAAAGTAGGAAATTGTACGATTTTTAAGAATCCCCTAGATAAATTTTTCAGTTTTCAAATTACAGTATTGTCCGAAATCGTTTTCACAAGACTGCCGAGTTTCAGGTATTTTATCGAGGCTAACTCTTGAAAAGGAAGCAAATAGGTGGAAAATAGCAAAAATTGGTTATCTTTACGATTGCTTGTTGCCATGGCAACAGTCTGCAATATACTCATATGAACGAAAAAGAAATTCCGGTGTGTGGCTAATCTTTACTGTGAATGCCAGGACCTTAAACCCAAAGTTGAAAGAAATAGTTCATTTTTAGTTCTTAATCCTTCTTCAGGTGTAGATACTGTTAATACTGTAGGGAGCCACCTTAAAAAGGTTACTTTCGTCAGTTTCTGGCCTCACGAAAAGTTTAAATCACTTGAAAGGAAATACGAGACCTTTATTCACATTCATAATCGACATCTTACATGTATGTTCCTACAGCTTTGGCGGCCAAGTTAGATTGAAATGTAATGAAATGTTTTGTTTTGCCTCTACAGTGTTTTGCTATTGGGTTTATTTGAAAGAAGATGTCGAGACCGGAACCACCGCGAAAGTGGTTACAGCTGGATGCCTTTTAAGCGTAGCAATACTCTGCATACGCCAGGTTCAAGCGTTATTTCACAGTTATACGCTGGTCTGTGAATGCGAGAAAGTCAAAGACGACCTGGAAAAGTCCATGATGGAGTGTTTGATGTACAAACACGCAGTGGAAGAAGCTCTGCCTGAGAAAGCAAAGATACTGCGTGTCGTGGATCACGAGATCCCCAAGTGTAAGAAAGACTAATTTTTTTTTTCAAAGTTTAAAGTTTTTTTTCTAAGTTGAAGCATGTCTGTCTGTCTATCAATCCACCGTAAGAAAGAAGATGGCGGCTATACATTTTACAACAACAACTTGGGAGCCAAACTAAGCCCACTAGGCATATATAAAGATATGGTTCAACGGCAGTCGTTCCTACACTAACAGCATTGCTCTTGTCGAGTTTGAATAACTTATAACTTTTTTTTGTGCTTTTACACGTTTTTTTTTAGAGTTTTCGTGCGCAAAGCATTATAGGTAAATGTACCAGTCGCCATCTTTTTCCTTTCGATGGATTCTACTCTGCTGTGGATTGTCTTTCAATGCCTCGCTGCCCGGGGATGGGTGTAGTCCCAGAAATAGGGGTATGCGGCTCGCGTCCCCAAAACCTTGCCCTATTTAACACCAAAATCTGTAATTTTCCCAACCCTTTTTTTGACATGGCCGAAAATTTGATACGTTTATGTCTGTCTCTTAATCAATACCCAGTTTCAAACGTGTCTTATAATTAGATTCCTACTTCAGACCGTTGTTAAAGGCATTTTGAATGACCTTTGTTGATGGTCTTCCTGAAAAAGGAGTTTCTTGCAAAAAGCTTACCAAAATTTAAGACTAAAATGCAAAACCATACCTGGCCTAATTGAGACCACAATGGCCAAAATTGATAGCCCAATTCCGACCAAAATGGCTGAAAAACCATACACTTTTAGTTGCACATACAGATATAGCCCATATAAAGAAGTAACCACCCCCCAGGCTTCAAGGGTGGAGTGGACATTTTGGTAGCCTGCCGATAGAGTTAAAGGGACGTTTGGAGTGCCAGACAGTTGGACCATATACCTATGAATTTCGTGGATTATTAACATATAACTAGGTACTAAAACACAATTTCCATGAACCATTCCCAGGACATTCAAAATGGAATAACTTCGATTGTTTGTCTTGCAAGTATCGCAACATCTTAGGTAATTTCTGTCGATTTTTTAAACAAGCCTGTTTCCAAAGGTGAAAAAATTTGGTTTTAATATATTTAGACTAGGTATGTTTTATACATCAATGTAGAAATGGCAAGAGGTATATATATATACATGATTACTTTCAATACGTTGTAAATAATGCTGCCAAGACAATTAACTGATTTCGTACTATTTTAACTGTGATTTGATAGATAACGACGACAGCCTAATACCATATGTGCAGGCTTACATCCACGCTTATAATATGCATCTTATTAGAAATTTTAGTGTAATAAGAAAATAAGAAAATAAGAAAAGATACGAAAAGCAATAAGAGATAAGAAAAAGATAAGATAAGAAAAGATAAGAAAAAAGATAAGAAAAGCAATAAGAAAAGCGAGAGAGTCCTTTTTATAGATTTAGCGAGAACACTGGAACCTCACGGTGTGAATAGACGTGATGAATCGTAGAACTTGTAACCTTAGAAAGCCTTTTTTATCTTTTGTTATCTTTTGTTAGTCATTTCCGCCACCCCTTTAAATTTTGATTTAGAAATATGTATTACGACATTCACCACTATATAATATTGTAAACTCATTTTTGTGAGTTAGTAACATCTATACCTGAAGAAGGCTGGTTTGGCCAGCCGAAATAATGTTCTTAATATATCACGTTGTGTCAGCCTTGCAGTAGTCTTTGACTTCTCATCGTTTGGATGGTTAGATCTCTACTGAGATCCAACTTTAATCAAGCAGGATCTTCATTCACGGCTTTGCAGTTTATCTAGTTTGTTAGTGTAAAGTATGGCTTATGTAGGAGTCTTGCAAAATAGCAGGGACGAGTTATTATCTAACGATTGTCTTTCCCGGCTGAAAAGCAAACTTTTAACAATTTTGGGTTGCACGCACTTTAGAATTTAAATCACCCAGGACTACGATCTTTGCATAGCAAACAACGTCATAATACAATCTCTTGAGGTTGGCTAATTAAAAATTAGACCCGTAGCCCTTTCGGGCTACGGGTCTATAGCCCACGAGGCGAAGCCGAATGGGCTATTGACCCGTGGCCCTTGAGGGCGAAGGGTCTAATTGTTTTAGTATCACCCAACTAGTCGGAGAGAAATGGCGATAATAAAGTTAGCAAATGCGAGTTGAAGAAATATATACTTATTTCGGGGAGAAAAAAGCGAACGAAAACCCGGCAAATTTCGCTACTCGATGACTATTACTATTAGTCCCCTACTAGCCTAGCCAATCAAAATGCAGGATTTGCATTAGTCCACTAGTTGGGTGATACCTGTTTCTTGCTGTTTCTTTCGAAGGAGACAAATGCAAATTGTATCAGCTTACCCAGCTCAGCTCGAAAACTACAGAGTTTACTTCAAATAGGAGCCGCCATGATGGCACGAAAATATTTGCGGCCATCACATTGTACAAGAAATAATTCTACCATTAGTAGTAGCACTGTTGTATGTAATTTGCTTTATAGTGATAGCGATGACGTGGATTTGTAGTTAGCATTGATATGGGATAATATGAAGAATGAACTTTAGAAGCAATTCATGTTTCAATTTATGGTCTTTTCATAAATCAAAACCAGGACAGTTGTTCCTCGTGTCTTAGAGGGTTCGGCCAGATGAGAAATCAGGGTTTATCGTACCAGTTTGCTTCGATCAGATTTGCTGATTTGCCATCTATTTTTACACCTTACCATAGAGTCAATTAGAATATGGGAAAGCCATTTAACAAACGCGTCATCACAGTGGTCAAAATGTTGTGGACCCACGAGGCGCAGTCGAGTGAATGCGCAACAAATTTTGACCACTGTGATGACGCGTATCGTTGTTGATAAGAGTACAGACCACGCTAAACCACATTCGATTTGTTTTTACCTCATGGTATGACGTAAGTCATGCTATGGGGTACAGGGTTTGGGGGTGAAATTGAATTGAAAATCACTCACTCACTTGTTGGACAATTAATTTATGCATTAAACCTGGATTAAACAAGTTCTCCCATATCTCCCCTCGCCGACAAGTTTGTCTCGTTGTTCAAAGTCAGGTCATTGTCTCAGTCACGTCATTGTCTCAGTGTACGTTTAGGGGGAGGTACAAAGACAAGAATATGTCCAACTACTTCGACAGATTCAAAATGGCGTCCTGTCCCTTGGAAGCGTGATGGTTGTTTGATGCCAAACCTGATCGGAACCTACCTTTGTGGAGCCAAAAATGGAAAGAAAATTTGTTACAGAATACTCGGCTGCAGAGAAATGGGCGTCGAAGTCCTTGAAGTGACGATAACATGAACGATTCGTGCTTGAAGATCCTTTACATTAGTGTTAACATGCGCGAGACCGCGATAATGTTTCACCCACGACCACGAAAATTTCGAAATGTGCGGTGTTTGGAATTCAAATAACGGGATTGTGAGCTACTACTACGACTTCAAATTTAGGCGCCATTTATGCAAAGGGTCTATAGATTTCAGACGTCAGTTTGAAACAACTCATTACCTTTGATGCCACCCACTTCACATGTCTCTACTGCGACAACAGTCTCTTGTCCAAAAAATAAAACTATTTGTTTACCACACATACATACATACATACATACATACATACATGTTTTATTGACAACTTCCCCAAAGGGCTTTTCAGCGTCAATCACAAAAGAAGCATATAGAAATTATGAAATAACAATTTAAAATAATTAAAATATCATTCCTTTCGCTTAAATTTATCTAGAAGTGCCCCTCTGAGCTTATTCCTAAAACTATTTACATCAATGCATAACTTAAAATTATTATTTAAATTGTTCCAAATGTTCACTGCCCTATAGTGGAAAGTTTTCTGCCCAGTAGCAGACCTAAATAAAGGGATATTTAGCATCTGCGAATTTCTGGTCTTCCGGCTACTAATAGTACTACGTCTAGTTAATTTATCACTAAGGTACGCAGGGGCTAGTTCCGACATACATTTGAAAGCTAACACAGCATCTCTAAAATATAATTGGTTTCTGACGGATAGCCAATTTAACGATTTAAGTATAGGTGTAACATGATCGTACTTGCGTTTGTTAGCAACAATACGCGCAGCAAAATTTTGTACTAGTTGTAATTTGTTCACATTTTTCTTAGCGGTATTAGACCAAACAGAAGAACAATAAAATAACCTACTAAATACCAATGCATTAATTACAAGTTTGAGTGTCCTTTGATCGAAAACGTGTTTAACTCTATTTATTTGACAAACACGAGATACGCAGGAAGACACTGTTTTTGAAATATGCTCGTCATAGGATAATTGAGAATCCACATAAACTCCAAGATCACGCACAGAAGCGATAACTTGAAATCGTCTAAGCGAGACAGCATCTGCTTTGTTCCGAAGACGATCAGTTTAGTCTTATCAGGGTTAATTAGAAGTGAGTTGTTTAAACACCAATTACGTATCGAGGTTAGGTCTTGTTGCAGGACCGTGATCGATATGTCCTTATCTTTAACGTTAAAGGACAGGTACATTTTTGTGTCGTCTACATAAGAGTCTACTTCACATTTCTTTAATGATTGAGGAAGATCATTAACATATACACTACCACATAATGGTATCAATTGAAACAATCATTAACAAACAAACATACCAAAAAAATCCATTTTCCAGGAAAAACGCTTATTTGCAAGGATCAGCAGATTGACTATTTCTGTTGACTAACAATGTTCCTGATTTCGAAAAAATGTCAATTCCCAAAATGTCAATTCCCAATTTCCAATTCTGAACAATCTTTTCCTTAACAGTAACTCTCTTTTTGAACTACCGCGGTAAGTCACTCCGTTCTTACAAGCATAACAATCATGCCGGCACATGTTGCCTACGACCAAAGGTATAAACTTTGCAGAAAAAAAAAGGACGCCAGATCACAGGTTATTCAAAGAAACAAACTCATGTTTTGCGCATGCGCAAGAGTTTGATTTTTGTTTAGGAGGTCAAGAATTCAAAGATGCGAGAATTAATATAGAGCTTTCACAAATCCGTTTGCATCAATCAACTTTGGCTTGCATCAATCAACTTTGGCTTTGCCCTAAAACTTCTTAGAATCAAAGATCAGTGATACACGGTTCTCTTTAAGTGTCAATTTGTTTGTAATCGAGACCGTTCGGTGTTAACTTCAATGCCGTTTGACGAAACTTCGAGTGGAGGGAAATGTTATGGCGCTGGACGAAGACGGCTTTCTCCCGGCAGCTTTCAGAAAGGTTTAGAAAATCGGGAAAGGACTGAGAAGTAATGGAACCAGCAACATAGCAGGATTTTTGCAAAGAAACCGATTCACGAGGCTTGGGAAAGACTGAAAGGATCGCGCTCGTGTGAGCGTTTCTTTGTTGCCATTTTTCTCCAGCAAGCAGACCTTTACTCGTTGGTTTTCTTTCTCAATATTCAGACATTCTATCAGGTTCTCTTCGCTCAGTTTTACATCTGTGGGATTGACTCCGATTTATTTGTTTTTAGCTATCAGGACAGGACTATCAAACTGAGTACGGCTACAAGTTTTGTTGGGCTAAATCTACAGCAGTTTTTCTTCGCAAGTCTGACAACTCCAAAATCTTTAGGATAGAGTCGGAGAAGGATCTTGAGGACCTTCGAAGAAACGAGTCTACTAATGATGAATCTCACAGCTAAGTTTATTTGTTTATTCTATCATTACCATACAAACCACTAGCCTGTAGTCACGATTATGATAGCTAACTATTTTGCAGATACAGTTGAAAAATTTATTTCATCTCGTAAAACCCTTTGTTTAATGGGTGATATCAATATAGATTTGCTAAAAAGTACACATTGCCAGTATGCGCACGATTTCCTTTCAACTCGCTGTTATCTCATTCCTACCATTGATAAACCAACGCGTGTGCATAGAAGCTCGGCAACACTTATTGACAACATATGCGTTAATAATCCAGAGCAAGTCTCGTTCAGTGGAAATATCATTTCCGATATAAGCGACCACTTTTCGCAATTTTGTTTGATAAAATCTGCGAAAGCTTCAAATATTTCTAGAAAGAGAAAAGTGCGCGATTTTTCTAACTTTTCGGCAGAGAATTTTAGAGATGATGTTTGTCGAGTTTCATGGAATACTTTGACTGAGAATGGAGGAAATGATGCGGATAAATTATTTTCATCCTTTTACAACAAACTTAATAAAATCGTCAATAAACATGCGCCTATGAAGGTTTTATCCCAACACAAAGCAAAGCAGCTTTCTAAACCCTGGATTACAAAGGGAATAAAAACTTCAATTAAGGTTAAGAATAGATTATTTACTATCGGTGACAATGGTAGATATAAGCTCCATCGAAACAAATTATGTAGCCTGATCAGATTAAGTAAAAAGAACTACTATTTTGACTATTTTTATGATAATATTGCAAATATGAAGAAAACTTGGGAAGGAATTAATAATCTACTGCATCGAAAAACTAAGCCTTCAAAATGCATAAGTGCAGTTAAAGACCCCGCAAAAAATAACAGTGGGATCCGGGACCCATCGCGTATACCAGACATATTTAACAAGCATTTTCCATCGGTGGCCAATAATTTAGCTCTTTGCTGATGATACAAATATCCTCTATGTCGATAAGGCATTAAATCTCTTGAAACTCTTGTAAACTGTGAACTTCGTAAGGTATGTAACTGGCTATCAGCAAACAGGCTAACCCTCAACATTGATAAATCCAATTATGTTATTTTTCGACCTTACCAAAAGCGACTAATACTTAAACCGAAAATTGTGATATATGATAATGTGCTGCGCAAATTTATACACCTTGAATGCAAAGATTATGTAAAATACCTTGGGGTTTTAATAGATTGCAGTTTAAGCTGGAAATTTCATATTGAACACATCGTAGTGAAAATAAGTAGATTAGTTGGGATTATAGCGAAACTTAGACATTTTGTGCCACGAAATGCTCTACTGCACATCTATCAATCTTTAATATTGCCCTACATATCTTATGGCTTGACTGCATGGGGTCTTGCAAGTAAATCCTACTTGACAAAAATTTTAGTTCTTCAAAAAAGAGCACTTAGATTTATATTTTCCGTAGAGAGATGTGAACATGCAGTCCATTTGTTAATTCATGCCGATATTTTACCTCTAAATTTTCTTTATCTTAAATCCGTCTGCTGCTTAATGCATGATATACGAAACCGGAAGGTACCTAGTAACATTTTAAATCTATTTAGCGACACTACCAGTATTCACTCTTATAACACTCGGTCTTCGTCAGAAAATAAATTCTATATTAAGAAATCTAGGTTAGAAATCCAAAAAAGAGCTTTCTCAAGAGTAGGAGCTAAAATTTGGAATGAGATGCCAGCATCATTAAGAGAGCTCCCCAAGAAACACTTCGAAACAAAACTCCACTCTTTCCTTCTAAATAGTCTTAAGAAGCATGATGACTATATTGATATTTCCCAAATTACCTCTGCCCTAAAAACGTACAATTGAACTTGAGTTCTTCATTATGTTAACCTTTTAATGATTTAATAATTTGCTACAATCTGTTTAAAAATCATGTAACTCTCCTATTGTAAATTTAATATTCATTTTTAAATTTACTATTAATTTTCATTTTCATTTTTTTTTCTTTGTATGACTGTTCCGCCCAGACTAGCAATGCTATTTGCGGAACAGTCTTTCTTGTGCTGAATTTATACTATAAATAAAGTTGTTGTTGTTGTTGTTAAAAAAGGACAGTTTTATAAATATGATAAGAACTCGTGTATAAAATCAGTAAAATTTCCATCATAACATTTTTGCACATCAGCATATTCAGGCTTGTTATGAACCACGGACTTACCGTTGCCTTGTTTTTGCATTACTCGTGCGGCTTTTCATGTGTTCCACTACTACATTGGTCAATACAGATTTTATTTGCCGTTTAACACGAAAAAATAAGTCGATTTCCCTGAGTAGTTTAGCGAGTTGACCTTTCTTCGTGTAATTGAGAGATGAATGCGAATGGCAAATGGGATATGAATAGCGCTTATCCGTCACTTTGTCGCATCGGCATGACACGACAAAGTGACAGTTCTATTGTTTTCCGATGAAAGAAACCAGTCAAGTTCGCGCGTGCGCTACTTAGCAAATAGATTCCATGTTGCCGTGCGTCTGGTCAGTAATAGATCACAGATGACGTCAAAATGTGGTAAGAACAAAAAAGTGGCACACGAGGCGTAGCCGAGTGTGTCACTGATGTTCTTACCACATTTTGACGTCTTCTGTGATCTATTACTGAATCAGACGCACGGTAACATGGAATCTATTTGTTTTATATAATAACAAAAAGCCTTTTTTGTTTCAAAACATTTTAACATAACGCGAAAGCCGGCCTTTTGCCCCGCCTTTGCACGAAAAAAATCCATTTGACGTGCTCTATACATTCAAAATGAAGCAGTTTCATTGGTTGCTATGCGTAGCAAAGAATTGTGATTGGTCGAGAAAAATCAGGGCACTGTCAGACCTGACTCGAGCGTCACTTCTCGTGGAATGAAAACTTACAGCGAAAGCAGAATTGAACTGCAAAATATACAAATCTTGAAGAAAATGCTGGAACAATCAAGTCCGTTTTTGGCATTGGAGCAGCACTGTGAGTCGAAAAGCTTGGACGTTGCCTTGAAAATTGCAGGAGTTGAAAAAAGAGTCTCGGAAAACTTGTGGTTGCGGTCAACCTAGAGGCTATTTGATTCGAGTTTTGAATGAAAGGAGCGTAGATGATGGTGGAGATTTTTGTCTTCTGTGGTTGGTGATTCTCAAATCAGCTTGATATAGCGTCGGGGACACATTTTAGTTGCGATACTGTTGACCGTGAGCTGTGGTTAGCTATACTTAGCTCGCTGCTGTGGCCTGAAACGGACAAGAACATTCGCATCGGAAAGCAAGGTTATGTATTTTATTTAACCAATTTTAAGAAGTGATGTTTTGATGTTTCCTTCCTGACATCATTCAGTGAGTCAACAGTTGTTTTGACACTGGGAAAAATTAATTTTTTTAAATAAATTAATCTCAGAAACATTTTGTTTATTGGGCTTGTTAAATTTACCAAGACCAAGTTTGTGCGTGGTTTAGTCGCGCTCAACTGCCGACTGAGGCTGCTAGAAAATTATTTCTGTATCATTTTTTTTTTTAAGGAAACGGCTTTATCTTTCGTTTTCTGGCTTCTCAAACCTATTTAATTCCTCGGCAAGACTTTTTTGTACCTTATCGTTTGCCCAGTCACGTAAAATATCATCCTAATTCTCAAAACTTTCCGCCATTTTAAAACGGCAGAGAGAAAAACTTTGTAATGATCACGTCAATCGTGCATCTGTCCTCTAATAGATCATAGGCGAGAACCAATCAAAATGCGAGAATAACTTAGGTTATTATATAAATCGTGATAGTGTCCCTTCAAGGGTGCTAACAATTTAAACCACGAGGTCGCTCTAAAGAGCCTTTGATTTTGCCACAATATCAAAGATAACGAAATAAATCTCTTTTTCTCAAGTGACAAATGAAAACACCGAGTCGGACTTCAAAATGCACGCGCTGTATTATGTAAATGAGGTGTTTGTACGCGTCAGACTTAAGAAAACTTTTGCAAACTCGCTTAATATGCAGAAAAAAATACGAAAAAAAAGTGTTTGGGAAAAGAGTAATGACGCGTACTCGTTGTCGATAAGAGTACAGACCACAATACTGACGTCAAAGAAAAAGTTTTTTTTCAGAGCGCTAGCTGAAAAAGGCATTGCGTGACATATTGCGCGAACAACGTGGTATGGACTCTTATTTATCACGGCAAATTAGCCAATTAGATCACGAGATTAGCAGTAATATATTCGACAGCATTACACCCAATCATTCCCATCAGGCGCTGCGCGTATCTATATCGCATTGATTGTATTGGTCCCTGATTTTAGTTGTTTTATAAGGTTAAGGGAGGTAGGCGTTTCAAATGATGGAGGAATAAAAACGAACATTTTGTTTGCAACGAGAAAAAAAAAAAAAAATATTGAAAATCTTGTGCCATATTGTAATTGTTGGAGTTGTTTTTATTGCTATACCCTTCAATGACGAAGTTGTCGTCCTGTGTAACGGTTTGGAATCCGATTATCCTTTTTGTGTAAACGCCTACTAATCCGAATACTCTAAAATTGATGAATCCGAAAAAATCTGCTCTGTTGTTGTAAACCTAGTCTTAGTAGACGGTGCGCAAGCCGACCCAATGACGAATAAATAAACTTATTTGTAATCTATAAAACCAATTTACCGCAGGAAAAAATAAACATGTTATTTTCCGGCTTAGGGCCTGATTACATGGCGAATTTCAGCCCGGGCTGAAATTTCAACCCGGCTAACCGGGGTGAAATTTTGTTGCGATTACATGACGAACTTCAGCCCGGGCTGAAATTATTAGCCCCGGCACCAAATATGAAATTGCACGCAAAGACTCTCAGGAGAATCAAAATGGCGGCGAGAACACGAATCGTGAAAATAGGCGCATTGCTTCTCTTGCAGTTTGGCCTTGTGACGGCGCTCAATTTTCAACTGTTTTGGATAGTAACAGCCTGCAAGATGATGGAACTGAAGCGAAACCTGTCTCTGGCTGCATATCTCTCAGCTAGAAAGACGTATTTGCAAAGAAAGAGAAGATATCTTCTAGCTCGCAGAGTTCATGGCTTTCCTGACAGCGTCGTACTGTTCAACCTTATCTGCATTGAAGTCGATGTTCTCGTACTCTATCTGAGCTTTAAAATTAGAGACAATGAATAAGATTGAAGACTGAAATCGGTTCTGCTTCCTAGCGGCAGCCATATTGTTTCCTGCTTTTCAGCCCGGGCTGAAATTCCGTCTCGATTGCATGAGATATTTTCAGATATTCTGGCCCGTTTGACCGGGCTGAAACTCCTAGCTCGGTTTGCTAAAACCGGGCCAGGATTTTCAGCCCGGGCTGAATTGCGCCCCGGGCTGAATCCCTCTCGATGTAATCGACAATTTGATTTTAAGAGGATTTTTTTCAGAAGCCGGGGTTGAAATTTCGGCCCGGTTAGCTGGGCTGATATATTTTTGCCCAAAATGGAGGCTATTGTTTATATATGACCGTCAGCCTCCAAGTGGCATAAAGACTGGTGCTCGAGGCCAACGTTTGCAATAAACGCCGCAGACGATACCTATAGTCCACGAAGTGTAGTTTACTTTTGGTAACTCGTTAAGAACAGCTAAGGTTAAAATATAAATTGAGTTGATTCCAAGAATCTTTTTTTCTTTAGAAACTATTCACGTTGGAACCGGGCCAAATTTAGCGTCCATAATATATTCAAAACTATTCGAAACTGAAACTTCCTAATCTTGCCAACCTAAGCATTGTTCGATCGGTGACCGAGATCAAAGTTGTGATCGTCCAATAGAGGTTCTTCCGTTCTATCAGTTTACAACGAACTTCATAAAGGTAAGAGCTTTTTAAAATGCTATCGAAAATGATCAGAATGATTAGTGTTTTGGTTGTATTTTCTGTGCTGATTTTATGGAATAAGTCAGCTCAGTGCTTCTTCCAATTGGTTTTCTCTACTTGGGCTCCAAGAGTTGGTTGTTTTTAAAACCAGCCTTTTACGTCGACGTATCGGCGAAACTTGAAATTGGAAACGAAAACATTTTTGGCCGTCCGTCGCCGCGCCATCTTCGAAACTTTGGTCGGCAATTGAAAATATTCAACGATGAGGCAAGATTTCTCTCTTGATTTTTAGAAACCGTACAGTTCCCGCGGAAGCTGTATATAGAGTTCTCAGTTGTATTTGTTTGCTGTTTTATCCACGTAACGTGATCTGAAAGAGAGTGTTTTAAATATTCTCGGGGTTTTAGGTCAAAATATGGAATTTTGTTGTGATCACACTTCTGAGAAATAAACAAGTATTATAGTCCTGCGCGGCGTGACCCGCCCGATATATTTTCTTTATCGACGAAAGATGGAGAAAATAGGCATAATTCTGATCATCAAATCATATTATTTCCTGCTCTAGAAAGGACTAAAACAAGCCATGTAGCAATTTTTCAAGCGAAATCAAACTGAGTGGTCTCTGTAGTTAATTAATCCTTAACAATGTGGCCTTCCCAAGAAATGCTATTCACTGGGTCAGATTTATGTTTTTGTTCTGCATGAATTCACTGATTTATCTTTTACGCTTTATTCTTCAGTAACACATAGAACAGGGGACTCTTTTTTTTCGACAAATTTAACTGAACAGCGGGGTCTAACAGGATCGAAGACGAACGGAACTGTTTCCCAGAATTCTAACTGATCACTAAAACTTTTTCTGAGAATGTTTATTTAACCACGGGAAAAGGCCCGCTTTTCATTTCATTTTGGCAGTCGCGTGCAGTTGTGTGCAGTGGCACGAGAAAAAGCTTTAAATGTGGAAGTTTATATCAATGCTGTAAAAGAAAATGAAAGCCTAATCTCGCTCTATAGACCTTATATAACTGAATTAGGCTGCTATCTTGACGGGCATGCCACTGCCAGAGAAATTACAGAGTCTGTATGGGAACCAGATGGTAAATCATTTCATAAAAAATGAATTCTGAACAATTTACGAAGTGCAAAGTAAAGGTACCAGGCAAAGGATCGCATAAACCAAATTTGAAAGAAATAACTGTGTTAGAAAGCGTCTAGTCGCGTTTTTAGTTTTTTACTCACTCGTCTTTTGCCTGCGTTGCAGACGAACTAACTCCTGGCACCGGGGGCTTATTTGTCTGCAACGCAAGCTAACTTGTCTATAACTGATTCTTTACCGGATTTCTAGTGGACAAATTCTCCAAGCTTCTACATACCGAAATCGCCACGTTCTCGATTCCCACGTGATCACGCTGGTGGTCATAGTCCCAAGAAAAAATGCCCAGAAGTGAGAAAGCTTGGAGAATTACTGACACTGATACTCTCAATACCGGTTTCAACGAGACTTTCTGTGGGAATTCTGTGAACAATTTTGACTACCGGGAATTTAGTCTATTTCAGTATTTGAGACCATTATCGGCAGTCTTAAAGACCCTTCCGATTTTACGGTATGCACAAGCTTGGAGAATTCGTCCTCTCAAATAGTTTTTAAGAATCGCTTGGCTTGGCATAGTCAATATTATTTTGAAAGTAAAAAATTTTATCGGTACCATTCGACATTTCGGAAATCACTTGGGGGAAGAATATACTTCATTCAGATCCTTCGAAAAAATTGGGGCTTGTTGTTGTTGTTATAAAAAACGAACTGCTGACGAGGGCACTAGTATGATCAGTGCCACCGGCAATCCACTGGTATTTTATTGTGAGACTATTATTAGATTGCCAGTGTATATATGACCGTTGGCAACAAACACACAGAGTGCTGTTATACTATAAACGAGCGGGAACACCGAGACTTTTTTAACTTATTTCTCCGGTCTTAATCTCGGTAAAATAGGGTTCTTACCACAAAGCACTGGGAAGATACGAAAGATATGACGTGATGGAATTTTACATTGCATAAATCGGTAAAGACAATAAGCTGAGCTGTGATAATTTATGATGTGCTAAGCTAAATCCAGTCTTAACTGATTGGCAGGAGAGCTACTGACGGACTGACACACACAACATGGAAGATAGAGTCGAGGACAATTTTACCAACCGTTCAGACGAGTCCTTGGAGTCGCTTAAACAACCTCAACAAGAAATAGGTGGCCAAAAAATATCAACCGATACAGAGTTATTGCGTACTATCCTGGACAACCCTGAGGTAGTGTTACATCAAAAGTTCAAGGAGCTTGAAAAACCAGAAGGCCTGTCGAATTGGAAGAAACCTTTGCACGTTGTCGTCGGCCTCTTCCAGTTCTTGCGAGCTCGTGCAATGAGTCCGTCTTCTTTGAAGGCCGTTCTGTTATTTTTTTGGAACAAACTGCTACATGTAGTCAACATGGTGTCAGAGATTTGGAAAGAAAAACGTACCAGACTAAGTGAGGTGCAGAGAAACCTAAAGGCTGTAAACGTGACCCACGAGAAAGTCCTTAGAAATGTTGAGGAAGTTGAAGATCAGGTACAGCCTCATTTTTAAAATGTTCTTCAGCTGCTGTTTTTATTTGCATCGACAGTGAAGCAGCGTTTAGGTAGTGTACAGAGAGCTCACCTCCTCTAATGTGGCCCGTGTTCGAATCCTGCACCCAGCGTCATAAGAGAGCTGAGCTCAGTATTAGTCCTGGCCTTGTTCCGAGGGTTTTTCTCTAGGGTCTGGGTTTCCCCCTCCACAAATATCAGCACATTGAATTCTAATTTTACCTCCATGCATGAACACTTCTATAAGAAGTTCTTATTCACATATTTTTGTATCTTCATACACTAACTAAAGGTTGACTACACATTCAAATTTTTAAAGCAGCCCTCTCTCTGCCAAAATGCAGTGAATACAAAAGCAAAATGCAATAAACTCGTTGGCCCTTGAATCTTCTAAATACTACTATTTAGCTCTTTTAAGTGCTACCCTCTTTAAATAAAGGCTTTATTATTATTATTATTATTAGTATTATTATTATTATTAGTATTAGTATTATTATTATTATTATGAACTAAAAGTCCGTTGGCTATCTTCGGGTGTAAATCTGAATTGCTAACGCATGTTTCTGTTTATCACCTGAATAAATTACGCAGATCAGAAAAACCCGTGAATTTGACTACAAGATCACAAGTACCGAGAGCAAGGATTTGGAAATCCAGTTGATTATGGCCAAGCGTGACCTGGGAGATTGCGAGGATGGTCTGATTGATGTACAAAGGGATGTGGAGCGTCTCAGAGCTGTGATTAGATGGCTTAAACTCGTACAGATCATTGGATTTGTTTTTGCAGCCTTCTTGGCTGCAGGAGGCAAGGATTATAGTGAGATCTGTGCTGTTCTTTAACTTGGGAATCGTAACCTGTCTGCCAGTCTAAACTCTCAAAAATCCTCCAAGAAAGGAATCTCTCTCGTGTAGGTCTAATATAACTTTTTACTAACCACATTTTTTTTTACTCTTTCAGTTCTCTACTACTTCTTCAATCCAACCAGCTTCTTCTCCAGTATCGAGGAAGATAACGACAAGGACGACGAGCAACTCTGGAACCGACGCTGGCGTTCAGCTAAAGAAAGTATACATACCGCAGTGAAAGGGTTGACAACTCTTGGCTTCATGATGATAACAGTTAGTGTAGCCGTGCTATGTCTACCCTTGAAGTGGATGATTGAGGGTTTGCTCATCACCTCTAAGCTGTTAACTGAATGTGAAAAAGTCCTGGAAGATGACGTCCAAAAAGCGAACCGCCTCCAGAAAAAGTTGAAGCGAGCGGTTGAAAAAGAGATGGCCGAAATGAAGAAACAGTTGGTTGTGTTGGAGTGTGACATATCTCGGTATGCTTCACTGCAGAAACTTAAGTCGGATTGACATGAGGCTAATGTAAGAACACTGACCCACCAAAACTGGAACTTTTATGCGATAAACAGTGAACCAACACGATAAACAGTGGACTAGTAACTTAATAGCAAGTTTAAGAAGTTATGAGGGCGACACCGAGGACAACGTGGAATTAATATTGACTTTATATTTTACAAACGAATCTCGCGATACCCTAAAGTCACTTGGTTTGTTTTTCTTTGTTTAAGCTATCTTGAAACTGGTTGGAACACAGCGTTAAATTCGAAATTTAAATTTCATACATTACCCGTTGTGCCGCGGGCTCACGTTCTTCACACAGCGCAAAATTTGGTCAGTTCACATTGTTGTTTTGCAGAGGACGTCACAGATATGTACCATGGATTATAACGCAAGTGTACAGCTATTGTTCTGCTCATTAAACCTTTTGTTTAGCGACGTTCCCGTTGCCATTGCCTTCGTGGATTTCTTAAACTCCCTGTTTAATATGCGCTGTAGACGTTCAGATGTTGTTGTGCCCTGAGAAGCGGAGAGAGTACTCTTCCATTCACTGTTAGATATAAAGGGCCATAGAGCTTAATGAAATAGTAACTGGTAAAGCTGTTTATAGAGAAGAGCTTACATTGATATAACTTGCTTCGAAAAGCGGCAACAACGGCAACAACGGCTTGAACAGGCTATCGTGCTACTTTATATTACATTGTGCATTCTGTATGAGGTTTAACTGAATAAAAGGCTTTGTTCTATCAGGGTATAAGACATAGGGTTATCTTTGATCTTTTCCTCCTTTAATATCTGGGAGAAAGGCAGTAGACCTTTTCGTATTTAAATTGGAAATAATTTATTTCTAGGAAATAAATTAACATTTAGCACATCCCAGTAAATGAAGGTCAATTAACTACTCCTTGTTGTGGCGTGTAACATATCAGACCACACTAATCATTGCAATTAAAGTGAAGTAAATTTAATGTGTTGTAAAGTGTAAGGATAAATCGAACCATGGATTAAGATATCTTAGAACGCTTCATTTGCTGTAAGCAACCTTACTGCTAGACTGAAAAGTATTGACTTATCTAATTTTTACAATATCATATAATATTATAGAGATAGAGAAAGTGTATTTAACAAATAAAGAAGCCTAAGCCGTGTATTACACTGTGATAAAACACGATGGTCATTTGAGAAGACGAGGGAAATGTAGAAAACACGAACCGCAGGCAACATCCCAAGTGGTTTATCAGCCTATAACCCATAGAAAACTTGTGGTCTATTGCTTTTATATAATAATTCAGAAGACGCGCGATTTTTCCGGTTTACTGGCACAATAACCCACAGCTGATTGACCAATCAGAACGCGCGCATTGATTTGGTAAAAAAAAAAAAGTTAAAGTCTGCATTCGGGCCAAATGTGGCCCATCAGCTTATCCCGGTTTCTGTAGCATGAAGCGACTAGGAGTATTTCTACTCCCCCCTGGATGGGATGCTAGTCCATCGCAGGGTTACCCTCCAGCATTAAATTCGCCGGTAGAGAGGTAGAGAGGAGAGAGGCAATGTGAGAGTAAAGTGCCTTGCCCAAGAAAACGACACAATGTCCCCGGCCAGGGCTCGAACCCGGACCGCTCGATCCGGAGACGAGCGCGCTAACCATGAGGCCACCGCGCCTCCCGCGCATTGATTTGGTTATTGTATAATTTAATATAAAAGTAGCATATAATGCTGTCATATATTATGTTGGCAAAGGCCCTTCATAGTGGCTTATGAGTAGCTCAGGTAAGATTACTAGAAACCAAAATAAGTTTATCTGTATGGCCATAATGGTATGGCGTTATAGATAGCATTGAAAAAACAAAAGGTGTTTTTAATAACGCTTATGATCGCTAACACGCAAACAGTTAAACAAAACGCTCTGCACAAAAAAGATTAAAAAAGACATAAATCTGAAATTAATTGATAGTAATCATTTGTCTCGCTTAGAGATGGACTGTTCACCGCCTCTGTTTTTCAACGCACGCAGAAGAAAAAGCAAGCGAAGTGAGCGCGAAGCACTCTGGGGCGGGGGCGGGAGGCGAGCGAAGCAGCTGCCACCTTTTACTCTCCTTCCCGTTTTTCGCTGGCGTCCAGTTCTCTCGTGATTTTACACGCGCTTTTAACGATCGAATAAGTCCGCGAGGAAAAAGAGACCAGCGAACAGTCCAGCTTACACAGGTGAAGAATATAGAAGTTATTTTTTTTAAAGGTAATCCCTCTCAATTTATCTTTAGACCAATCATTGGGGTATATTAATGGTCAGTTGTAGGTTAAATAATTTTTTTTTTTTTTACAATGACGGTCCAATTTCTCGCGCGCTGATCGGCTCATTTTTATCATCAACGAGAGAACAGACGGATAAAAATTTTAATATACGCAAGCTTTCAACTGTTAAACTATAAACTTTTTAACCAATGATATTTTATTGACTTCTAAGTAGCCAATCAAAAAGCGAGGAACGCTATTGACAATGTCTGGGTCATTTAGAATAAAATTCACTTATTTTTGTTTATGGCGTCTTTTCCCTTCATTTATTCTCGGCATTTGACAATTTTGGGGTCTTTT
The DNA here is from genome assembly GCA_022496165.2 of Catalaphyllia jardinei. Taxonomy (NCBI): domain Eukaryota; kingdom Metazoa; phylum Cnidaria; class Anthozoa; order Scleractinia; family Caryophylliidae; genus Catalaphyllia; species Catalaphyllia jardinei. The sequence continues at coordinate 346 of JAEMPF020034297.1, read as the reverse complement.
TATGGTAAAAAAAAAAAAAAAATTGACGTCACTTTTTATGCGCGCGTCTGTCCTGTTATTGATGATAAACTTCGTCATAACATTGTCAAAGTTTACTGCGGAACCACGAGCCGCCACAACCACTTTGACAATACAAGTTATGATGCACTTTACCATCACTAATAGGACAAACGCATAGAAAACAGACGCCTTGTTTCATACTCGAGGTTTCGATCGGTTAAGAAATGAAAGCAGTCTAATGCTATTGTGTATTCGTTCTTGAACATCAGAAAAAGACTACTGCAGAATAATATGCACTACTTAAATATTCTCAGTTTTTGTTTTGAAATGAGGATCAAGAGAGAGT